>APFE031618162.1:35130-95107 GCA_000404065.3 Pinus taeda | reverse complement strand
ACAAACAGTAATGGAAATAAACCAGTTAGGGCGATGGTAGCTTATCTCTGAGAAGAGATGTGGTGACTACATGCCTCTAAACTATGTTACAATGAGGCTCGAAGGTCTATTTATTGTTGAGAAACAATGGAAAACCCTTAACATCCCAAAACCTAGCCCTAGAAGATGAAATGCCAAATTGTGGGCCCTGTTTGGGTAAATTCGTACATCAGTTTCCTCGGGTCATAACTTTGGCATACGATCTCCATTTAATGCGTACAATAGCTCTTTAGAAAGATCTATCAGAGCACTACCAGTTTTGGAAGTGAAACATTCATCCATGGACCCATGTTGCCTCCAGAATTCCCAAAAACGTCATTTAGGGCCTCAAAACGGCTCAAGAAGTTGATGACCTGAAAAACTACTAAAAATAGTAAACTATGCTACAATTTAGGAAACTGAAAAAACTGAAAGAGATAGTTGTGGGGGTCCAAATGGGATAGGTGGGTGGCCACCAATATCCACCTGGATCATTCCTCCCCCCTTAGGAAGCAATGGTACCCATTGCATTTAGTTCCTCCCTGAGATGAGGAAGCTTCGATTAGCTTATAGCAAGCATATGACTAATGAAGCATGGAAATGACAAAACGTGGGTCGAAACCCCAGATATTCCATAACTAAGTAACAAACATTATAGAACAGACCTAATAAGTTTACCAACTAAATTTTGGGGAAAAACGCAACTGATACATTCATTAAAATAAGAACAGTGGAAAATAGAACTAGGAAATTTGATAAGCCTGTAACTTTGAAGGAAAAACGGAGTTCAATCAAGGGTATAATGACCATTTTCATTTTACAATTCAAGTAGCTATATATTTAAACCTAAGTTGTAGGAAACGTTGGAGAAGGGTCTATTTTCGGCCGGAAACAAAATGGAAATGAGGAAACTCGTACTGTACGGCTTGGAAATGCGTTTCCAGCTGTACTAGCTTGTTTCTCGAGTAGGAAACATGGCCAGTACGGCTAGAAACATGTTTCCAGGTCGTACAATAGAGTTTCCTCTTCTAAATTGACTTTTTCTTGTATTCTTATTTTTATTTTTTCGCTTCTATTTTTTTATTAGGCAACTAAAATATCTTCTAGATGCCTCTAAAGTTATAAAAAAGAGGATTTTTTTTAATGGAGCAACCTAATGTTCAAGCCTATGGCCCTAGTGTTGATATGCAATTCATGGTAATGTTAAATTCTTAATGTAAAAGTGACATTCTCCTTTATTTTTCATTTTCATCCAAAAGTGACATTCTCCTTTATTTTAAAAGTGACATTTTCCTTTATTTTTCATTTTCATCCTTTTACTTAAATTTTTAACATTACCACAAAATGACTCAAGATGTTTGAGAGTAGTTTCGCCCTCATTGGATTTGATATGGAGAAAGTAAAATTTTGGATCTCACTCAAAATCCAGCAGACTTATCTATTTTTTAGGATTTCAGGATTTGAGAGACTTCAATGTTTCCATTGGATTTTTTCATGTACTAGGGTATGGAACTTGTATTTAATCAAGAGAACCAAACCCTCTATGCAGGGGAGACTCCTAATAATCAAGAGCACGTAGGATACTAGACTATGGAACTTGTATTAAATCAAGAGCACTAAGGTCATTTGACTATGTACAAGGAGGCTCCCAATCAAGCAGGAGACAAGAAATTAGAAATTTCGCGTGGCTGATTTTGGATATTTCTCTTTTCATTATGTGATCATTCATGAGTAAACGTGATTTAAATTTAGAGACTTGTAGTTTATGCATTGACAATTTAACCATAATGTAATAAATTAGAATATATCATATATGCTTTATGATTGCGCATATTTCCTAAATGTCATAATATATAATATATATATATATAGATATATATATAATATATATATATACTGTGTTCTCTGCCCATTCCAAAATTTGGGGTGTCCACGTTTCATAGCCATGCCTGTTTCTGAAACTCGTACCCGTTTCCCAGTTTTTTGTAGCTTAGATTTAAATAAAAATTACACAGTAAAATTCAGAAACCCTCATAATAAGGACTTTCAGTATTAGCAACTTCAGATAAAATTGTATTAAATACATGGAAATGCTTCCCGCAAAAGGGCAGGACTAGACGCATACCTAGAAATCCAATTAATGAATAAATGGCTTCATGTTCTAACTCAAACATTACAACCTTAAAAGCTTTTTAAGTACAAACCCTTACAAAAAATAAATTATTCCCTACTACCTTAAAGGAATTAGCATTAAAATGGTTCATGAGTCTAAGAGTGCATTCTATAACAAAATGGGGACAAATGAAAGAGGCTTTCTTAGGAAAATATAAAGATTATTGTATGCCTAGCAATCTTAAAGATGAAGCCTTCAAAATGACAAAAGAAAGATGAAAATCTTGAAGATTTAGTAGAAATATTTGCCTACAAAGAAAGCCCCCTATTCTCATTCATGAAACAAGACCAAATCTTCAAAAACACAAAAATCAATTAGAAGAAGGAGTGTCCTCTCTCCCTCAAAAAGAGAATGAACAAACAAAAAATGTTCCTATAAATACTTCTATCACAGAACAACCCTCGGTATCAATTAGACTGCCTTTCCCTGAACAGTTGAAAATCAATGGAGTAGAAAAACAAATTATCTTGCTTGATTATAATATGATGGATGAATTGAGAAATGTTTGTATTAAGATTCCTTTATTACAATGAAAATCTTGAAGATTTAGTAGAAATATTTTCCTACAAAGAAAGCCCCCTATTCTCATTCAGGAAACAAGACCAAATCTTCAAAAACACAAAAATAAATTAGAATGAACAAACAAAAAATGTTCCTATAAATACTTCTATCATAGAACAACCCTCAGTATCAATTAGACCGCCTTTCCCTGAACGGTTGAAAATCAATGAAGGAGTAGAAAAACAAATTATCTTGCTTGATTATAATATGATGGATGAATTGAGAAATGTTTGTATCAAGATTCCTTTATTACAAGCCATAAAAGAAATACCGATCTTTGCGAAAACAATTAAGGAACTAAGTACTCAAATATCAAGAAGAAAAATAAAAGACATCAAAAGGATTCAATTAGTCAGAAAAATTGCAGACATTATGATGGGGAAGATGACAATTCAAAAATATTTAGATCTAGGAAGCCCCATTGTAAACATTCACATCAATGGAACTGAAACACCAAACACATTGATTGATCTAGGAGCAACCATAAATATAATGAGTAAACAAGTTATGAACACACTTAGGCTTCCTAACCTTCAATACACACCAACCTTATTACAATTAGCAGATAGATCCATGATTAGACATGATGGTGTGTTGGAAGATGTTTGTGTATCCATAGATTCTTGGGAATATCCTATTGATTTCATGGTCCTAACACCCAAGAATAATTTAGAAGGACATCCATTAATCCTAGGAAGATATTGGTTAGCCATATTTGATGCTTTCATCGAGTGTAGATCAGGTGACATGTTTATATCAGATGGAAATTCTACAAAAAATTTACATTATACCCTCCTGTAAGAACAACAATAGGAACAAAGAATGAAGAATGAATAGATGATGAAGATGATATACAACCTGTTTTTACTACTGGACAAGTAAGACAGGAAGACCAAATTTTAAACCTATTGGAAAATAATGAATCTTCCTCACATTATGATCATAGTCGAAATGAGTACCTCTCATCTAAATAGGTATATTTCTCTCCATGGAAAAATTTGGGAATTCTTTAATAGAGATCTTCCTAGGTAATACTTTAAATGTTAATGAAAACATGGAAGAATTACAAAAGAATCAATTGGTAGAAGTTTTATAAAGACATTCTTCTGCTTTTGCATGGGAATACATTGATATGAGGGGGATTGATCTTAAAACCGGCATACACCATATTTACATTGAACAGAGTGCAAGACTAGTTAGATAGCCTCAATGAAGAATTAACCCTAATTTAAAAGAAATTGTTAAGGAGGAAATTCAAAAGTTGTTAAATGTAAATTTCATCTATCCAATATCTGATAGTGAGTGATTTTCACCCCTAGTAATCGTTTTAAAGAAAAAACAGAAAATGGAGAGTATGGATCGATTATAGGGAATTGAATAAAGCAACATTAAAATACCACTTTTCACTACCTTTCATAGATCAGGTCTTAGACACATTATCAGGGAAAAAGTATTTTTCCTTTTTGGATGGGTTCAATGGATATAAATAGATTCAGGTAGCCCCTGAAGATCAAGATAAAACCACATTACATTTTCCATGGGGGATTTACGATTACCGAGTACTTCCCTTTGGATTATGCAATGCTCCAGCAACATTCCAAAGAGTAGTCCTCATAATTTTCTCTGATCTTATTCACGATTGTGTGGAAGTGTACATGGATGATTTCACAGCTGATGGGGATTATTTTAATGAAGCACTGGAAAATTTAGAAAAAGTATTAATAAGATGTAAAGAAACAAATATCTCGTTAAGCCATGAAAAATGTTTCATGATGTTTAACGAAGGAATTGTTTTAGGTCACCATATTTCAGGAGATGGAATTAAGGTAGACTCATCTAAAGTTGAGGTCATTTCTAAATTATCAGTGCCAAATTGCCAACGAGATGTTAGAAGCTTTCTTAGTTTTACTAGATATTATAGAATATTTATAGAAAACTTCACAAAAATTGCATCTCCACTTTTTAAATTACGGACTGTGAATTCAATTGGGATTCTAAATGTCAAGCTCCTTTTGAAACTTTGAAAACGATAATTTCTAAAGCACCTATCTTAAAAGAACCTAATTGGAAATTTCCTTTCCATATCTGAACAGATACTTCAGATTCAGAGGAGTTGTGTTAGGACAAAAATATCTTACTCTGTATGCAATCTATTATACTAGTAAAAATTTAACTCCTTGTTGTGGCCAGCAACAACCTCCTTTCTTACTTAGTTTTATTACTAATACTAAATAAGTGGGGACCCTTATTCAAAAATAAATTAGCACTTGTAATCCATTTTTGAATAAAACTTACTATCATAAACTTAGGAGAATACCTGAAAAATCTAAAAAGACTTAAGTTTTATGATAAGTTCGAATAATCCACTTTCTCAATAAAAAGCATCGCACTGCAAAAAGGTAATGGATGCTTTCCTACAAGTAGAATCCTAAGATTGTGAAATCACGATGCAAAATCACACACTAAAAGATACTCATCACATCACATGCCTCAAATATCACTTAAGGTGAAATGCCTGAAACCGCCGATATGCGATAGCAAGTCTCGCAAATCGCATTTCGTAGAAAAAATGTTAATGGATGATTTCCACACACAATGAAGTAGCGATATTGCGATCTACAATATTGCGAAGCAAATTGCAAAATTGCCTTATCATAGATCTATAAGGCTTGTTGTTTGAAAAATCTTTTTCCATAAACCGATGCCCAGTTATGCGCGACAATGTTAATTAATGAGTTAGTTGGTAATCATTAATGAAGTATGGCTTTTATCTGATCGAAGAGCCATTTCATGTAGGGTGATATATTTTATATTTTTTTGGAATTTAAAGCTTTCCCGTCACCTTTTCCTTATCATTACCCTTGCCTCATTTGTAAACTGCAGGAGAAAAAAGTAGAGAAGTATACATAGCAGTGTTCAGGATATCATGGGAAAGAAAGGTAAAGCTCCGAGTTCTGAAGATAAAGAAATGACACCATTGTACACGGACACTACCTACAATAGAGATGTCAGTGTCACTACTTGGGAAATCATGCACATCCTACTCGAGGAAGAAAATCCCAGAGTAATGGAGGTTACAGTGATTGCAGATTCACACGGGTCATCCGAGGCATCTATTACAGAACTAGCATGTTCGTTCTTGCACCGGATAGCTGCAAGGCCCAAAATTCTTCCATACACCAACATGGTAAAATGGGTGCTAGATAATGTTGATATCACAAAAATAGAATTTAAAGATCAGAACCAAGAACTCACAGAGTCGTTATTTTCACAAAATTTAAGCTTTATATCCTCTAACAAAAAAACATGCAAGAGGCAAAAATCTCACTAGGGAAGCCCAAATTGAGAAACGGAGGCATTTTCTGATGCACGATTAGCAGCTAGTGCTAGTCACACATCGCCAGGAAAAACCCCTCGAAAAGGAAAGCCTCTAATCACCCAGTCGCATGTAAGCCCAGAAATTGTAGGAAAAATCGCTAAAGGCGAAAAGAAAAACTTGAACTCTAAAACCAGTGGTATTTATCAAGGATATTCTCAAGTGATATGTAAATATCTACCAAATGTACAGCATCAACAGATAAGTTGGAGACAGAAGGCTCAAGAGAGAGAAAATTCCATCAAAAGGTTAACCAAGTTGAATTGAGATTCTTACTAGACATACTTAGTAAAACCACACAGTCAGTGCATGACTCTCAAATGTATCATTAACTCTACCGAGAAAATGGCGCCAGCACTTTCCGATTCTGTTTTCACAGGACAGCTAAAGTTAGAAGTTGGCTAGCCAACTCTCCTCAAGAAAATGCTGAATGTTTGCAACTATAAGGAACAAATACATAGATAGTTAGTTGTCAGTTTTAGTTTCAGATTTAGTTTTAGTTTTAATTTTGCTTTACTTTTGCCTAAAATGAGGACAGTCATTTAAACCGCATCCTACATTTTTGTAATAAATTATTTTTAGATTTAGCTAGTAGTATCTAAACCCTTCTCATGCATTTAGAGAAGGGTCCTAAAATTTGTCAAAAACTTGTCCTCAGAACATGCACTTTTGCACCCTCTGAGGAGGTTTTGATGAATGAATGGAACAGGATTTATTTATATCTGCATTTAATATCTACTACTGATGTTGTACTTTTGTACTCTTAGTGGATGTTGGATTAAGAAGAGATAGATCATTATTGTTGAAGCTCATGAGTAGAACTAGTTATAAATGGTACTTCTATCTCTTAACTATTTTTGCTTATTTGCTAAGGTGATATTCATGTTCAATTATTTATATATGAATGCTTGAATGCTTGAATTATCATTTGGCACTTCTGTACGGTGATAACTATTTATTTATGCTTAATATATGAGTAACTTATTATGCGATATGTTTTCCACAACTATTTCGTCTAACTTTTTATACGAAATGGTTTATCTTTATTGAATTATTTTCTCATAACAATTGAATGATATTTATTACCAATTGCCATTTGAAATCATTTTAGATCGCATAACTAAAAAATTAAATCCCAACTTAGTTTTAGAATTAGATATTTTTGTTAATTAGATTACAATTACATTAGATTTAGAATAAAAGTATTATACTTAGAAATTATTAGAAACGAAATATCAATTCTCAACACACACACACATAAATTGGGAAACTGGTCCCATATCCCCAGTCAGACCCACTATACCAAACAAAAAAGGAGTTGCTAACCAAGGTCCGAACTGGGTGGGTGTCCCCCTTATTGTAGACCCGATTTTCGGGGCTTCAACATATTTGGCTCTAGAAGGAGGCCTGAACTATTAATGGCAAGTAAATATAAATCTAAATACCATTCTGAGAGTAAATCGCCCTCACCATCTCCCCTGACTTCTCCATCGCATTTAGAATATTTAAATCTTGACCAAGAAGTCAATAAAACAACAACCATTGCCCTAAACCCTCACATTTCAGAGAAATCTACTATTGAACCTCCTGAAGTTGAATCTTTGATCCATAAACTTCAGTGATTTTCTATATCACCCCAAAGATCTAAAAAATCTCGAGGTAGTGTGACTTCACAATATAACCCTGCTCACCCTCTTATAAGATTGAAGAGCAAAAAATTCGGTATTGAACCAACTGAGTTACCTCCACCTACAAGGAAGATAGAAAGGAAATCACCTAAAGGGTCTAATAGCAAGACTCTTTCATCATCATCATCCATCTCAACCTCTCCACCATGAAGTCAACCATCCACCCCTCCACTTCAGATTATTGTCCACCAGTCCACTGGGACTTCCACATCCCCTTCTCAATCATATGGAACTGTAATGTCCTCATCTTTCCAATCGCATGGATCATCTTCTGCGCTTTCCTCTCTTAGTAGCTCAACGATTGCCCAATATCCATGGAACAACCCAGGGGCAGTCTTAATGCCTGCTCCCTTGAGTCAAATACCGGCCCATCCTGAAAAATGGCTGCCTAAATTCAATCATGAAGCAGGCATGCTATCAGAAGAACATATAAATAACTTTATACTATCTATAAATCTCAATGGGGTTACTAATGAAGATGTTGTTGTTCGGATCTTTCCTTACACTTTGCAAGGAGCAGCCGGATCATGGTATTTTTCATTACCATCCGGATCTATAACTAGTTGGTATATTTTCCAAGAACAATTCCTGACTAATTTCGGTGATGACAGGTCTACCACAACACTAATCAATGACCTGTCTAACCTTAGGGCTGAATCAAAAGAACCTATCAAAGATTTTAACTCACGTTTCAATAAACTATTGAACAAAATTCCTACCGCTTCCAAGCCTAGCGAAGAAGTTCGAAGTGAATGGTATATATCAGCTCTACCATCAAAAATAGAAATCTTCGTTGATAGGGCTAACAAAACAACTTTAGCTAACAATATGAAGGAAGAAATAGCGGTAGAGAAACATATCATAGCCTTAGAAAAGAAAAATATCATTGATGAATGAAAATCTAAGAAGGTTACTTTTAAGGAAGATCCAAAGAAAAAATTGAAAGACCCATTCGATTTAGAAGGATTGCAGAAAGTTTTGAAAACCATGTCCAACGAAATGGTTGATATAAAAAAACAAGTAGCATAAACATCTTCTAAAAAACCATACAAGCCTTATAGAAGAAATCCTTCGACTGATTCAAAGCCTCCCAATGCTATTACAAATGCTGAATCAGAAGAAGAAGAAGAGGAAATTTCCAACGAAGAGCCTACTAATGAAGAAGAAGTTGTAGAAGTATAGGGTATGTGGGATTTCATCCTCCTAGATGAAGAGGATCAAGAGGCATCACCGGTTAGTACTAGAAGTATAAATCAACTCGATCCTCCTCAACCTATTCCTAAGACAAAGAGTGCAATCTTAATTCCTAAGGACAAAGTCGCAGCAAAGAAGACAACACCTAAAGCGACTCAAACAAGCCCAGTCCAAACAGATTCACCAACTCAATCTAAAATATTGTTTGTTTCTGATGAGATGGAGTATAATATTATAGAAGACATGAAGAATACTAGGGCTAACATTACTTTTTATGAGTTGAGAAAGTTAAAACATCAGCAAAAGATTCTTTTGAAAGAATTACAAGCAGTACCAGTTGCACCTCTGCCTGCCACTATAATCTCACAAGCTTCTCACGAGATGGGAAGACCTCCAACTAATGTGACTAATAAATTTGATCCAAACGATATTGCTTTAATTGGAGGAAGGTCAAGATCTCATACTCCCCCATTTCTTCTTACTTATGAAGTTTTCAACAAAAATTTGCATAATTGTTTAGTTGATTTAGGAGCTTCATCTAATACCTTACCTAAATCAATATGTGCAAAGTTGAACGTTCAACCTCAAAAATCTATTGTACGCATAGTTCAACTGGATCGGTCACAGGATGAAGTGATCGACAAACTAAATCAGGTTACCATAAGGTTGTTATCTAATCCAAAGGTATGTCAAGTCATCGACATTTTAGTTGCAGATATTCTGGAATTTTATGGCTTAATTCTTAGTAGAGATTGGTTTGAAAAACTTCATGGATACTTTGCAACCGATTGGTCGCATATGTGGCTCCCTTACAATGGTAAACCAAATCAAATAAAGGTCGAACGAGAAAGACATTAGAAATACATAGTAACAGAATTGGAAGGAGAAGATGAACCAGTAGCATACAACAACAATATAATTGGCAACTATTCTGTTGATTCTTTTTTAATGATCATACTTCACCTTACTTAGAACATTCTATTTTATCTCAAGTAGAAATTTTTCTCAGACAGATAATTCTACATGTATTAATTTCATAGATATTCCTGTAAATAAATCTTTATTTTGGAAGTTATTTTTTTATGGTTCTAAGTCTAACGAGGGAGTAGGAGCAGGATGCATATTAATTAGTCTAGAGGGAAACAAAACTGTACTAACTTGTAGAATCGAGTTCGATTACACCAATAACACTGCAGAATACGAGGCTTTAGTCCAAGGATTATACAAAGTAATTGGATTAGATATCAAATATCTACAAGTCTTCGGAGATTCTGAAATTGTTATCAGACAGGTACGAAATACTATACATTGTCTATAAGGTCATTTAAGGCATTATCAATCTTTAGTACAAGATCTAACTAAACATTTTATAGCATTTAATATTTCATCAATTCCCAAACTCCAAAATGCTAGTGCTGACCTCTTGGAAAATATAGCTTCCAAGCTCATGCCCTC
This sequence comes from Pinus taeda, assembly GCA_000404065.3. NCBI lineage: Eukaryota > Viridiplantae > Streptophyta > Pinopsida > Pinales > Pinaceae > Pinus > Pinus taeda. The sequence goes on along the minus strand of APFE031618162.1, from coordinate 84,642 downwards.
AAAAGACTATAGCCCCGATAGATTTTCAATCGAATCAATCTTTAGACCCTCGATTCTTGATAACATTACCAATTGGATAATTTTCAACGATGATCTTGATATTGTAAGCTTCCTCACATTTGAAGGATCTTACACTAATCAAATAATAGATAAATACCAACATGACAGACAATTGCAACAAGATAGCACTAATAATGATGCCAAAATCAATAGTCAAATTAGAAGATCTATATGATTTGAAAGATCGATTCAAAAGATCTACCAATTCAAAACTTCAAAGTTCAACTCTGAACTATGAATTAGTAAATCTAAGATCTGATACCAAGCCGTAGAATATCAATCTAGGTCTTGGCCTAGCCCCTGAAGAAATATTAGTGTATGTTCATCTCCTAAAACAATACAAAAGTGTCTTTACCTGGAACTACGATGAACTTAAGACTTACAACACTTCTATCAACCAACATACTATCCCAATGATAAATGATGAAAAACCTGTCCAGCAAAAGCTGATAAAGATCCATCCTAATTTAGAAAACCAGATTAAATCTGAGCTCAATAAATTATTGAAAGCCAAAATCATTTTTCTCGTTCAACATTATAAATGGGTTTCCAATATGGTTCCCATTAGAAAGAAAAACGAAGACATAAGAATTTGCATTGACTTTCGAAATATTAACAAAGCCTGCCAAAAGGATACTTTTCCTTTGCCTCCTATGCAGTAAATATTACAAGCAGTTGCAGGATCAGAATTAATGTCCTTCTTGGATGGTTTCTCCAACTATAATCAAGTTTTGGTCCATCCCGACGATCAATTAAAAACCACATTCATAACCAAATTGGGTACTTATGCATGTCAAAAGATGCCTTTTGATCTGATCAATGCTGGCACCACATTTCAAAGGGCCATGGATATCACATTTAAGGGATTAGTAAACAAATCAATAGTAATCTACTTGGATGATATAACTGTATATTCCAAAAAAATGAGGAAATCATCTCAAAGACTTAAAAAAAAACTTCCAACGTTTCCAAAGGTATGGAATTTCACTTAACCCAAAAAATTCCTTTTTTGCATTAAGTGAAGAAAACTTCATGGATTTATAGTGTCAAAATCAGGAATCCATATTGATCTTGACAGGATCAAGGAAATTTCCGAAATACCCTTACCTCACAGCAAGAAAGCTATGCAATCTTTCCTTGGCCAAATTAATTTTGTTAAGAGATTTGTTCCCGATGTTTCAAGGATTGTATCTCCCTTACAAGTAATGATTAAAAAGAACTCAATCTTCAAATGGGGCCAAGATGAATATGAAGCATTCAATTTGATTAAACAAGCAATTGTAAATGCTCCATATTTAGCAACTCCAAAATTTTCCGATCCTTTCATTTTATATACATTTGCCTCTGATAGATCATATGCTGTGATACTCACTCAATAAAATCAAGACAAGGTGAAGGCCCCAATTGCTTTTTTCAATTCAAATTTACAAGGTGCTGAATTAAATTATTCAGACGTCGAGAAACAAGCTTATGTTGTTTTCAAAGTGATAAAACATTTCAGACACTTTCTGCTTAAAACCCATACAAAAATCATAGTACCATTTCCAGCGGTAAGAAATCTCTTAGTACAGAAAGACGTAGGTGAGAAAAGAGCCAATTGGGTTACTACCTTACAAGAATATGACGCTGAAATTAAACTAGCAAATATTGAAAAAGGTCAAGGTTTTTGCAAAATGCTGGCTGGAGCATCGCTTGTTTCTGAAATACCATCTTCAAAAGTACAAACGTATGAGGTAAGCCTAAAAGATGTTTAATCACTATACGCTGATATCATATTTTATCTAAAGAATGGATATGCTCCTTCAAACCTCGATTATACAAAGAAAAGAGCTCTAAGGTTGAAGGCTAAGCAGTATCAACTCATGAACGATGTACTTTTTAGCATGGATTATGATTATGTTCTCCTTAGATGTCTTGAGAAATCTAAAGTTGAAAAGGTATTGCAGGAACTTCACGATGGACCAGCAGGCAGACATTAAGCTGGAGATGCTACAACACATAAAATCATGCGCACAGGCTATTATTGGCCTACACTATTCAAATATGCACATAGCTATGTAAGGAAATGTCAAGTTCGTCAAATTGCTACTGGGAGACAAAGGAAACCATCGTTGCCATTACAACTAGTCAATATCGATCAACCTTTTGATCAATGGGGATTGGATATAATAGGTGAGATCTTTCCTCACTCTTCCAAATAGCATAAGTATATCCTTACAGGTACACATTATTTTACTGAATGGGTAGAAGCAGTTTCTCTTAGCACAGCTAATGCCGAACACATCATTGATTTCATAGATCAGTTCATAATCATCAGGTTTGGTTTACCCTCCACTTTAATGTTTGATAATGCATCGTATTTCTCTGGCAATGCTATGACTGAATTTTCACTCAAAATATGTTTTAAACTTAAATACTCTGCCAATTATTACCCACAGGGGAACGGGTTAACTGAATCAACAAATAAAAACTTAATCAGAATCATTAAGCGAACCATTGATCAAACTCATAACAATTGGCACAAATCCCTAATATATGCTCTATGGGCAGACCGAATAATGCAGAAAGCCTCTATTGGCACTTCTCTCTTTAATTTAGTTTATGGGAAAGAAGTGGTCCTTCCAACTCATCTAGCGATTCCCTCTTTGGATTTAGTTTAATATATTGATGAAACACCAACTTCTTCCTTACAACTAAGGCAACTGCAAATTCTTAAGCTAGAAGAACAACAAGAACAGGCTAAAATAACTCATGCTCATCACTAAGCATTAGTAAAAGCTTCTTTTGATTCAAACATGATATCCAGAAAGGACTTTCAGATTGGAGATCTAGTTTTAAAATGGGACAAGGCTCATGAGGAAAAAGGCAAACATACGAAATTTCAATGAATGTGGCTTAGCCCTTTTAAATTGTAGAAATCATAGGTCCATCTACTTTTATGTTACAGGATTTAATAGGAAAAAGAGAATCTTTACCTGTTAATGGGAAGATCCTCAAAAAATACTTTCCATAGGAGATCATCATTCTATTTTTGTAGATTAGTTTTTCCTTATTTTCACAATAAAACCAGTTGTAAATGGTTACATTTGAAATTCACGAAAAAGACAAGTATCTCTTTTATATTTTGTTTTTCACTTGTATAAATAGAATCGTTTTAGAAAATTGGTCATTATCATTGAAAGATACAGTCAAAGGCTATAAGCCTGAAAAAGATACTAGTTTCAACCCTGTAAATTATGATAAAAAGCGACCTTTAGTGGGAATTTTTTTTACATTAGTCAAATGAAAAGTATCAATAACCAAACGAAGATTCTCTGTAGAAAATCTCTTTCCAAAAACTCTACCATTGTCGCCCAGAGCTATTCTTAAGGAAACAATGACTTCCTCCCCACTTAGGAAATTACGAGCTTCAAGAAATAATCCAGCAATACACTTTAAACTTAAAGAATAAGAGGTCTCATCACGAGCCGACTTATCATGATCATAGATATTATAGCTGGCTGACTTTGCCAAAACTGCATACCACAATAGGGAAATGACTTGAGATTGTAACAATCAAAAGACAAGGGGTCTCATCATGAGCCAGCTTGTTCAGCAAAGTTATAAATCAAGTGAATGGCACTGGCATAATTTGGCTACCAAACCAAGGCATTGTTCTTTAAGAATTAAAATAAAATTAAAGCAATAAGTGTGGATATGGATTTCTCTTTGAAAATCATATATTTCTCCAAGTAGGATATAGGATCATTGCTGGGTAACAGGTAACCCTCTCGAGGCTATAAACGCCTCCTGGCAGCAAAGGCTCTACCTATGACAAATGAGCATATTTAAAACTAATTTATAGAGAAGTCTTTGTTTTTATCTTTATTAACCAAGTAGTGACTGATGTAGATACAATTACTAGCTCAAGGAAGTAAATAACCAAAGCTAACATAGAAGAAACAAACTATCATTGACAGCTGCAAGCATGATGTACTTTATCTTTCTATAATAAAGTTTGATTTTCTAGAAAAGATTTTGTTTTGGAAGTTTAGAAAATTCAAAAGAAAAGCAAAGATAACTGGTTCTTCCAAGTGAATCGCCAATTTTTGTGGCCAGCAATAACCCCTTCTTATTTAGTTTTATTACTAACACTAAATAAGTGGGGACCCTTATTCAAAAAAGAATTAGCACTTGCATTCCCTTTTTGAATAAAACTTACTATCATAAACTTAGGAGAATACCTGAAAAATCTAAAAAGACTTAAGTTTTATGATAAATTTGAATAAATCCACTTTCTCAATAAAGAGCATCGCATCGCAAAAAGGTAATGGATGCTTTCCTACAAGTTTAATCCTAAGATTGCGAAATCACACACTAAAATATACTCATTGCATCACATGCCTCAAATATCACTTAAGGTGAAATGCCTCAAACTGCGGATATGCAATAGCAAGTCTCACAAATCGCATTTCGTAGCAAACACGTTAATGGATGATTGCCACACGCAATGAAGTAGCGATATTGCAATCTGCGATATTGCAAAGTAAATCACAAAATCGCCTTATCGTAGATCTACAAGGCTCGTTGCTCGAAAAAGCTTTTTCCATAAACCGATGCCCAGTTATGTGCGTTAATGTTAATTAATGAGTTAGTTGGCAATCATTAATGAAGTATGGTTTTGATCTGATCACCTTTTCCTTATTATTACTCTTGCCTCATTTGTAAATTGCAGGAGCTAAGAGTAGAGAAGTATACATAGCAGTGTTCAGGATATCATCAGAAAGAAAGGTAAAGCTCTGAGTTCTGAAGATAAAGAAATGACGCCCTTGTACGCGGACACTACCTACAACAGAGATGTCGGTGTCACTATTTGGGAAAGCATGCATAGCCTACTCGAGGAAAGAAATCCCAAAGTAATGGAGGTTACAGCGACTGCAGATTCACGCGGGTCGCGTGAGGTGTCTATTATAGAACTAACATGTTCGTTCTTGCACCGGATAGTTGCAAGGCCCAAAATTATTCCATACATGGACATGGTCAAATGGGTACTAGATAATGTTGATATCACAAAAAGAGAATTTAAAGCTCAGAACTAAGAACTCATAGAGTCGTTATTTTCACAAAATTTAAGCTTTATATCCTCTAACAAAAAACGCATAATAGGAAAAAATCACACCAGGGAAGCCCGTATCGAGAAACAGAGGAAGTTTCTAATGTGCGATTAGTGCTTATCACTAATCATGCATCGCCAAGAAAAACCCCTCGAAAAGGAAAGCCTCTAATCAATCAATCGCCTGTAAGCCCGAAAGTTGTAGGAAAAAGCGCTATAAGCCAAAAACAAAACTTGAACTCTAAAACCAGTGGTATTTATGAAGGATATTCTCAAGTGATATGTAAATATCCACCAAATGTACAACATCAACAGACAAGTTGGAGATAGAAGGCTCAAGAGAGAGCAGAGTCCATCAAAAGGTTAACCAAGTTGAATTGGGATTCTTACTGGACATACTTGGCAAAACCACACAGCTAGTGCATGACTCTCAAATGTATCATTAACTCTGCTGAGAAGATGGTGCCAACACTTTCCGATTTCGTTTTCGCAGGACAGCTAAAGTCGGAAGTTGGCCAGCCAACTCTCCTCAAGCAAATGTTGAACACTTGCGATTATAAGGAACAGATACATAGATAGTTAGTTGCCAATTTTAGTTTTAGGTTTAGTTTTAGTTTTAATTTTGCTTTATTTTTTCCTGAAATGAGGACGTCCATTTAAACCACATCCTACATTTTTGTAATAAATTACTTTTAGATTTAGCTAGTAGTATTTAATCCCTTCTCATGCATTTAGAGAAGGGTCCTGAAATTTGTCAAAAACTTGTCCTCAGAACATGCAATTTTTCACCCTCCGAGGAGGTTTTGATGAATGAATGGAATAGGATTTATTGATATCTGCATTTAATATCTACTACTGATGTTGCACTTTTGTACTCTTAGTGGATGTCGGATTAAGAAGAGATAGATCATTATTATTGAAGCTCATGAGTAGAACTAGTTATAAATGGTACTTTTATCTCTTAACTATTTCTGCTTATGTGTTAAGGTGATATTCATGTTGAATGCTTGAGTTATCATTTGAAACTTCTGTATGGTGATAGCTATTTATTTACGCTTAATATATGAGTAACTTATTATGCGATATGTTTTCCATAATTGTTTCGTCTAAATTTTTATACGAAATGGTTTATCTTTATTGAATTATTTTCTAATAACAATTGAATGATGTTTATTACCAATTTCCATTTGGAATCATTTTAGATCGCATAACTGAAAAATTAAATCCCGGGTTAGTTTTAGAATTAGATATTTATGTTCATTAGATTACAATTACATTAGATTTAGAATAAAAGTATTTTACTTAGAAATTATTAGAAATGAAATATCAATTCTCAACACACACACACATAAATTGGGAAATTGGTCCCATATCCCCAGTCGGACCCACTATACCAAACGGAAAAGGAGCTGCTAACTAAGGTCTGGACCGGTTGGGTATCCCCCTTGTTGTAGACCCAATTTTCGGGGCTTCAACACTCCTATAGAGTTAAATTACACTGTAACTAAGAAGGACTTTTTAGCTATAGTTCATGTCATTAAGAAGTTCATACATTACATAACTGGATATGAAACTTGTGTTCACATAGACCATTCTATCATTAGATACCTAATGAATAAACCATTCACTAATGGAAGAATAACCAGATGGCTTTTATTGTTACAAGAATTCAACATCACCATTCTAGATAGGCCCAAAAAATAGAACACAGTTGCCAACTTTTTATCTAGAATTCAAAATGATAATAATTATCAACCTATAGAGGATAAATTTCCTGATCAATATATTTTTGCGGTATCTATTAGATCACCTTGGTATAAAAATATTGCTAACTATTTAGCTATAGGAAAAATGCCATTTCATTTGTCTCCTAGAGAAAAGAGAAGAATAGTCCACAATAGCACATCTTATCCATGGATAAATGAAGAGTTATACAAAATAGGACTAGATCTTATCATCAGAAGATGTGTTCAAGCCGATGAAATACTAGAAATACGTAAAGCCTACCATGATGAGCCATGTGGAAGACATTTTCATGACAGGAGAAATTCTTATAAAATCTTGTTTTTAGGATATTATTGGCCTTCCATTTTCAAGGACACCAAGGAGTATGTTAAAAGATGTGATAATTGCCAGAGAATGGGAAAACCCACTCTTTCAAATGAAGTGCCATTACAACCACAGGTACTCATTGAACCATTTGAAAAGTGGGCACTAGATTTTGTTGGACCAATTAGCCCACCTTCGAAGAAAAAGAGGTATATTCTGGTACGTACTGATTATGTCACTAAATCAATAGAAGCTAAAGCAATTCCTTTTTCTTCTGAAAATGTTGTAGTTTCATTTCTTTCTGAGGATATTTTCACTTGTTTTGGTGTTCCAATAGAAATTGTAACAGATCAAGGAACATAGTTTACATCCAGATTAGTGCAGAAGCTTGTGGAGCAAAACAAAATCAAACATCGGAAGTCCACTCCATACCATCCACAAACCAATGGACAAGTTGAGTCTACAAATAAGGTGATTGAAGAAATCCTTACCAAGACTATACACTTACACAGAAAGGATTGGGTAGAGAAGCTTCCGGAAGCTTTATGGGCCTATAGAACTACATGGAGAAATACTACCAAACATACTCCCTATGAACTTGTTTATGGGAATCAGATCTTACTTCTGATAGAGTTCCAAATCCAGACTTATAAAACATCAATCCAGTTAGATCTTGACTTATCATAAGCACAAAAGCAAAGCATGAGAAAACTTAATGAGCTTGATGAAATAAGACAAGAATCCCTCCAGAGAACTAGCCTAGTTCAACAATAGAGATCGAGATGGCATGATAAGTACATTAAAGAAAGAAAATTTCATCTAGAAGATTGGGCATTACTCTTTGACTCAAAGTTAAAAAATTTTCAAGGAAAATTCTAAATGCACTGGCTTGGACCTTATGAAGTTGAAAGTGTCTTTGACAATGGTATAGTTAGAATCAGGACTATTGATGAAGAGAAAATCCCTCTTTTAGTAAATGGACATCAACTCGGACTTTACCAAAAGCCATTGACAAAACAAGAATTTGTCAAAATGTTCCAAAATAATTCAGAACTGAAGATGGTCAAGAAGAGTTCTTCTTATTTTCCACCTTAGAAATTTTACATATAATAATGACAAAAAATAAAAATAAAAATAAAAAATAGGTATAAGCATGAAAACTAGCATGTTGTTGGCATGTTTATACAAAAAATTTGAAGTGAAAATCGGCACTTCAAATTTTTTTTTTCAAAAAAAAAAAAAAAGAGGTATAAGCATGAAAACCAGCATGATGTTGGCATGTTTATACAGAAAATTTGAAGTGAAAACCAATTTATGTTGGCACTTTAAATTTTATTTTTCAAAATAATAATAATAATAAAGTTTCTTTAATAATTTTTTTTTCTCAACTGCAAAATCAATAACTTTCCGCAGCTCAGACAATTTTCTGTAGCCTAGTAAGACTTTTGAAGCCTACTTGACATGAACACATGATGACTCGAATTGAAGGATAATTGAGAAAGCAAAGTACCTGCAGGAGATCTCATAACAACAAGTAAGGATAGCAAAGTTAATCAAAGGTATGTGCTACATAGGGATTGATATATTGCATATATAACAAATAGGACATAGTACTGCTAAAAATTAAACAAAATCATTACAATTTAAGGGTGATGGTCGCTTATTAAAAACATCATAATACACCACTTAAAAACCATGTCAAGTCTTCATTCTGAATCTTCTAAAGTAATCACGTAATCATTATTTTAAATGTGCCCCAATGGTCAAATTCATTTCCATAGCCTTCATTATAATACATATGTTCTTGCATTTCTCTGAACTCACATAGTCTCTTTGTTTCTCCACCACTAAACGAAATCCTACCAACACCATTCTCTTGTCAAAGTAACCAGTCGTTGGGATGAATCATATTCCATAATGGGTGTTATTGTCTGAACCGAACCAATAGGGAAGAAATTCTTAGAAGGATATCCTTAGACCAGGGAGTTGTTACAGAAAGAACAATGATTGCAATTCATAGAAAAATTCAACATTTTTCACAGGGAAGTGACGAAGACTTTTTCACACTCATTTGATGGAATGGAGGCCAAAATAGGAGACATTAAAATCACTACAACTAAGTCCATGATCGTAGAATCGACTGAATTTCCTAGAAGCAGAGAGAAATTATTCAAAAATAGGGGAATCAATGGAGAAGATTGGAAGGTCTTGCTGAAAAATCCAAATATGGACACCATCCTCTTCAAGAAAGGTATTCCTACTACAACCCTTAAGAGTAAATGGAGGAATTTACTACTTGTACTTCAAAAATTCATCACTTGTGAGGGTCACGTTGGATAAATGTATTTATACCATGTTAGGATAATGATGCATTTTCAAGGAACACCAAATGAATCTTCATTATTACCTCTTGCATAGTCTTAAGAAAATGTCCATGAATGTTGAAAATAAAATTCAATTCATAGATAATACCATGTATCATCATGGATTGATAAAGATCTTGGTTGAGTTCCACCTTCGGAGTATAGGGGATAACTGGGAAAATTTATGTTAAGGAACAATTTTGAAGAAATATCTCCTGAACAACCTAGCAGCAATAGAACCCTCAAGGGAAGAAAGAGAACAATGGAAGCAATAAAAGAACAAGAATCCCAAACTCAACCGAATTATCAGAAGATACTACCCGCAGTGGATATTTTGTAGAAAATGAAAAAGGGAAATCTTAGAAGAAAGAAATCTAGAAAAATAACAAAATATTTACTACAAACCATGACCCTTCCTCAAGGAGAAAAGCCAAAAGCCAAAATAAGGAGATCATAGGGATTACAAACCTCAAGACTAAGGAGAAGTACCAGGTTGAACATAATGCAACAAATATTCTTAGGAGCTATGGAATATATTGATCTCAATGAAAACGATCCAACTAAAAACCCTGAGGGTTCCCCAAGAGGATCACCAAAACTATCACCGAGAGTTTTATCACCACCTTGCAGTTCGCCTCGAAGGAGCCAAGTGCATAGTCCAAGTGTTGATCATGTTCAACAAGAGATTTATGACTATGTAGAGTCATTAGAAAGAAAAGAAACAATAACTAAAAATTCAATCCAAAGTCCCAGATAAGGGGGCAATCAGTTCAATGAGCCATAAGAACCTTCAGCATCAAATGTTTTAAAGCAAGATATTTTTGAGCTAGAGGCATTGAACAGATATCTTAAGAATGAAAATCAAACATTGTGAGCACAAAGTGAGATTCAAATTGCAAAGAGTGACAACCTCATCCTTCATTTGAGTTTGTGGTACAAAAAGAACAAAAATCTGAAGAAGGAAAACAGGGCAATGCAAAGACAAACTATCAACCTAAAATATAAAATCCTCATGAGAAAACCAAGGATGACAGTGGTTTGCAGAAAGAAGAAGAAAATCAATCATGGAGGTGATGATCAGAAGGCACAAGTGACTGACAATGATGAATTGTATGAGGACATACAAAACCTCTAGCATGGGGGTATGTAGAGTCCAAGGACTACCTTACCTTGACACCGTTTTTTCCTATACTTCTTCCCTTTTTCCTATACTTATCACCTAAATAACGCAATAGACAGAAGATTTTGTTAAAGGTAAGCACTTACATGTCTTCTTCTTCATATTTGTCTATATACCTTATTGTTTTGTTAAAGTATGCATTCGGCTACGAAATTGGCCTGTTTCTGCAACTAATCTGGATTTCCGCAGTTGCCTCCACTATTGACAAGGTTCTGTTGATGCCTCAAAAATCGCTGCAACAACATTGGAGGATAACCACCCAGTCCGGACCTTAGTATAGCTCCTTTTCCATTTGGGATGGTGGCTCCGACTGGATATAACGGGACCAGTTTCCCGATAATGAATAAAAGGGATGGATGAGTGATGAATAGTTTGTTTTAATGATAGGCGACTAGCTTATTCTATTGACAAAAATAGGAAAGCTAATACTAATCCCGAGAATAACTTATTCATTTGAAATGCAGCGTTTAATAATCCTTATCTATCTAACAGGCATATAGATGACTCTGTAAAATAAACAGAGATATTCAATCATTTAAAGATTACTTCATATGAATAGTCAAAATGAAGCGATTAACACAAATTACTGCATTCACTATTTATATCATCGATATATATAATAATATATATATATATAGTATATATAATATATATATATATACGATTGAAAGAAAAGCATGTTATAAACAGCCAGTAGTGGGATGCATAAAGGATGCTGTTAAAACACATATATATAAGCGATAATAGCAAGAGCGATTAAATAGTAATTCATATAATAGGAATGAGTACAGACGCAGATAATAGTACCATGTGAGCTGCTAATCAATCCCAAATATCAATCGCTATTCAAAATCCTTCCTTCAACACAGAAATGCTTTTAAACAAAGACAATAGTGCACATTTGTATAAAAACCTTCCTCATTAAAATCTGAATAATTGGTCCAGTTTCATAAAAGAATATCCCTGAAGTACAATAGTTCAACTTCAAGGTTTAAGTCATATACAAAACTTTACGACCCTTTCTAAATGCATGAAAGGGTCTATAAATACTACTGAGCTAAAAAAATCTATGAAACAAAATCCTACTAAATTGGCATCAATAAATGCTATCTATCTCCTTGGGGGCGATCTGGCAGTCGGCGATGTGAATCATGACTCAGGCTGCTTGCCTTTAAACCTGAGCTGGCTTATCGCAAGCATTGGCTCCACATCGGGTGGTCTGTTGAGGCGCAGGCTGAGTTGGGCAGCAAAGGTGGCATCCTGAATATCAGGTATGATATACTCGATAGCATCTGTGAGGCATTTTAAGGCGGCTCTCTGGCTGTGCGGCTTCACTAAGAAGAACCAATAGGCATCCCATGGTAAACTATTGATCCCCGCGATTAATCTTCCATTTTTCTCCAGTTCTGGGTAGCATGAATGCTCCAACATCTTTGTTGCTGTTAATTGGCCTGGAGTACATTGGGAAATCATGTTAGACAAATAAAGAGTATTATTTACTAATTCAACCAAATTACTAGTGATTGTCTTGCATCTTAAAGTTGCTCTTTCTACCTTCATTAACTATGATTGCCATTTTGTGAATAATATTTCCTTGTGTGATTCTAGAATTCTTGGCAGGTTAGTTGCCTAGCCCTCTGATCAGAATCTTGCCATTCCAGAAAATTTATCAATGTTTCTTCGGCCTGATCCAAATCTATCCTTGCCTTTTCTATTTTTTTGCTTATGGATGCCACTAAGTCGCACAATGGCTCTGCCTAGGTAATTTGCTGACATAGGAGCTTAATTTGATTTATCAATGCTTTATTTAATTGAAGCACCTCTGCTTTAAACTCATCTACCTGAGGGAGCTTTTTCATTTGCTCAATTTGAGTTGATAATTGAGCGATTTGCTCATCTTTGGATTTTATCATTCCCTCAGTTGATATTTTCAATTGCGCCAATGCTGCCAATAGCTCCTTTTGCTTTTGGATTGTGCTCTCGTCAATCCTCTGTTTCTCCTCCTGCAATTGCTTAGTCAGCTAATAATTATTTTGCTGCTATACTAGCAATTCCTGCTCTACTTGCTCTGCCTTCTGCTGCACTTCCGATAATTGAGCCTGTAGCGAAAGGATGTCTTGATCTTTCGCCTTTAATATACTGCTCACCTCCGATGCTTTATCTATGGTTGCCTCCGAACATGCTCCAGCGTATTGCGATAGCTTTGTTAAGTCATCGGAGGGATCAAATTCTTCCTTCCACACAACATTGCCCTTTACTGTTAATTCAGGGAATAAATAAGGTTGATCAGCCCTTCTTCTCTTCCTCTGTCGCTTTACAACAGCTTTATGCTTAGGGCTGTAGAATACATCCAAGGGAGGAATCTCTTCTATTTGCAAAATGATCTCGCCCGATGGATCCTTAGGAATTATTTCTGTTTCCTTTGATTTGGGTGGGTCGTTGGTTTCGCTCGAAACCTGTTTTGATGGCGCTTCCTGTGTGTCGCCCTCTTTTGAAACCTCATCATCTTTAGAGAATTCTAGGTTGCCGATGATTGAGTTGAATTACTGCCATTGCTGAAGCAAATTCCGATCAATTTGTGTATCATTATTAACTTTCGAACTGCTCTCTTCTTGAGTTTTCTCCTGGGTTTCTTCTTGTCGCTGCACATTTGCCTCGGTTTCTTCCTGCCTCTGGTTATGCACTTCCTCCTACTGCTTTGATGTAGTAGGAGGTTGCTTATTACTTTGCTACTCAGGCTCGCTTGATTTTGTCATTATTGGAGTAGTCGCTAACAGGTCTAGAGGCAAAGTTTGCAACCTTTGTTCTCTAATTCTGTGAAATTCGGCTAACTCCTCATCATTGTATTCATTTATGGCGAGCGATTTAACTTGATATAGCGACTCGGTCGATGCAAACAAATCCTCAAATCTGTCTTATTTGTGCTCGAACTTGGCCAATTTGGCCTGGTCGAGCGCATTGTAGGCGATTTTCCTTCGCTCGTATTTCCTACTTGGCAAAGTGGCTAAAGTCAGCGAATTTATCTTCCCGGCTTCCTTCTCTGCATGTTTGATATCATGCAGAGTGCAAATACCAATTCGCAGGGGAAAGGAGGGCCAGACATGCTTCTTGGCTTTTTTCAGGGTCTGAGTAACCCCATCGGCATTGATCTGATAGGCTACTTCCCTGGAAAGTAACTTATCAGGGATGTATAGAGGAAGCACATGGGGCTTGGCTTGACTACCAAAAACTCTAATATAGGTGAACTTCTCTTCTCCAAACCAACTTTCCACGAGAGTTAAATCCACCCCTGCTTGTTCAGAAATCTTCGGGGCAGGCTTATCGAAAATGGAATAATGAATAGGCAACATGAAACCGTTGCAGATTTGATACAAGTGGTGTTTGTAATTGGTCTTCCACAACTTTTGATGATATATGTGGACGGTTGTGGGGTCTTGCGACGTCCACCTCCATCCGAGCACAGGAAATTCAGAATTAAAACATAAAACATCTAACACATAGGCACTGTAGTAAAATGGCGGGATGAACCTTTCAGTGACGCGAGAATTAAATCTGAAATTAAGAATGGCAGTGGCTAACTTATCAGATAATATATTCGCCCAATCCATTATCTCGCCACTACATGCCGCCTCCATTAGGAAGACCATTTCTATGGTAAAATTGGCGGAATCATGTAATCCCCATAGTCTACACATCATAATCCCAGCATAGCAGTAAGGAGAACATAGAGAATCGACTGATTACTTACCCGAGGATTCGTGCTTGTGCTTTGCTGGATTTTGTCTCCAGCCTCGAATTGGTTCGGACTTAGTCTCATTTTCTGCTCGGAACTTCTCTAGGAATGCAGTGTTATACTTTTTCTCCTCCGTCGACAAATGATACATTTGCCTTAGGTCTTCGGCTCGAAAAGAACCGAAAATCCTCCCATCTATGGTGCTGAAAGTTCTATCAGTAATTGGGATCTCTTGGATTGCCCACCTTACCACATCCATATATGGGAGAATTTGCTCCCGGGCCGCTATTCTGTGAAGAAAGGAATTGGCCAAGTCTTTTAGATTAACCTCAGATTTGCTAGTGCTGTCGCATGAGACTTGTATTCCCGTCACCCTCGGCTCTTCGGCTTCAATCAAGTTATATGTTCCTTGCCAAGTAGCTCTGGTAAGTCCCAGGCAGGTAGTGTCTGATATAAGCCTTTTCTTTTTACTTCCTGGATCAACAACGGGTTGCCCTGCGACCGGTGAAGAGGAAGGCATTGTAGTCTTTTTAGACTTCTTTCCAATTCCACTCAAATCTGTCTCTGTGAAAGAATTTTGCACAGAGAGAACGATAGGCATAATACAGGAAACAATAACATGAATCGAATAGAATGAGATATATATATCTTGATAAATTCATGGTGATCGATTGACTTAAGACGGCTTTGGATCAAATCTGTGAATAGATCGCAAGCTTGCTGTTTTCATTAAATGGCCATTAAGGCCTGTCAATCTCATTAATACCAGTCACTTCGGTTAATGGCCGAATGATTTATTTGAAGCATGCCTTGGGCGATTTGGTGGTTGAAGGCGGATGAGTGGCTTTTTGAAAGATAGTGCCTTAATTACGAATAAATCGTATTAAACTGCTTTTATGGTTTTACTTTGAAAACTGTGCTTTTGCCCTTTTCGCAATCGGGCGTCGGGAAAATCATAAGTCATTGTTTTGGTTCCATTTGGAATCCCCAATCGCCGATAGCGATATCGCATCACATCGGGAGTAGTGAGTGGGGCGGTTAAGAATGTCTGCATGGTCAATTGCCAATAGTCGATAGCGATATCGCATCGCATCAGGGCAAGAGAGAGCTTATTTGCGCTTAGCCATTATCGTCGATTGCCGATTGCCGATTGCCGATGTCGCATCGCATCGGAGCAAGGGGGCTTTAATTGTGTTCCTTCATTTCTTACCGATACCCGATAGCGATTTCGCATCGGAACAAATCAAAATGTCCTCAAGTTGTGTTCCCTTTGTCATTGCGATATGCGATCTTGCGATCGCTTTATCGCAATGACAAAAGGTTAATCGTTTTACGTTAAGGTTTTTCGATTGGTTTTATTGAAGAGGAATTTTGGTAATGTTCTCTTTTATTTCTTTAGGCTTTTTAGAATAGAACTTAAATTGATACCAATTAAAAACAAAAATTAAAAAGGGACCCATTTCATATTATGGTTTTCGAAATAATAATGATATGAAATGGGGGGGTTGTTGTAGGGCACAACAATTGGCGATTCGCTGGAAGAAACAGTTATCTCTGAAAAGTATAGAAATACTTAAACTTTTTCGAAATAGAAATTTTATCAAAAGGAAAAATTCTAATATAATTAGGTATAGTTGCATTCCAAACAAACAAAACTTTCTTTGCTAATTTTCTCTTTTGTTAAAAAATAGATACATTCTAGATTAAAAATGGCCTTTATGGTTGATATAGATAAACAGAAAAACTTTCCTAAATTCAACTATAAAATTAACTTCTTTGTCACAGGTAGAGCCTCCTACTGCCAGAAACGTCCATAGTTTCTGCGGATACCTTTTTAACCATATAATTGTCTATTGTCCCCCCATTCACCTAGAGCATGATTAACAGAATGCAATTCAACAATATGTTTTCACATTTGTATTCTTTTCTTTTTTTCTGTTTATTTTGTGAGAATAAAAAATCCATTGCCCCTGGTGTGGTGGCCAGTTAAGTGAACAATGCCATTCACTTGATAGTAATTCTAACCGAACAAGCTGGCTCGTGGAATGAGAACCCATGTTTGGTATGCAGTTATTGGTAATGTCGCTAAAACTATTTTCCCTATGGAACAATGGTTAAAAGGGCTTGTAATAAGACCATCTTATCTTTTGTATCCAGTAATCTTGGAATTACATTCTCTGATAACCAAACTTGAGAAGTGGGATAGACAATTTCCTCCTTAAGAGAAGATGGATGACAAGGTAAGAGTTGGAGATGCTGAAATTGGATTAGCTTCTATTTTGACATTGATAACCTTCTTGTGACCAATTTGAAAAACCTAAAAATATTTACAATATTCATAAACTTCGAGAGGGGTTCACTAGGATTGTAGTGTAGTTCCAGAATGAAACTATATCTAATTTCCTAGAAATCATTTCTTTTGTTTAAGACTTCTATTTATTTAAAAGTAAATATCACACTACTTGTTTTGAGAAACTCTTTGAATACAGCAAAGGTCAAATAGAAGATACCTTATAGTTTTATTTTCTAATGCTGCTACAAACTACAAAAATTCTATTAAAAGAAGAAGGGGTTACCTCCTCAATTGAAGAATTTCTTTAAGATAAGACCATTAACAAGGGGAGAATCTCTCAACCCTGATAAATCTTGTAGTATGAAGGTCGAATGGCCTATCTTTTCACAGATCTGAAATGGTCCAAGCCACATCTTCTGAAACTTGGTGTGTTTTCCCTTATCTTCAGGGCTTTGTCCCATTCAGGACTAAATCACCGACTTGAAATTGTTTGGAACCAGATGAAATTGAATCAAATGATGACTTGATGATCTGCTGATGTTTTGCATGAATGATTTTAGCTTTTACTCTTTCTTCTTCTAATTTTAGAATCTGCTCATGTCTAAGTTGTAAAGAAGAAGAAGGGATTTCTTCAATAAATTGAACTAGGGCTAGAGAAGGAAGGATGAGATTTGTTGGTAGTACTGCTTCTTTTCCATAAACAAGTTTAAATGGAGAAGATCCTATAGAATCTTTTTGTGTTATCCTATCAGCCCATAATGCAAATATTAAAGATTTGTGCCAGTTCTTATGATTCTGTTCGATAGTTCGCTTGATAATTTTAATAAGATTTTTGTTTGTAGATTCGGCCAAACCATTTCCCTGAGGATAATAGTTAGCAGAATATTTGAGTTTGAATCCTCTTTTAATTGCGAAATAAAACATAGCATTGCCTGAAAAGTAAGATGCATTATCGAAAACAAGAGCATTCAGGACACCAAACCTGGTAATGATGAATTGGTCTATAAATTCAATAATGGCTTCAGAGTTTGTTGTCTTTAAAGGAAACGCTTCAACCCACTTGGTAAAGTAATCAGTAGCAGTAAGGATATACTTATGCTATTTGGAAGAATTTGGGGTAATCTCTCCAATAATGTCCGATCCCCATTGCTCAAACGACTGTTCAATGTTGACCGGTTGCAGAGGGAAGGCTGATTTACTTTTTCTTCCACTTGAAGTTTGGCAATTTCGGCATTTCCTTACATATTCATGAGCATCTCTAAACAAAGTGGGCCAATAATATCCAGCATGGATGACTTTGTGAGCTGTTGTATCAGCTCCAAAGTGGCCTCCTGCTGGTCCATCATGTAATTCCTGCAAAATCTTTTGTGCTTCAGGTTTTTCAAGGCATCTTAATAAAACTGAAGCATAATTTTGCCTAAAAAGCACATCATCAATAATGGTAAAAAAAATTTCTTTCAATCTTATGGCCCTTTTGTTTTTGTAGGACAGGTTGGGAGGTGCATATTCGTTTTTCAAATAAAATATTAAATCAGCATACTGTGACTCGAAGTCAATGATACTTATCTGGTTGATTGTTTTAGATTGATCTGTATCGCTTGATTCCGGAATGTTGGATGCTCCTACCAATAACCTACAAAAACCTTGGCCTCTAACAATCTTTGCTGGCTTGATCTCTAGGTCATATTCTTGAAGTGTTGTTACCCAATTTGCCCTTTTTTCTCCAATTCTCTTTGGATTAATAGTTGTCTTACTGAAGAGAAAGGAACTATAACCTTTGTATGGGCTTTTAAAAGGAAGGGTCTGTAATGTTTAACCGCTTTATATACAACAAAGGCTTGTTTTTCTACTTCGGAGTAGTTTAATTCTGCACCTTGAAGATTTGAACTATAGAATGAAATAGGTGCTTCCAAATTGTGATTGTTGATCTGTGTAAGTACTGCAGCATAAGAGAAATCAAATGCAATGGTATACAATGTAAAATGATTAGAAAATTTTGGAGTATTTAGAGCGGGGGCATTGATTATTGATTGTTTGATCAATTCAAACACTTCCTTTTCTGGCGATCCCCATTGAAAGACTGAATTTTTCTTAATCATAGTTTGAAGTGGCAAAATAATCTGAGAAAAGTCTGGAACAAATCTCTTGACAAAATTGATTTGGCCTAAAAATGACTGCATGGATTTCTTATTGTGAGGAAAAGGGATTTCAAAGATTTCTTTAATCCTGTCCAGACCAATATAAATGCCGTCTTTAGAAACCATAAAGCCTGGGAGCTTACCTTGACCAAGAGCAAAAAAGGATTTCTTAGGGTTTAGAGAAATACCATATTTCTTATAGCGCTGAAAGATTTGATTCAAATCATGCAAGTGGTTGGATCTCTCTTTAGAAAATACAGTAATGTCATCTAAATAGACGACTATGTTCTATAATTAACCCTTTGAAAGCGATATCCATTGCTCTTTGAAAAGTGGCTCCTGCATTAATAAGTCTGAAAGGCATTTTCTGATATGCATATGTTCCCCATTTTGTTCTGAATGTGGTTTTGAGTCGGTCATCAGGATGGACCAAAATTTGGTTATATCCTGAAAAACCGTCTAAAAAGGACATTAACTCTGAGCCTGCCACTGATTGGAGTATCTGGTCCATAGTGGGTAATGGGAAGTTATCTTTTAAACTTGCCTTATTTAAATTTCTGAAATCAATACAAATCCTTATGTCGCCATTTTTCTTTCTAACTGGTATCATATTGGAGACCCAGTTTGAGTGTCGTATGGGAAGAATAATCTTAGCTTTCAAGAGTTTATTGAGTTCCGATTTTATTTTACCCGCTAAGTTTGGATGTATTTTTCTCAACTTTTATTGAACTGGTTTCTGTTCGGGAAGCATTGGGATAGTGTGTTGGATAATAGATGTATCATACATTTTTAGGTCGTCATATTTCCAAGCGAAAACATGTTTATTCTTTCGTAACAGACTAATGAATGCTTCCTTTTCCTCTAAGGAAAGCCCTAATCCTAAATTAATGTTTTGAGGATTTTATTCAGTGCCAAGGTTTATTAATTCAAACCTTAAGGTAGAGCTCTGGATCTTTGTATTGGACACAGGTTTAAACCTGTCTTTAATATCGTAAAGATCCTCAAGCTTCACCATGTGCTTTGGGATTGATTTTTCCTCATGTTTATCTCGCATTTGAATATCGTGCTCATCTTCCTCGATGATTTGATTATGATAGGATTTTCCAGAGGTCAGAAATTGTAAAATGTCATCATCGTGGTTGAGTACTCTCCAATTGGTTACATTTTCAGGAATGGATGGCCTAAAAAGTAATTCTACTGAAAAACCTATCTAGACTATAGTCTTCGGAAGGGAGCAGCTTGGAAGCGACATTGGCTAGCAAGTCGGCTGCCGAATTTTGCGACCTGGGAATGGAAGAAATATTGAATGCTAGAAAATGGGAAGTGAGCTCTTGTACTAGCGATTGATAATGCTTGAGATGGTTCAAAAGACAATGAATTGTATTCCTTACCTGTTTAACAATAATCTCAGAGTCGCCAAAGACCTTTAAGTATTGGACTTTGAGGCCGATCGCTTTATACAGTCCTTGGACTAATGCTTCGTACTCAGCTGTGTTATTGGTGCATTCAAACTCTAATCTACAGGACAACATTATTTTTTCTCCTTGCGGGCTAACCAAAATGCATCCTGCTCCTGATCCTTCACTAGACTTGGATCCATCAAAATATAAAGACCAAAATAAAGAATTATCTACAATCTTTATTACAAAATTCTTAGTAACATTAACACATTTAGACCTATCGGTCTGTGAAAAATTTTCAATCTGCGATGCGAAATTGTTAACTGAGAAAGGAGATGGCTGGGCAATATTTGCCGAAAAATGACTCAGAAGAATAATTTCTTAGGATATTGTTGTTGAACGCGACTGGTTGATTTTCTTGTTCAAATTCTGTAACAGTGTGGGTCATATGTTTCTCCTGATCGATCTTTATTTGATTGGGCTTGCCCTTATAGGGGAGCCACATATGGGACCAATCGGTGGAGATATACCCATGGAGCTTTTCTGACCAATCCCTGCTTAAAATCAACCCATAGAATTCAGGTATATCGGCGACTAGGACATCAATCCTTTGGACTATTTGTGGATCCGCCGATAACTTGATTATTACTGAGTTTATTTCCCCTAAAACTTGAACCTTAGTTCTGTCTAACTGCACAATGTGAATAGAAGATTTCTGGGGTTCTATATTCAGTTTAGAGCAAACTGAAGCAGGCATTATACTAGATGATGCCCCAGAATCAATTAAGCAGTTATGTAGATTTCGATTGTAAATTTCACATGTTAAGAGGAAAGGAGGGGTATGGGAATTTGATCTATCTCCAATCAGAATTGTGTCAGTTGCCTCAATTCTACCAGAAGGGGGTTGTCCTAGGTCGTTTGCAGCTTTAGTGCTGGGAAGAGGTGAAGAAGGAACAGCATTAAGTTCTTTGAGAAGTAATTTTTGTTGATGTTTTAATTTACTAAGCTCAAACATGATGATGTTTGCCTTAATTTTCTTCATGTCATCGACGATATTATAATCCATCGAATCATAAACTACCAATGTCTTAGATGACGAAGGTGTATTGGAGGATGACGGCTGATTCTGAGATACTGTCACGGCTGGCTTCCTTGCGGGTACCTTTTCCTTTACAGTATTAGTACCAGCACTCCTTTACTTTGGATTAGTTTGAATAGGTTCGGGAGTAGCTTTACTCCTTGTAGTGACAGGAAAGGCTTTTTGCTCAACGTTAGTATCGAAATTAGGGAGTATAAAGTCCCACATCCCATGGCATTCAACTACTTCCTCTTCTTCTTCTTCAGATGGTGTAACTGTTTCTTCCTCTTCTTCTTCTTCAAGATCCGAATCTGCGTAAGATATGACATTTGGAGGCTTGGACTCGGGTTTTTTGAAATTCCTATATGGTTTCTTCATTGAGGACTCTGATACTTACTTCTTAATCTCAACCATTTCGTTCGACATGGTTTTAAGGAATTTTTGAAGGCCTTCCATGTCATATGGATCCTTAGTGATCTTTTTCTTCGAGTCATCTTTAAAGGACACTTTTTTAGATTTTCGTTCTTCCAGGGCATTTTTCTTTTCTAAGGCGATTACACTTTTTTCAACAGCGAGTGCTTCCTTCATGTTTTCGGCCAATGTAGGTTGTTTAGCCCTGTCGACAAAAATGGCTATGTTTGAAGGTAAGGTAGTGATATACCACTCGCTTCTAACTTGTTCGCTTGGCTTATCATCGGTGGGGATTTTGTTCAAGAGTTTGTTGAATTGGGAGTTGAACTCCTTAATGGGTTCTCTTGACTCAATCCTTAAATTGGAAAGGTCATGGATGAGAGTAGCCAAGGATCTATCATCGCCGTATTTGGTGAGGAATTGTTCCTGGAAGATATTCCAACTTGTGATGGATCCAGAGGGCAAGGAAAAATACCAAGACCCTGCAGATCCTTGTAGTGTATAGGGAAACAATCTAACTACCACATCTTCTTCAGTGACTCCCTTTAAATTGACTAACAACATAAAATTATTTATGTGTTCTTCTGTCAAGGTTCCAGCGTCTGGATTGAACTTGGGTAGCCATTTTTCGGGGTAATCGGGTAACGATGTAAAGGCGCAGGCATGGTAACTGCACCAGGACTTCTCCATGGTCTTTGGGCCATTTTAGGAGTACCAGCGATTGCCTGTGGTGTTCCAAGTGCTTGAGGGGGTGGTGGTAGTACAGACTGAAAAGATTGTGATGTTTGATATGAAGTCCCTTGGTGAACAACGATATGTAGTGGTGAAGTGGGTGTTTGACTTCGCAAAGGTGATGATGAAATGGAAGATGATGGAGAAAAGGTTTCGCTACCAGAACCTTTAGCGGTCTTTTTGATCCTTTTCCTTTCGGGTAAAGGGAACTCAGGTGGTTCAATACCTAGCTTTTTGCTTTGGAGTCTGGTAAGGTGAGGAGGTAAGCGGAATTGTGAAGTCTGACTGCCTTGTGATACTTCAGATCTAGGAGGCGAAATTGAGAAGCCTTGAAGTTTCTGGATGATGGATTGAACTTCAGGGGACTCCGGACTTAAGTGTTCTGAAGTATGATGTAATTGAGCAGTAGTGGTTGATTCTTCTTCGTCTCGTCTGAATACTGGTGATTCAGAATGCGAACGAGATGTCCGAGGAGAGGTGGAGGGTGAATTACTCTTTGAATGGTTTATAGGTGTTGTCTTACTCGCCATTCATAGTGGATGTTCCTCCTTCTAGCACCAGAAATGTTGATGCCTCGAAAATCGCTGCAACAACATTGGGGGATAACCACCCGGTCTGGACCTTAGTACAGCTCCGTTTCCATTTGGGATGGTGGCTCTGACTGGATATAATGGGACCAGTTTCCCGATAATGAATAAGAGGGATGGATGAGTGATGAATAGTTTGTTTTAATGATAGGCGACTAGCTTATTCTATTGACAAAAATAGGAAAACTAATACTAATCCCGGGAATAACTTATTCATTTGAAATGCAGCATTTAATAATCCTTAGCTATCTAATAGGCATATAGATGACTCTGTAAAATAAACAGAGATATTCAATCATTTAAAGGTTACTTCATATGAATAGTCAAAACGAAGCGATTAACACAAATTACTACATTCACTATTTATATCATCGATATATATATACGATTGAAAGAAAAGCATGCTATAAACAGCCAATAGTGGGATGCATAAAGGATGTTGTTAAAACACACATATATATAAGCAATAATAGCAAGAGCGATTAAATAACAATTCATATAATAGGAATGAATATAGACACAGATAATAGTACCATGTGAGCTGCTAATCAATCCCAAATATCAATCGCTATTCAAAATCCTTCCTTCAACACAGAAATGCTTTTAAACAAAGACAATAGTGCACATTTGTATTAAAACCTTCCTCATTAAAATCAGAATAATTGGTCCAGTTTCATAAAAGAATATCCCTGAAGTACAATAGTGCAACTTCAGGGTTTAAGTCATATACAAAACTTTACGACCCCTTCTAAATGCATGAAAGGGTCTATAAATACTACTAAGCTAAAAAAATCTATGAAACAAAATCCTACTAAATTGGCATCAATAAATGCTATCTATCTCCTTGGGGGCGATTTGGCAGTCGGCGATGTGAATCATGACTCAGGCTGCTTGCCTTTAAACCTAAGCTGGCTTATCACAAGCATTGGCCCCACTTCGGGTGGTCTATTGAGGCGCAAGCTGAGTTGGGCAACAAAGGTGGCATCCTGAATATCGGGTATGATATACCCGATGGCATCTGTGAGGCATTTTAAGGCGGCTCTTTGGCTGTGCGGCTTCACTAAGAAGAACCAATAGGCATCCCATGTTAAACTGTTGATCTCCGTGATTAACCTTCCATTTTTCTCCAGCTCTAGGTAGCATGAATGCTCCAACATCTTTGTTGTTGTCTGTTAATTGGCCTGGAGTACATTGGGAAATCATGTTAGACAAATAAAGAGTATTATTTACTAATTCAACCAAATTACCAGTGGTTGTCTTGCATCTTAAAATTGCTCTTTCTGCCTTCATTAACTGTGATTGCCATTCTGTGAATAATATTTCCTTGTGTGATTCCAGAATTCTTGGTAGGTTAGTTGCCTGGCCCTAATCGGAATCTTGCCATTCCAGAAAATTTGTCAATGTTTCTTTGGCCTGATCCAAATCTGTCCTTGCCTTTTCTATTTTTTCGCTTATGGATGCCACTAAGTCGCACAATAGCTCTGCCTGGGTAATTTGTTGACATAGGAGCTTAATTCGATTTATCAATGCTTTATTTAATTGAATCGCCTCTGCTTTAAACTCATCTACCTGAGGGAGCTTTTTCATTTGCTCATTTTGAGTTGATAATTGAGCGATTTGCTCATCTTTGGATTTTATCATTCCCTCAGTTGATATTTTCAATTGCGCCAATGCTGCCGATAGCTCCTTTTGCTTTTGGATTGCGCTCTCATCAATCCTCTGTTTCTCCTCCTGCAATTGCTTAGTCAGCTGATAATTATTTTGCTGCTATACTAGCAATTCCTGCTCTGCTTGCTCTGCCTTCTGCTGCGCTTCCGATAATTGAGCCTGTAGCAAAAAGATGTCTTGATCTTTCATCTTTAATAGACTGCTCACCTCTGATGCTTTATCTATGGTTGCCACCGAATATGCTCCAACGTATTGCGATAGCTTTGTTAAGTCATCGGAGGGATCAAATTCTTCCTTCCACACAACATTGCTCGTTATTGTTAATTCAAGGAATAAAGAAGGTTGATCAGCCCTTCTTCTCTTCCTCTGTCGCTTTACAATAGCTTTATGCTTAGGGCTATAGAATACATCCAAGGGAGGAATCTCTTCTATTTGCAAAATGATTTCGCCTGATGAATCCTTAGGAATTATTTCTGTTTCCTTTGATTTGGGTGGGTCGTTGGTTTCGCCTGAAACCTGTTTTGATGTCGCTTCCTGTGTGTCTCCCTATTTTGAAACCTCGTCATCTTTAGAGCATTCTAGGTTGCCAATGATTGAGTTGAATTGTTGCCATTGCTGAAGCAAATTCAGATCAATTTGTGTATCATTATTAACTTTCGAACTGTTCTCTTCTTGAGTTTTCGCCTAGGTTTCTTCCCCTCGCTGCACACTTGCCTGGTTTTCTTCCTGCCTCTGGTTATGCACTTCCTCCTGCTACTTTGATGTAGTAGGAGGTTGCTTATTACTTTGCTGCTCAGGCTCACTTGATTTTGTCATTGTTGGAGCAGTCGCTAACAGGTCTAGAGGCAGAGTTTGAAACCTCTGTTCTCTAATTATGTTAAATTCGACTAACCCCTCATCATTGTATTCATTTATGGCGAGCGATTTAACTTGATATAGCGACTCATCCGATCCAAACAAATCCTCAAATCTGTCTTCTTTGTGCTCGAACTTGGCCAATTTGGCCTGGTCGAGCGCATTGTAGGCGTTTTTCCTTGGATCGTATTGCCTGCTTGGCAGAGTGGCTAGAGTCAGCGAATTTATCTTCCCGATTTCCTTCTCTGCATGTTTGATATCATGCAGAGTGTAAATACCAATTTGCAGGGGAAAGGAAGGCCAGACATGCTTCTTTGCTTTTTTCAGGGTCTGAGTAACCCCATCGGCATTGATCTGATAGGCTACTTCCCTGGCAAGTAACTTATCAGGGATGTATAGAGGAAGCACATGGGGCTTGGCTTGACTGCCAAAAACTCTAATATAGGTGAACTTCTCTTCTCCAAACCAACTTGCCACGGTAGTTAAATCCACCCCTGCTTGTTCAGAAATCTTCGGGGCAGGCTTATCGAAAATGGAATAATGAATAGGCAACATGAAACCATTGCAGATTTGATACAAGTAGTGTTTGTAATTGGTCTTAACAAATTTTGGTGATATATGTGGACGGGTGCGGGGTCTTGCGACGTCCACCTCCATCCGAGCACAGGAAATTCAGAATTAAAACATAAAACGTCTAACACATAGGCACTGTAGTAAAATGGCGGGATGAACCTTTCAGTGACGCGAGAATTAAATCTGAAATTAAGAATGGCGGTGGCTAACTTATCGGATAATATATCCGCCCAATCCATTATCTCGCCACTACATGCCGCCTCCATTAGGGGGACCATTTCTATGGTAAAATTGGTAGAATCATGTAATCCCCATAGTATACACATCATAATCCCAGCATAGCAGTAAGGAGAACATAGAGAATCGACTGAGTACTTACCCGAGGATTCGTGCTTGTGCTTTGCTGGATTTTGTCTGCAGCATCGAATTGGTTCGGACTCAGTTTCATTTTCTGCTCGGAACTTCTCTAGGAATGTCGTGTTATACTTTTTCTCCTCCGCCGGCAAATGATACATTTTCCTTAGGTCTTCAGCTCGAAAAGAACCGAAAATCCTCCCATCTATAGTGCTGAAAGTTCTATCGGTAATTGGGATCTCCTGGATTTCCCACCTTACCACATCCATATATGGGAGAATTTGCTCCTCGACCGCTATTCTGTGAAGAAATGAATTGGCCAAGTCTTTTAGATTAGCCTCAGATTTGCTAGTGCTATCGCATGAGACTTGTATTCCCGTCACCCTCAGCTCTTCAGCTTCAATCAAGTTATATGTTCCTTGCCAAATAGCTCTGGTAAGTCCCAGGCAGGTAGTGTCTGATATAAGCCCTTTCTTTTTACTGCCTGGATCAACGACGGGTTGCCCTGCGACCGGTGAAGTGGAAGGCATTGTAGTCTTTTTGGACTTCTTTCCCATTCCACTCAAATCTGTCTCTGTGGAAGAATTCTCCACAGAGAGAACGATAGGCGTAATACAGGAAACAATAACATGAATCGAATAGACTGAGATATATATATCTTGATAAATTCATGGTGATCGATTGACTTAAGACGGCTTCGAATCATATCTGTGAATAGATCGCAAGCTTGCTATTTTCATTAAATGGCCGTTAAGGCTTGTCAATCTCATTAATACCAGTCACTTCGATTAATGGCCAAATGATTTATTTGAAGCATGCCTTGGGCGATTGGCAGTTGAACATGGATGAGCGGCTTTTCGAAGGATAGTGCCTTAATTACGAATAAATCATATTAAACTACTTTAATGGTTTTACTTTGAAAACTGTGCTTTTGCCCTTTTCGGAATCGGGCGTCGGGAAAATCATAAGTCATTTTTTTGGTTCCATTTGGAATCCCTGATCGCCGATACTGATATCGCATCGCGTCGGGAGTAGTGAGTGGGGCAGTTAAGAATTTGTGCATGGTCAATTGCTGATTGCCGATAACGATATTGCATCACATCGGGGCAAGAGGGAGCTTATTTCCGCTTAGCTATTATCGTTGATTGCCGATTGTCGATATCGCATCGCATCAGAGCAAGGGGGCTTTAATTTCGTTCCTTCATTTCTTACTGATACCCGATAGTGATTTCGCATCGGAACAAATCAAAATGTCCTCAAGTTGTGTTCCCTTTGTCATTGCAATATGCGATCTTGCGATCGCTTTATCGCAATGACAAAAGGTTAATCGTTTTACGTTAAGTTTTTTTGATTAGTTTTATTGAAGAGGCCTTTTGGTAATGTTCTCTTTTATTTCTTCGGGATTTTTAGAATAGAACTTAAATTGATACCAATTAAAAGCAAAAATTAAAAGGGGACCCATTTCATATTATGGTTTTTTAAATAATAATGATATGAAATGGGGGGTTGTTGTAGGGCACAATAGGTTCAGAAGGTCCAACTCAATGAAGAAAGGTATAGATGGATGAGGAATAATCCCCTCGTGGATTCTTTCCTATTCCCTTGAATCAATTCATCAAGAAGGTCATATGATAACACGATCAACCTCAAAGTCAACTGCAAGATTATCATTGGGAGAAAGTCCAAGTTTTCACAAAATCTTATTGATTTGCTTTTCCGAATAGCAAATCGATTATTTAGCGATATATTTTAATCGAAATAAAGATATGTAGGCTTAAAACCCTCATATTGTTATGACGAGAAGTATTACAAAAGCTATGGCTGCTTTGTATTTTAGGGGTGCACCGATTTATGTAATTTCTAAGACCATTTTGTTAAGACTTGTTTGCAAGTTATAGACTTGGTTTTATGTTTTCTCTATGTTGCGTTGATTGGAGATTGCCAACTGATTCGTGGAGGGCCCCTATGACCAGTACGGGTCTTTAACCAATTACACATAGATTTCTTTAATTACTTAATTGTATATGCTTTGTTTTATGTGTTGAAATGTAGTATGATGAATTCACCATTGAATTGTTGTATGCACGAGCAATTTCCTTTGCTCTCTACCTAACTTAATTCAACCATTTTATTTTCTTTTTATCTGGTACAGTGTGTTCATTTTCTTTTACCTTTTACTTAGTGTAATTCAACTGTTTTATTTCATAGCATCACTACTTTCCAGAATGTTTTGTTTGGATGAAGTTGAATAAGTAAAAGAGTGACAGCCTTTTCCTTGGCGATCAAATTCAAACATTATTCATTTACAATTTGATAGAATAGATCTCTCCTACACATAGTAATTTAGATTTGGCTGCAACATAAAAAATCAAGATAAAAATCCAAAATAATCTAACAAAAGTAGTGTCTAGAATCACTCTCATACCATTCATAAACTAATTCAATAGAGAATAATTCCTCTTAAAAATAGCTAACAACTTTAGGAATCAATATGCTAATATAATAAACAATACCATCTCAACACTAATTCTAAGCTTAGACTCTAATAGGAACATAATGACATAAGATAACTTCTAGCACATATAGTGCACATGTGCTTCATCAATATACCTTCCTTGGTCGATAATTTATGACTGACAATTTAAGGACATTAAATTGGCCAAACAAAGATAACATCAACAAAAGAGGATGATGATGATGAATGCTTTCCCACATCAAATCACAATGATATAGAAGAAGAAACTAATGAAATAACAAAAGAAGACACATTAGACAAAGAAAAGGCTCCATCTAGGTATGTTCAAAAGAATCATCCAAAAACTCAAATTCTAGGAGAAAAGGAATTTGGGGTACAACCAAGAAGAACCCTTGTAGGATCTTCTAGTTATCTAGATTTATTATCCACCATTGAACCACAAAATGTAAATCAATCTAGTAAAGATTAATGTTGGGTTAAGGACATGAATGAAGAACTTGATCAAATTGAAAAGAATGATACTTGGGAATTGGTTCCAAGGCCTCATTATAAAAATGTTATTGGGAAAAAATGGATATTCAAAAATAAGTTGAATGAAAATGGAGAGGTCATTAGAAACAAAGATAGATTTTTTTGTAAAGGTTATGCTCAACAAGAAGCTATAGACTTTGAAGAAACATTTTCACCAATAGCCATACTTGAAGCCATAAGAATGTTTCTTGCATTGTCAAGTTTTCGACATTTCAAAGTTTATCAAATGGATGTAAAATCTTCTTTCCTGAATGGAGATCTAGAAGAAGAAGTATATATTGAAAAAATACAAGGGTTCATTTTGGGGAATGATGAAAACATTGTATGAAAACTCAAAAAGGCTTTATATGGGGGAAAAAACTTTATCGTCTTGACAAATATCTTCAAAAACAAGGTTTCGCAAAAGGATCTACAAACAACAACTTGTACACAAAAATTGAGGATGATAAACTACTAATTATTTTTGTTTATGTTGATGATATCATCTTTGCCAGTAATGAAGAATCTATGAGTCAAGACTTTTCTTCTGTTATGCAGAAAGAATTTGAAATGTCTTTACTTGGGGAACTAACCTATTTTCTTGGTCTATAAGTGTGACAAGAAAAATATGACATCTTTCTCTCACAAACAAAATATCTCAAGCAGATTCTGATGAAGTATGGGATGGAATATTGCAAACCTATATGTACGCCCATGATGACAAGATGTAGCCTCAGTTCTAATGATGATTCTCCCATAGTAAACCAACTAGAGTATAGGTATATGATTGGAAGTCTGCTTTATCTAACAGGTACCCAACCAGATACCATGCATGTAGTTGGGATTATTGGATGTTTCCAAGCCAATCCAAAGGAATCACATCTTCAACCAGTAAAGATAATATTCAAATATCTCCAAGGAACCCAATACTTTGGTGTGTGGTATGCTAAAGATGCAGATATTACCCTTCATGCATACATAGATGTGGATTGGGCTGGAAATGTTGATGACAAGAAAAGCACTAGTGGAGGTGCATTTTACATGGGGCCTTGATTGGTATCTTAGTTCAGAAAGAAACAAAGTTTCATTGCCTTATCTACAGCAGAAGAAGAATATGTATCTATTGCATCTTGGTGCACAAAACTTCTCTAGATGATGTAAGCATTACAAGATATACAAATCAAATGTTCTCCACCCATATCAAATCTATGTGATAATAAAAGTGTTATTAATATTTTGAAAAATCCTTTTATACACTCCAAGACCAAGCACATTCCAATTAAGCATCACTTTCTACTAGAACAAGTGCTTGAGAAAAAGGTTAAATTAGAGTATGTTCACTCCAAAATTAAAGTTGTTGATATATTTACTAAACCTCTTCCCAGAGAATCATTTGAATATCTGAGATAGAAACTGGGAGTTGTCTCTTGCTCATTTTGATATTAATATATTCTTCTCAATCTACAAGTGAAAATTCAAAAGGTTGCTTTCTATATGTAGGTTTAATGAAGTATAGTCACATATATACGTGAGTTTCTTTCCATACAATCATGTATGTTTTTATCTAATAGAAAATAGTGGGACAAACTCAAGATAAGCCTCTAACATGCTACTGATAGCTACAATATGATTTTTCTTGGTCTGGTGTTGATGGGTAAAATCTGTTGATATGGTATTGAGTTATGTTTTTCTCATTGATATTTATCTGATTGATGAACATGATTTGATGATTGAGTTATTGACAATGAACAGGTAGCACAGGTTCAGGGGGAGCATTAGCCTTGCAGAATATAATGCATTGTTGGCATTGTGGTTGCTGAATTATACTACTATTAAGATTTTTTGGTTTCAGTTATTAATGACATATCTATATTTTGATGTAAATGTAATGTGGATACCTATGATGTAACAATTGCCATACTCAGTCATGTATGGATTTTTGAGGTCGTGTCAAATATGAAATCCCACTTGGTTGGGTGTGTTATGAAACCAGCTCACAAAAGATAGAAAAGATAGATAAATTCCTTAGAAATAAGCTTCTTCGAGGGGGAAACGTCATTTACATTACACAAATGAACAATTCTTGGATGATACAAATGACAAGACCTCCTTTTTATATATAGGTGTCTAAGGGGTCATAATATAATCAGAGTCGACATAACAATAATAATGTAAGGGCACAATAATAACAATATGGGGACTACATGGGCACAACAATATAATAAGGGGGTTGTACTAATAACAATAAGTGGTTACACTACTAGTATAGGGACCTAACATGCCCCTCTCCTTAAAAAAGTGTTGTCCTCAATGCTTGAGTAGTTCTTGATGCTTCTGTATAAAATTCTTATCCTCCCATGTGGAATCTTCAGCACGTAAGTTCTTCCAATTGATGAGATACTTTGAAATTGATCGATTTCGTAGCTGTCGGGTTCTTGTTTCTGTGACTGCTCTAGGCTCCAATATGATTTTTACTTCCTCATGAAGTTCTAGAAATATTGTTTGAACTGGGATCTTCTGCAACTTTTGAATGAGTGGCCACACTTCTTCATCCTTCTTCCATTCATCCCTTGTTTCATTTATCCAATCTGGTTAGATAATATAAATAGCACAAAAAAATGCTTCCACATCCTCATCCTTTCTTGAGAGTGCATCTCCAACAACATTTGCTTCCCTTTTTTGTAGATGATTTCAAAGTAATAACCCAACATATTTGTAACCCATTTTTTCTATTCTTCTAAAGATAATCTTTGTTCTAAAAAGTATTTAAGACTATCATGATCCATTTTTACCTTGAAGTGTCTTCCCATTAGGTAAGGTTGCCATTTCTTAAGTGCATTTAGTATTGCCAACACTTCTTTCTCATAAATAGCTTGCTTGAGATGTAGCCATAAAATACCCAATCACCTACATCAAAGCTTCTTCCACTACGATGTTGATATGCCCGTTGTTTCATTTTATTCTGCACCAAAGTGGCATTTTACTTTAAAAGTTGGAGAAATTGTTGTTGATGCTCGATGTGATATTTCACTGCTTGAATATTTTTCTTCTTGATATGTAATTATATCTTGAGAGTTTGAGGAATCGTAATTTCTTCCAATGCATTACAAGATAAGGTTGGATTCATTTCTTGATGCCTGATGTGATCTTTCACTTCTTGAACATTTTTCTTCTTGATATGTCCTTCTATCTTGATAATTTGAGTGGTAATTCAAACCAATGCATTACAAGATATGGTCAAATTCATTTCTTCTTTCTCGATCTGATCTTTCACTTCTTGAACATTTTTCTTCTTGATATGTCCTTTTATCTTGCGAGTTTGAAGAGTGGTAATTCTTGCCAATTCTTTACAAGATATGGTCAGATTCATTTCTTCTTTCTCTAGGGTTCGTTCCCAGTGTATATCCTCTTCTTTTAATGTTTCTTTATCATTTTCTTCCTCCTCTTTATAATCTATGTAAAATAATTTCTTTTTAGCACACTTATGACCTTTAGTGTATTTGCTATCACAATTGTAACAAATCCCTTTTCCTATTTTTTCTTCTAATTTTTGTCATGTAAATCTTGTAGGTTGTGGAAGGCTAGGACAAAAAACACTTCCATAATTATAATCGTGAGTGGTGGGATTCCTTGTTTCCATAATTTTGCTTTCAATTTTTCTTGCCAAACTGAATGCCTTCTCCAATGAATCAGGTTCCCAAAGACGAACCTCATGTTGAATGTTATCATTTAAAGTCCCTATGAAGACATCAATCCTTTGGTTCTCTGAAATATATTTTACCTTATATTAAATTTTTGAAAGTCCTCAATGTGCTCTGCCATTAAACTCTTTTCTTCGATATTTATCAATTGGCTAAAGAAGGTGTTACTCTTTGTATCCTCATAATGTGCTATCATTTCTTCAATGAAAACTAACCAAGTGACAAGTGCTTTACGAGAACAAAGCCATTTATACCATAAAAATTTATTTGGTTCTAAATATAAAGATTAAATATGTACCTTTTGTAACACTTGAACCTCATGTAGATCAAAATATTGTTCCATCTATACTATCCAATTTACCGGATCCTTGCCTTCAAACTTCCTCATATCACCTTTTCTTGATTTTAGGAGCTTGATCTTGAAACGACTATAACTCATAATTTCATATCTCCATGCTCTAAAATTTCATCCTGTAGTAGCCCTTTAAGTCCTCTTTCTAACCCCACAAGTATGATCAAAATTTGATTCTCCAAGAAAAAGGTTATGCCCAATCTCATAAGATGACCTGGTTATATAATTTTTCAGTAGAGTGGACTTGTATGATGTTCCACATGTCCTTATTTCGACCTTTAGCTTTGAAACATATAAATAGAAAAATACAGTCCATCCTCTTTCTGTAACTTCTTACGAAATTTAAATTTGTTGCTCAGATATAAAGTTATGACGCTTTTCCTAAGGTCACCTATTTAGAATGTAATTCGGGAGTCTGCAAAAATCCTAACTTCCTCAGAATATATCTCCGAAACTATAGTGATAAAATATCTAATATCTGGACCCGAGCTTCAACAATATTTTGACTCAAATGGGTTTTAATTTCAAAGTCTGGACCTTTGTAGAACAAATACTATAGTGAAAATTCCACAATGACCTGTTTGAGATGAAATTATGGAGCTTGCAAAAGCCCTAACTTCCTCAGATCATATCTCTGAAACTATAGTGATAAAATATCTGAAATTCATACCTGACGTTAAAACTGATCTATTCTCAAATGGGTTTAGTTTTTAGCTTCTGAAACTTTGTAGCGAAAACGTTATAGTGAAAATTCCCTGATGATCTGTTTGGAGTAGCGAAACCCTAGAATCCAAAGCTCTGATACCAAATTTTATGAAACCAGCTCACAAAAAGATAGAAAAGAGAGCTCAACACCTTCAAAATAATCCTCTTCGAGGGTTAATCTCCTTTACATTACACAAATTAATAATTCTTGGATGATACAAATGACAAGACCTCCTTTCTATATATAGGAGTCTAAGGGTTCATAGTATAATTAGAGCCGACATAACAATAATAATGTAAGGGCACAACAATAACAATAGTGGGCTTCTATGGGGAAAAATAATAACAATATGGGTACTACATGGGCACAACAATATAATAAGGAGGTTTCACTAATAATAATAATAATAAGGGGTTACACTAGTAGTATAGGGACCTAACAGGGTGGTAGTGTCAAAAATGTAATCCCACTTGCTTGGGTGGTTGAGTCAAATATGTATCCCCACTTGGTTGGGTGAGTGATGTAAGTATGAGTCATTGGTGATAGGAAGGTCATACTCATTTGAGTTATAGAGTCATGGTATTCGTTTGAAAATCTTTCTGAAAATTCAGCATGTGCTCACGAGGAGCATGGACAATATAGTGCAAATCACATCCAAAGGGGGAAGTTTGGTCTACCCTTTTCCATTAATGTCAAAGGGGGAACAGTATCTCGGTGTTTGAATAATGGTTATTTGATGTATCTAATAGGTGTCTACAGGTTGAGGTGATCAACACCAACATGGTTGCCATCAAGTCCAAAGGGGGAGATTGTTAGCATTATGATGCATGTGTTGTCCTTGATGGCAACTCACTTGTAATAGAACAAGTATATGGTAACTAGATAAATCCACAAGCCAGTTCATAGGTGATAGAGAGATGGAATGGAATAACAAAATGATGGAACACATGTTTACAGATCAAAATCAGAAGTTTGATAAAGGTGAATATTTGAAGATCTATACGTGGGTTCATCAGGGTCAAGTCGCATATACACACAGGTACAAAGAAGAAAAGTCCCATACATGCTGGCACACTAATTCAAGAATATCAAGGGTCCTTACCATGGTATTAGCCCACAATATTGAGCACAATAACAATTTAATCCCATCCAAGATTGCTGCCGACACTAGTGTAATTTTGACTCATGGTATTGGCTAAGGCTCTAACTATATAAGGAGGTTAAGATCAAAGTGTTAAGTGTGCATGTGAAATGGTTTTTGATGAATACTTCAATATGAAGTATATTTGCATTGTAAGGGCCATAGTTAGCACATAGATCTAAAATAATTATGCACCGATGAATACAATGATGGATCAGGATCATGAGACATGAAATGACTTTCCATTGTATGACCTGCTCATGGATTGACTAGATCTAAGTATTGACACATGTTTTTATCTCAGAATATTATGATCTGGGTTGTTTTGAAGTTCTAAAGAGTTGCACAATTTTAGGTCAAAATTCGCAGATTTGTACGCAGGTTGGTCTCAGTTAAGTCACGTATACACATGGGTTTGTTTCTTGAAATTCTCGTACATAAAAGAAGGGTTTATGTTCATAAATGACTGATCAACCTGATTAGTGTTGCTATATCTTTCTTGTTTGCCAATGATGTCCTCATGTTAATTGGGTTGAGTGATAATATCTGAAGTAGAATTGATTGAATGATGAAGTTGAATTTGGTTACATGTTGATTGGTTGAAAAGATTATTGATGTTTCTAATTGTATGAGGGTTTTGTAAGCTAACAGAATATTTCATAATAACTCTAGTCAAATCTATGTCTGATTCAAAATTACAATTTTTTAGTATATTGACATCTGTACACAGGTTGCTCTATAGAAAAGTGCATATACATGCATTTTTCCTTAAGTGAAGTCACGTATACATGTTGGCATATGAATTATCAGGGTTGTAGTTGATTCAGAGTTCAGTTCTATGTTCTAGTTACAGTGATCTCACTATTTTGTTTGAATTAAGTTGGTGTTTTCTTTAGTTGATCTACAAGTTGTGTTGTATTAAAGCAGTTGGATCTAGTGTAAAAATTTATGAAACGTGGTCCACAGATGTTGATGAGGGTTGGATCCTTCAGTGAGGAAATTGAACCTTCCTTCCAATAATAGTTGGTAATAAGATCAGGGGGTTGGAGCTCCCTTCTAGTAGGTGTTGGAGAACGAGTGAAGGTTGTAGCCTTCAGTAGGTGGGTGCTTGTGTACTGGCATGAGTCTACACTAGTACAATAATGTAAGAATTTTTTGATATTAATAAATTTGAATACTAATATGACAACAACAATGATTTTCTCCCACATTGGGTTTCCACCTTAAATCCTAGTGTTCATGTGTGTTTCTTATGTGTGATACTTTATTCTGTTGTTACTGCACCTACTTACTACTTATCAAATGCCTGATAAATCTCTTACATTATGGTATAAGTTTAACAGATAAAGAATTATGTGTTTTACAAGTTTACTAAGCATACGCTAGTTTATTTTACAACAATAGTGTACATACGCGAGTTGGGTTCAGTAAAGTCGCATACATATTTCATAAAAGAAAATTATTATTATGAGTTTTTAAAATACCAGTTCATCCCCCCTCTCAATATTTTTCCCATTAGTTTCTTGCTTCAGTTTAGCCTAGTCATCTTTTTCATTAATTCTTGTATCATCTTCCCTTATGTTTTGCAAATTTAGCCTTTGTTTTACTATTTATACTTTTAAGTTAATTAAAGTATTCATTTTTCTAAAGTTAATAAATTTGTAATTATTCTTTTGTTTTAACTATATTAATTAATAAAACGTATCCCTTGAGACCAAGATTCGTACATTAACCATATTATAATGTGGTAAGTGGCTTAGACCTTTTTAGTAAACATACAAATATAAACTCTAAACCATATGACAAATGGCTTTAATAAAAACAAAGGAATATAAGTTTTAGTTATATATAATAAAGTGGATGAAGTATTATGGAGGACCTACATACCACTTAATCCTCCTCCGCTCCCTTATATCGAAGAATCCCATATCAGAGTTTTTGTTATGTGTCACCTCTTAAAAGTTCTAATATCATATAACCTCTGATCTTCGATATGTGATATAACCTACGACCTCTGATATGTTTTAATCTCCTATATGTCAGACCTTATTTGATTTAAGTTTTGCATTAATTATAAAATCACATCTACTCTCATATCAAAACTTTTGAAATGGCACATATCTAAAATTGTCGATATGACTTATTCCTTCGATCGTTGATTTGGTTATGGATCTGATGGGCTTTATCACAATGATTTAATATAACATCGCATCAACTCCACATCAGAACTTTCCATATATCGCAAGTTTTGCAAAGTGTGCCACGTTAAAAGTTCCAACGAGCTTACCTCTGATACCACTCATATCTTGCCACTTGTCACTTCCATATGGGGTCATTGTTATAATAATTTAAAATCTCATTTTCAATGGTTTTTCAAGATGTTTTTTGTGTTTATATTTCTCAGTTTTCGACAAAGTTAAATAATAGAACTAATAAGATCTCATTGGTTGAAACATGAATGAACCTAGGGTTGATAAGGAGGAAGCATCAACTCGATCTGTGATTTCCAAAGACTCTCTTCCATGTGACACAATGCAGTTCCAAACTGGAAATATTGTTGTAATAGAAACTAAAAATGCCATCACCAAGAGCAGCAAATCAACCCTTCGGCTAAATAATAACGCTTCTTTGCAACAATTTCCCAAATTTGGCCTATATTCAACTAAAACAATTTGTTTTCAGCCTACTAAAAAAAACCTCCACATTCAGTTGTTGAGAGAATCGAGGGAGGTTGTTAGCTCCATAAATTTTATATAAATACCCCTAAATTTGATGCAAATGGGTGAGGTCATGATCCAATCAAGGGGGATTCTCTGTAGTTTTTCTATTTGTGTAATAACACTATTATTATGTATAGAAAGGTCGATTATAGATAAAATAGAGGGTTTATTGCTCTGTTCTCATTGCTTAGTGGTATTGCAAGAACTTTCATTAACGGTCAGAGCTACTCTTGGAACCGTGGTAATAAAATTTTGACATGGTTTTAATTACTTCTTATTCTTGTGTACTATTACCACAATGTGGGATTATTGTCTCACTTTTTGTTCTAATATTTATTCTAAACAATATTATGTTTCTTTGAAATTATGCACTATTGTTGTGTCATTGACAATTTTCTATTGAAACTTTGTTAAAGTTATCTTTGTAAAGTAGAATGAGATCGAAATCAATCTTAATTCATTGAAGTATTCCTGTGATGACTAATAACTATTTATTATTCATTTGAAGACTTACTTATTTGTCACTTGTATTATTTAATGTGAACTACTTCCTTTAACTAAGACAAAACCATATGATGAATTATACCAGTCCTTCCCCGTGTTTTAACTAACTTGCTCTTGGATTAGGAGAGGGCTATCCCACTCTAGTTCGAGTTAGGTTTTTCATGTTTTAGATTAGTTTTTCATTTACATCTTCGTTTGCATCAAGTCCTCCCTTAAAGAGGAAAATAAACAATTTAATTGTGGTTCGATCAACCTTTTTAAATTGATCAAACCTTTGTGTCGATTTAATTATTTAACTTACATCTTTAAAGATCGATATAAAGGAAATGTAACATGATGTAATATAGGTGTAAAAATATTAATTATTAGTGTAGGTTATATTAGTTTTAGATTAGATTAGATTTAAGTTTAAGGGTAACTAGAACCTAGCCAATCAGAACCATCATCTTCAACGGAAAGGGAGCTTCTTTGAGTTCTTGACCCAGTGGTCTCCCCCAATGTTGACGAAGGACATTTTTACTGATCAACGGGTCCTCATTATTATTCTTCCTGCCCATTTTATTATTATGGGTATGTAATTTCTTTCTTTTGTACAACATCGATTGCAACATTATTATTACTGTAGAGGGAAAGAAAAAGACGAATAGGACCACCGTACGTGTTGGGAGGGTTGTTGGAGGAAAGCATGTCACTATCCATCTATGAAGAAGAAGAATATGAATATAATAATTCTTTCTGTTTTTCTAAGGTGTGCAATGTACACATGGCATTCACATTGCATGTGAAAAACAATCGCTTGATTTTGTCTTTGATTTCGACCTACTCATCGTGTATATTGATTTCAAAGTGTGATTATTGAAGGTGATTTAGAATTCACTTATTTCTCCCTAACCCTTATCCTTTGGTTTATATTATGCACTAGCCACATTTCTCAATCTGTATCAATAACTTTTATTTCCTGCATAGTCCTTTAAAAACTCAATTTTCATCAAATCAATCATACAAAAGTGCTTCCCACTAGTTCCTTAGATCATCAAGTCAAAACAAAATCATCCAAATTTAATGAGCTCTTCATTCTAATAAGAATTTTCATATTGATTCAATTAATAACTAGATGATACAGTGTCACCATGGTTGTAAATATATTTCATAAGTGCCAAGTTCTTCAATAAAATGTAAATATTTTAGCAAACCTGATTTTAATATTGTTGAGCTTGAAACATCAATCAAAGTAATTTGTTCATTAATCAATATCTCTTTCCTCTTGTGTTCATTATAATTAGTTTTAAATTTCCCATACAACCCGTACATAACAGTCTATCATTAATGGACACACTTCATTGTTACATCACATGTTGGAGGAATGTACTTGGATTCTATAATATTCGATCTATTTAAAATCCATGTATATGTTTATGAAGGATATAATTTTACTAAAATTAATAGAGATTCATATTTATCAAATCTAAAAGACATATTTTTTTTAAACACAAATAGATATATATATATATATATATATATATATATATATATATATATATATATATATATATATATATATATATATATATATATATATAATATATATATATATATTTTAAAATCTAGATTAAATTTGTAATATAAGATAAATATGTTTATAGTTATACAATTACTTAGTTTTATTTTGTAGGAATTTGATAGAATTGTAACTACTCAAGAAATTTAATCTAAAATCAAGAGACACAATTCTACTCTACTGATCTGCATAATGAAATTCACAATTTAGAACAACATGCATAGACATGAAATAAGAAAAACCACAAATACAAAGTGATTTCTAGGGGAAATCAACTGGGAAAAACCCCTCAAGCATGTTTTCATTAATCAATGATTTGAGAAACTATTACAATTGCTAGCTCCAGCTCTAAGCTCAACCTACAAAAGAATAATTGTTCTCCTGCTCAATGAACAAGATCTAGCCAACACTTATCCAAATATTTTCTCACCAAGGCCCCTATTTCCTTGTGAAAATCCTGAGGAAATTAGCCCCTATTATTTAGGATTTTCCTCCACAATGATTTTGCAATTCCCAAGGATTGATCACTAATTGCATGCAACACTTGTACACTCAACACTAGTTTACAACTGGTGTTATACTTCCTTCAAATCTCCACCACAAATGAGTAATTTGAATTCCTTACATGCATGAGATATTTTTGGTTTATTGATCATTTAAATGGATGATCTCTGAGTTAGAATATTGTCCCTTTGCACAACTGAACTCCAACTAGTTCTATTAACTATTGGAACTAGTTTAACTAAGTACAACCGGAAATAATTAAACTAGATTGCTATAAATTAGCAATCACACATGCATAACTGAACTCCAATCACTCTAACTCAAATCTACTAAGCTAATTGAGTGACAAGAGCCATGTCACTTCAATTAACTACCTCCAAGTTGTCTACTGATGTGGAAATTTTGATTTTTTTGAATTTGACCAAGGCTAAACCAAATTGAGCCTTCCTTGCTACGCGTATCACCACTCCCTCTCAAAAAGAAAGGGATTATCAACCACCCCTGTCCTGCACCTATGGAATTCGAACTTCCCTCTTAACAAAGCCTTTATCAAGATGTCATCATCTTGTTCTTCATTTAGAATTTATTGTAGAAATATTATCCTCCTCTGCACATAGCCCCATAAATGATGATACCATATATCTATATGCTTGGATCGATTGTGAAATACTAGATTCTCTTAGAGATTAATGCAACTCTGATTATCACAATAGATCACAGTTGGATCCATCTCCTCACCAAATAGTCCCACAAGTATCTTTCTCATCAAGATCGCCTCACGTGTTGCTTGACTTGCAGCCATGTATTCAACTTTTGCTAAGTTGAGTACCAAAGATGTCTGCTTCCTGTTGTACAAGAAATTATTACATACCCAACACTGAAAATTACACCTGATGTATTCTTTTGGTTGGATGGACTCCTCACCCAATCTGCATCTATGAAGTCATGCAACTTCACTCCCTCTATCCATCTGTACCATAATCCATACTGGGTAGTTCCTCTAAGGTACCATAAAACATGCTTTGCTACCTTCCAATACAATTTTGTCACCCTAGCCATAGCATGGTTCAGCTATTTGACTGCATAGCACATATCTGGTCATGTGTTCAGAAGATACATCGGTGAACCCACTAGTTGCCGGTAAATGGTAGCATCAACCTCTTCACCTGAAGTCGCATTCCCCTTCCTCTGGTGGATTGCTAGAGGTGTCTCCATGGGCTTAAAAATATCCATGTGAAATCTTTGCAATATTTCAGTGGCACACTTTGCTTGAGACACAAACAATTCCCCATCACCTTGCCATAACTTCAGCCTGAGGAAGTAATGCATGAGACACATGTCTTTCATCTCAAATTCCCTTGGAAGGTCCTCCTTGCAAGAGATGATCAGCTATGTATCCCCTGTCAATATTAAATTATCAACATATAAAACAATTATAACTAATTTACCTTCTACCCAAATATGATAGAGGTTTGCTTCTACTTCACTTTTGGTGAAGATCAATCCAATGAGATA
Source organism: Pinus taeda (assembly GCA_000404065.3). NCBI lineage: Eukaryota > Viridiplantae > Streptophyta > Pinopsida > Pinales > Pinaceae > Pinus > Pinus taeda. Next base: position 42,389 of record APFE031618162.1, on the reverse strand, counting down.
ACTATCAATCTGAGTGTACCAAGATCATGGTGTTTGTTTGAGACCATATAATTCTTGACTGAGTTTGCACACATGAGAGTCCCAATAAAATGTCTTAAAACCTTTTGTTTGTTCTATGTGCACTTTCTCCTCAATAACACGATTTAGAAATGTTGTTTTTACATCCATCTGGTGGATCTTCCACCCCATCTGTGTATCTAGTGAAAGAATTGATCTAATGGATGAATACCTTTCTACAGGAGCAAAGGTTTCCTCATAGTCAATTCCCTCAACTTGGTAGAATCCTTTATCCACAAATACGTCCTTATACTTCCTCTATGCTTCTATTTGTTCAATTCTTAACTTTGAATATCCATTTCAAACCTAAAACCGATTTTTCTATCGGTCTTGGGACCACTTCCTAAACACTTTTCTTTATTATGGATTTATATTCTTCCACCATTGCATCAACCCAAATTGGTTTTTGAAGTGCTTCCTCAAAAGAGGATGGATCAGTCTCTCCAAGCTCATGCATTGGAGCCATGTAGCCAGTGTACCTCTCGGGTGACCTCCTTTGCTTGTGTAAATTTGAAAGAGCTCCCATATTATTCCTCACATCTTGCACTAGTTAATCAACTTCCCTAGTTCTTTTTCTGCCTTCTCCGAATGGTTATGCTTGAGTATATGTTTCCACTATGCCTCCTCTCTGCTCCTCCATTTGTGGTTGCTCCATAACTTCTTGAGGCTCCTCCTTTGGAGCTAAAATCTCCTCTTCTGTTGGGATTTGAAGCTCCCTCTTAAGAGAGAATCTCATTGATTTCTCCTCATCAAAATTTACATCCATTCGCACAATGGTAAGTACAACTGGTAATTGTGTGGAATTTATATGTAACCCACAAAAACTCCCAACTTTGTTGTCATCTCAAGTTTCTTCCTCAAATCCTTGGAGACATGGTAGTAAACAGAGGCTCCAAAAATTTTGAAATGAGACACATCCGACTTTCTCCCGAGAAGGCCTCCTCCAGTGTAATCATACCACAAATCTAGTGAGGACTCTGGTTATTCAAGTAGATTGTTGTGTTACATGCCTCTGCCCACAAATTTAGTGGTAGGCCTTGGTCATGTAGCATAGCTCTTGCAACTCCCACAATGATTTGGTTCTTTCTCTCAACTACCCCATTTTTTTGTGGGTTGTGGGGAGTTGTCAGTTCTCATTGAATTCCTTCTTTGGCACAAAATTCCTTGAAGTCATTCGAAACATATTCATCTCCATTTTCGATCTTGAGAGCCTTCACCTTGTTATCAGTCTCTTTCTTAATTAGTGCGTTGAATTCTACAAATTTTGATAATGTCTCATCCTTATTTTGCATGAAGAAGATCCAACACTTTCTTGAGAAATCATCATTAAAAATAACATAGTATTTATGCCTAGTAGTGGAGGTTGTCAAGAAGGGTCCACAAACATCATAGTGGACTCTCTCCAAGACTGTATTTGCTTTGTTGTCTCAATCATGGAATGTGTATTTTACATACTTTCCTAAGGTAAAACATTTGCAGACATCTTGTTGATCAAATGATCCTTTAGGAAGGCCATTGGTTATTTGATGCATAATTTTAAGGGTGCCATGGTGTAAATGACCAAGTGTTTTGTGTCAGATTTCACCAACATCTTGACTTTGCACCTTCTCTACCTTACTGCTTAATGTAGCACAATATTCTACATTAAGTTTGTAATGGTTCTTCACACAAACCCCAATATGCTTCACTTTCCAATAGTTATGTGTCTCAAAAAGGATTTTCCTTTACTAAAAATAACATCATAGCCACGATCCTCCAAAACAGCTACATAGATGAGGTTCTTCTTCAGTACTAGTACAAACATGACATCTTTGAGGTGAAGAGGGGATCTTGAATCCCTCTTAAAGGTTATTGTACCAATCCTGGTACAACCATACCTTCTATCATCCCCAAGCTCAATATGAATATGGAGATCTTTCTCCTCGAGGTCACTCAAAAAAATCTCTACACCCTATCATGTGGGACGAGGCACCTAAGTCCAGGTACCACACACTCCCCATCACATTGTTGGTTATGCATGTGATAAGGGTGAAGTCTACCTCAAAGTATGAAGCCAATGCTTCACCTTTCACTCCTCTCGAGTCCTTCTGGCGAGACTTTTTATGTGGACACTTTGTAGCATAGTGCCCAAATTCATGACAATTGAAGAATTTTATTTTGGACAAGTCTTTCGTCTTTTCCCCTTGGCTGGAATCTGGTTTGGTTATATATTTCTTCTCTTTTCCCTTCTTTCCCTTCCAAACCAATTCAAAATTCTCTTCATCCTCTCCCTTGGATGAGCCTCCATCTTTGGTATTAATTTCTTCTTATACCAATTCAAACCATAAGCATTCCCAATTCGATATTATTTCCCTTCCATTCATAAATTCTTGGTAGCTATACCAACATTTTGGAAGGCCTAGAAGAACTAGGCTCACCAGGTCATATTCTGCAACATTCACACCAACCCCTCCAAGCTCATCCCAAACATGTGTAAATCTAGTAAGATACTAAGGAATAATATCATGTTTTTTGCATCTTAATGTTTCAAATTTTATCTATGGTCACTTCTATTTTTGAAGAGCTCAGTCAGTCCCTTCCACATGGAAAATGGTGTCTGTTTTCCATGGAGATTTGAGGCAATGTGGTCTTTCACTCCCTCTAGGATTATTCTCCTCTCCCTGGATACATCTTTATTTCATTGGGCTAGGTTCTAGTCATCAGCTGATCCTGGTTTTCGAATGCTTGTTTTGACATAATCCATCAATCCATCGTCATCAAGCATTGTCTCCATGTGATCCTTCCAGGAAATTAAATTCGAGTTTCCTTCCAAGACATACTCTAATCTCAGTCCATTGAAGGCCATTCTCCCAACTCTAAGGAAATCTTGCTACACTGAAGCTGCGAATTCGAACCTCCTGAGGAACAACCTCAAAATTCTTATTCTAATGTGAATCTTTCTCTAATACATTGTAGAAATTTGATAGAGTTTCAATTTCTCAAGAAAGATAATCTAAAATCAAGAGACATAATTCTATTCTATTGATCTACGAAATGAAACTAACAACTTAGAACAACATGCATAGACATGCAATAAGCAAGACCACAAATACACAATGATTTCTAGGGGAACCCAATTGGGGAAAACCCTTCATGCCTATTTGCATTAATCAATGAATTGAGAAACTATTACAATTGCTAGCTCTAGCTTTGAGCTCAACCTGCAAAAAAATAATTGTTCTTCTGCTCAATGAACAAGCTCTGACCAACACTTAGCCAGATATTTTCTCAACAAGGTCCCTATTTACTTGCACAAATCTTGAGGAAGTTAGCCCCTATTCTTTAGGAATTTCCTCCAAAATGATTGTGCAATTCCCAAGGGTTGACCATTGACTGCATGCAACACTTGTACACTAAACAATAGTTTACAACTGATGTTACACTTCCTTGGAATCTCCACCGCAACTGAGCAATTCAAATTCCTTGAAATGCATGAGGTATTTTTGGTTGATTGACTAGTTAATTGGATGATCTTTAAGTTAGACTGTTGTCTCACTATGCAACTAACCTCCAGCTAGTTCTAGTTCTATTAACTGTTAGAACGAATTTAATTGATTACAACTGGAAATAAAAGAATGGGATTGTTGTAAATTAGTAATCACACTGCATAACTGAACTCTAAGCCCTCTAACTCAAATTTGTTGAGCTAGCTAAGTGACAAGAGCCATGTCACCTTAGTTAATTGCTGCCAAGTTGTATGTTGATGTGGAAATTTCGAATTTTCTTAATTTGACCAAGGCTAAGCCGAATCAAAAAAAAATTGAATATAAGATAAATATGTTTATAGTTAGACAATTACTTAGTTTAATTTATAAGTTGTAATGTGAGTTGAGAATTTCGAAAGGAGAGGTCTACTAAGTGCCCTAACTTGAGCATATCTTTATATAAACCAATTATCTATAGCCTAATAGATAAAATAGATATTGATGAAATATGTAAGGAAAAAATTATAACATATTAAACAAAATTCATAATAAAGTGTTTTATCAATTCTTAATATTTTATTTGTATTAAAGGTTTTTTTTATGAAATAACTTATAAAAAATTGAACATTTAAAGATCAAAATAAATTTTAATTATATTAATTTAAGCCACTTTCATTTGATTATATATTATAATAAAAAATATATTATAGAATTTATTTAGAAAATTGGATTATAAATATATAAAAAATAGCTTATAATTCAAAACATAAAATAAATAATATAAATAAATTTAGTGCTCATAATTATAGTATAGATGTATATCACTATTTTATTTAATGTTGATCCACCTCCTTAAATCTAAGGTTATATTTCAAGTTTTTACTATCTATATCAAAAGCTAATCATAATCATGACCATATAATCATACTCTCATGTTTTTCCTGTTTAATCTTAGTTCCTCTAAAATACTTCAAAATTGTGCATTCATAATCACTACCATTAAATCACACCTCCATGTTTCTTCTCTTTAATTGTAATTTTTGAACTGGCTTTCAAAATTGACCATTATTGAAGTATTTATCACCATCAATTATTTCTCTACATTTATGGAGAACAAAGACTTTGATTCATGCCCCTGTGTGCATTGAAGTTTCTCTTGCAATTTAACAAGTACAATAGCTTGTCTGTTACTGTAAAGTATTACAATTGTTGAAGTTATGAAAGGAACAAGTATTAAACCATGGAAATATTAATAAGATCTACTAATGATTGTTTATCCTTATATCTTACCGCTAAGAGGGCTCTTGTGCTTTTCCTATTCAAGTAAGGAAAAATTTTGCCTTTGGATACAAAACTACAATGTAACATGGACATAACAAACTTTACAAAAAAATACAACATATTTGTAATTCAAAAGACTAAAAAAAAAAAACTAAAAGATAAATAAACTCCCCAAGTACAACACATTTGTAGTTCAAAAAACTTATAAAAAAAAAAAGAAGATAAATAGACTCCACATGTTATTACATTGATTTTCCTTCCATATATTTTGGTGGTATTTCATGTTTATTTAAAAAAATATAAATAAATAAATAAATAATTTTTATTATCATTAAATAAATTATACACTTAAAAAATTATAATAATTTTTATTACTTGAAATTTATGGTAAAAAATAGTTACTTTGATTCAAGTTTTTAAACAATTATTGATTTAATTTTTTAAAATAATTATAAATTCAAGTTTTATTAATTTTTATGATTATGTAAATTAAAATTATAAATATGAAAAAAATAGTTTGACTAGTGTGTTGGACATTATAACTAACATCTAATGTTCTCACTTAGACATTTTTGTGACTATGTAAAGCACTTAGTTTTACCACATTAAATACAAGTATGAAAATGTTTCAATTTAACAACATCATAATTTTAGATTATGATTGTTCAACTTCCAAAACTTGGTGATTATGTAAATTGATTTGGTCAAAAAAATATTAACTATAAAACAATAAATTTAAAAAGATGGTTTATACAATCAAACTCCACATAAAGCTTATACCTTGCCCATTATTATGATTATATCTCTCAATCACCTAGAACGAAAATTTTATTTTTTTTGTTCTAATTTAACTATATTTAAACTAACTTAAAATATCTACAATGTAGTCTTTGTTTAAATGTGACACTTAAGTTCATTTTTTCAAAATTCAATAATTAAACTAATTAGCATGAAAAACTAGCTATATTATTTTATTTATAAACTAATCTTAAAAAATTAAAAACCCTCTAACTTACAATTATATATCTAAAGCCATAAAATAATTGCCTCATCCTCTTTTCGAATTATTGCTCCATCATTTCTCTTCTATTCTAATTATTGGCGTATCTAGCTCTTCATATGAAAAAATCGAACGTACATTTGCTCGTTGGTTTGAATAATGATTTTTTCATTTATATATGATATGATACTGAACCCAATAATCATATTTGATTTTGATAGCAATAATCATATTTGATTTTGATAGCAATAATCATTCTTGATTTTGATAGCAATTTTTAAGTTGATATTAATTTACAATAGTCAATATAACATAGTAGATAAAATATTCTATATTTCATTGGCATATTTGGTGTCCAAAGAGAGATGATAGTGGGCATAATAATTATCTATGTTAAGATATGTATAGTTGCTGTATACAAATGAAACATATGAGATGACAGTGGGCATAATAAATAACCTTTCATTTCTATTTTATGGTATGGATTTGAAAGTACATTTAAGGTGATAGTGGCATAATATTTATATTTTATTATATGTATATTTGAAAGTACATTTAAGGTTATGGCGGCCATCATGCTTTAGTGGGTATAATCATTATAATTTCATCCCAGTACTTGGATTTCAGTATTATTATTTCAGTAATGAGTTTTTTTACTGTTATCATTTTAATAATGATTTTTTTTAGTGCCATCATAAAAGCAATGAAAGATGTTGGGCAATAATTATATGGTCACTTTATCTCACCCTTTTGAGTGCCCAATATTTTTTGATTTTATCATTTCATACATTACAAGGTATTAATATTTCAGTTTTATCAATCATGATATAGATTACCACGTACATTTAAAATGATGGTGGATGGTGGCTATAATCTTTTAGTGGCTATAATCATTATAGTTTCATCCAAGTTCTTAGATTTCCGTGTTATTATTTTAGTAATGAATTTTTTACTGTTATGATTTTAATAATGGTTTTTTTGAGTGCCATCTTAAAAGCAATGAAAAATGTTGGGCAATAATTATATGGTCACTTTATCTCACCCTTTTGAGTGTCCCAATATTTTTTGATTTTATCCTTTCACAAAATTACAAGGTATTAATATCTCAGTTTTCTCAATCATGATTACATTGTCACCATAACGATAGAAGAAACCATGGTGACACCTTGCATATGTGCAACTAACTTATTTGCTCTTTAACAACAAAGTGGCTGTTAAAGGGGCATTTTGATTGTCATTATCAACAAATGAACATTCCGGATTTAAACCTTACCCATGTTCTAAATTAGTGTGGGTTTATATTTATGATAACTTTAACCTGCATGGTACTTGGAACCTCGCTAACGAAAATATTGAAGAGTAAATTCAAGAGGTTGGTGGAGAAAGTAGAGAGCATCGGCATGTGAGGTGAGAATTTATATATTCTCATTATTATTTAGGATAAGAGTATTGTTTTT
>APFE031618162.1:7917-33896 GCA_000404065.3 Pinus taeda | reverse complement strand
TTTCCATACAATGAAAACTCTACCTAATAAAATTTCTCCTCCAGGGAGATAAAATCTCCCAAAACTCTTTAGACACTCTTTAGGCCTGATGAAAGCTCTCCAAATACTGAAAGCTCTCTGCCCAAAACTCTCACGTAGTTAGACCAGCATTCTTCATGTCATTGTTGTCTCCTCATAATGCACGGCACGATACCTTTTCTAGACTGGTTAACTAAACGGGCAAAGGCAAAGTCGTCCTTAAATGTTAAATACTCTGAACATTTCCCTGAATTTGGTTATTCAATCTACGTTGAATCGTGCAAGGCATTAAAAATGAAGGTTGAACCCAAAAACAAGATATGTAGATAATAACTGCAAACTATAATCATAACAGAGTTCATATGAAAATCCACAGAAATGTGAAAGCGCAGAGTGCCAAGGAACTCAATTTCGTGGTAAACAAAATAAATTTAAAACGAGAGAGTACGTTGGAAAATCACGGCTCGCTACACCCTTATGCTTATGCTATCCAAGGAGACAATACAGTTGGTAGACTTCTTGTGACTGTTTTTTTATAGCAATGTTATGATTCTTCTTTGAATAACATATTAGGTTTTGTGCGGAATCGACATGGTACACCAACAATTCAAGTAGTTGATTGTTCGAATTGTGACCTCTATAATGGTGATAGCTAACTGTATATCGATAACAATTAGTGTTCTTCAGTTATTTTAATCATCATATCCTTTAGTTATTTTATTTCAGAAATGTTCTCAACACTAGAAGTATTATTAATTGTCTCATTAATAATACGTGTTAATTATCATGTCGGCAGGGGCTTCAGTTGAGAAGCTTTTTCTCACTAAGTCTTTTCTCTATGATCAATACACGAACTTTTACCTAAACCCATACACGAACCTCTGGACTTTCACACTCTAGCACCCTTCACATAGCCAATTACCTTTAACGGACTAGTGTTCCTCAGACCTCAATGAACCTCAAGTGAACCTCTTGTCTCACAGATACTACCTCGACAAATAGTTTTAACACATGCGGAAATGAAAAATGTACTCAAGTGGAATGTATCATGCTCATAAAATGGATACTCATATATTCATGTAGAAGTTTCTTTACAAATTTAGAGAGAAATTTTGAAGCTCTTTTCCAAAGATAGATTGCTTAAAAATTTATTAGATGTTGCGACTTGTCAAGCAAGAATCTATCTAAAGGCTTCTTGGCCTTTTAGAGACTCTGCCTTAGAACTTGAATTCTTATCAAAACACACAGACTTCAAAAAACCTAAGAATCTGGCCATTTTAGGTTCTCATGAGAGCTCTCACTCTAATGCGTAGGCTTCTCAGATCCGACTCTAAAGATGTGGAAGCAAGAACTCCCTCCTCGGACTCAAAAACTCAAAAACATAACCAAAATCACACTCACACTTTGAATCCCCCAGAACGAGCTTTACTCCTTCCTTATATAGGAAAATGAGGGGACAAACATCCATCAATCAGGAAGATAGATTCAATACTATATTTCGTAATCGAAAAGATGTGGCTTAAAGCTCACCAAAAGTCAGAGAAATGCTTTGAGTCCCGTGGCTGAAGAATCTTCATATTAAGCTACACTGTGGAAGATTTGAGAAAATCCCATAGAAAACTTTGTACTGTAAATAACTTTTACATAATGGATGTTTTTAAATAGAAAATCCCACGAGAAAATTGATCACACTCAGTCTTGTGACTAGACATCATTATCACATTGTGGAAGCTTTAAGGACAAGCCCACGAGAACCATTAGTCCCCCAAGGGTGTGGCCCCTGGAAATCTTATCTGAAAATATCTACAAGAATCCCAAGCCTTTGTATAAATTCTCCATACAATCATAGGCTTCCTTAAGAAGATTTGGTGTTTAAGCTTAGTCATGACTAACCATTCATGGTGTCTTTTCATAAAGCAACAAAAATTTGACTGTCTTGATAATTATTAACATCTCCAATAGTTTTACATGGAGAATTCCAACATTCAGTTAAAAATTTGTAAGTGTCACATTCATATTGAAAGTCATGTTGGAAGAAAAGTGGGTTCCACCATTGTTGAAGCCATTCACATTGTCATGGTCTTTGTGTGGTCCATGTGGCCTCGAATTTTACTCTTGTGTAGTGAGTTTCATTTTTTCCATCTACATTCATGATGTCCCACCACAAATTTTTGTAATCTAAAAAGTTGTAAATGGTATCCGGGAAGATAATGCTTGGATTACCCTGTGGCCACATTTCTGGCATGTCATACCATCCCAACCATCCAATCCAATTTATGGCAAGATATTTGTTGAAGATTCTCTTTTGGTTGCTTCCTTCTGTCCAAATCATATTGCTATCTCTCAAATTTTGGCTTCGGGATTCTTCAACCAAATGTGTGGCCATCATACTCCTCTGATACACCATGTCGTGTATCCTTTTGCAACCTTTGGGGTAGACTTTCCTTTCAAGTACTAAGTGTTGAATATCTAAATGAGGTTGCAAGTTTGCACCAAGCACTTTTGTGTTTCTTAGCTGCCATGTTGGTTTCCATTTGGAACAGTATTCTTCCCAGTTCTGCGTTTCAAAAATACTTCTCAAAGTCTCTGTATGTTGGGAAGGGTCCCATTCTATTACTATCACCATGGCAGTGTCTTTCTGATTTAATTATTCTCTGCTTAGGAAGTCAGGCAGACAATTCTTTTTGCCTTTGATGTGTTCAACTTCAAAGTCAAAATTTGCAAATAGAGCCTGCCACCTTGTGAACTTAGCTTCTCCCGCTTTCTTTATAGATTTACTAAGGACTTTCTTTAGTGTAGAGGCATCTGTTCTTAAGAGAAACTTTTTGTGTATCAGGTGGATATCAAATTTATCAATGCAGTTCCATGTTGCTTTGACCTCTTTTCCTATAGTAGAATAGTTTTTCTCAGGTGGGCTCCAACTCCCTCAGACAAACTGAACTATTTGATCCTCTCCTTCTTTCTTTTGATTCACAATTCCACCCCACCCTTCATTGTTGGCATTTGTTTCAACAATTTTGAAATAATCTTCATCAATGATATGAAGAATTGGAAGAGTTTTTACCTTCATTTTAATTCTTCTAACAGCTTCAATGTGGGCCTGAGACCAAGGTTCCAGATATTTTTGCAGTCTTCTATTGAGTAATGATATATGGTGCAATCTTTGTAAAAGTTGCTTACATAGTTTAAACATCCCAAGAATCTTTATAATTGAGTTTTGTCAATGATAATATTTGGAAATTTATCAGCAAATTCCAGAGAATGTTTTGGTAGAGTGATCTTCCCATCTTTAATTGTATGGCCAAGAAACTTTGATACTTTTCTGAAATAATTCAATATTTTTCTTGCTAAGAACCAATCCATTGGTTTTGACAAGTTGTACAAATTTCTGGATATGTTTAAAGTGATCATGTACTTCTTTAGAAAATATAAGTATATCATCAATATATACTAGTAACTGATCAATATATGGCTTGAAAATTTTATCCATAACCTTCTGGAATTTTGAGGGGGCATGCTTTAGTCTGAAAGGTATGACGTTCCATTCATAGTGTCCTACTGGGACACTGAAAGCAGTCTTAAACTTATCATCTTCATTAATTGCCACCTACCAAAATCCTGATTTCATATCAAATTTAGAAAATACTTTAGCCCCTGCTATTCTTGCTAAAAGATTTCCTTTGTGAGGAATGGGGTAAGTATCACCTGAGAGGACAATATTCAGAGGTTTATAGTTTATGACCAGTCTTGGGATACCTCTTAACTATTATGAATGTTTATTAACATAAAAACCATATTAGTTCCAAGGACTGTCGGATTCTCTAATCAATCTTCTTTCCAGGAGGCTCTCTATCTCTTTTTGATAGAGATCTCTATATTCTTTGTTCATAGGGATTGCTCTACTCTTGCAAGGTTTCCCTTCATACTCATCTTTGTAGGGAAATTATACATGGTGTTGTCTTCTATGCCAAAACGCATTTGGTTCTTCAGCACATCATTCTTTTTCTATATGTGATCTCAGACTTGAGATCCTTTGTTTAATTATAGGAGTCTAAAGATAGTCTCCTATCTTTATGGTGGTCTTTAGCTCCTTGAGCTCTTCAATTTTATTTTTTGCTTTTGTGATCTGCTACATTGTTTGTACCATTAGACACTCTAGAAGTAGAGACAAAGGGTAACTTGATTGTTTGTAATTTTCCGTATGAGCTTGGTACAGATATAAAATAACCAAGCTTGCCATTTTTCAATCTGGCTAATCCATGTGGCTCCATAGCTGCTAAAAATACAATCAACATGAATGTCTACAACAACAAATTTTAATTTGATGCAATGCTTTTTAAAGAAAATAGAGGCCTGAGGGACTTCATGCAGTAGATCTTTGTTTCTTAACCCAATCACTTGTCTAAAGGATTTTACCTATTACTTTGCAGGTACTATTTTTGAGTTCAGAATGTTGACATCTGCCTCGGAGTCAATAAGTGTTCTTAGGGAAAACATTTCACCATTTATATAGATATCTAACATAACATGATGTTGATGATATTGGATAGCCATTACTCTCATGTCAGTGAATCCTATAGTATCATCCTTTTTTCCTTCAAATATTTCAATACATGGGTTAGTGTAGTATTCATCATATGCATCCTCAGTCTTTTTCTAACTCAGAGACCTGTGCTTTTAGAGAGACAATCTCTTTTTTGAGATGATGAATCTCTTGGCTGACTTCTCCTAATGTGAGAGCTCTGGTCTTAGATTTCTATTGGCTTCTTTGGAAATGTCTTGTATTTCTTTCAAATGAGGCATCGATGAATAATGCTTTTGGTTTAGTTTTAGAGGCAATCTTGCTATTGCTCCCCTGATTTTTGTGCATTGTGCTTAGAAAAGTTTCTAGTAACTTTTCTTTCATCTCTTCTTCTCCCTATGTTCTTATCTGGGAAAACATATTTGTTTCTGCATCGTCCATGATTTGTGCCATGAGAACTTTCTCCTTTGGCTGAGAAGCATGGTCTTCATCAGAAGAGATTTATGATTCAGTGCTCAATTCACACTGGAAGTTGTCTGAACCAGTTCAGTCACATTCATTCATGTGCATGTTTAATCCTTGATCGGAGCATTCTAAATAAGAACTTTCAAGATTCAGATGTTGAACAGAGTTGTTGTTGTTGTATCTGTTCTCTAAATGAGATGTTTGGACAATTTTCAGATTTGTGATTCTTAGAACCACATTTATAACACAAGATTAGCACCATGCCTTCTATTGTTACTGTCATTTTCTTCTTTACAGCTTCAAAGGATTTCTTTCCTCTGTTTCTCTTAGATTATTCTGATAAAGGACATTGATTGGAGGTATGTCCAGGTTGGCCACAAAGCCAAAAAATCAATTTATTCCATTGATCTTTCTTCTATGTCTACAGATGAATATCCTTGGGTTCCATATCTATAGTATCCTTTCTTGGTCCCTTTTCTTTTTCTCTGTGGATATTTTCTATATTCTTTTATTTTTTCTTTCTTGGCCTTCTTTTTAGATTTTCTTATTTTTAATATGGGGTCATCTATAGCAAGAACATACTTGTTACAGATGGATTTGATGTCTGGTAATCTTGACATCTTCTGTAGAGATTTATTAACTTTCATACTAGTGCATAAATTTACCAGAACTTTTGTTATGATGTTGTATATCTCTCCCCAAGTAAAGGATTCAAAAGGAAACTGAAAATCATCTTGTTGTCTTAGATATCTAAAATTTTTGAAGGTAATGCTGCTAAGTAGATTTGTTTCCACAAGATATTTTTGCTATCTTTAACCTCATATATTCTTTGAATCTAGTCTCTATGAAAATATTCATAATGAGACATTTTATTACATTTAATATTCATGCGAATTATCTCATGCTTATTGGCAAGTTCAAGTTCTCCTCCACACCAATGTTCTAAAATGAATGAAGTTAGTGCCCCAATCATATTGCTTTGTGGATCTCCATCATAATTATGAATGATATCTCCCGCTTCATCTTTCAAGATCTCATTTTCCATTTTTGCCACTATTTCTAGTGATGACTTTGTTTCCCACCATCTCAACAAAGTTCCAGTAAAGCACTAAACAATAGATTTAAAATCTTATGTTTCATTTTTCCCCTTAGGCACATGAGCTTGTATTCTATAAACATAAGATCTATCATTTTTCGAATCTGAGAAACACTTAGATTGTCAATATTCCATTCTCTATGTGATTTAGGATGGAATTTATGTGTTTCTGGAAGTTTCCCTTTTCCACTGAGATCAGGTGTTGGATACTTGGTATATTGACTTTGGAGAGGCTCATAGATAGGGAACATATGTTTTTCTAAGATTTCAGGTTGCTCTGCTTCTTTAAACAATGAGGAGATAGTCATTGGCTCATATTTTTCTTCGGCCATTTCTTTAGGGAAGAGAGAAGGAAATCTATGAACAAGCTTAACAGGATGTTGAATATTTACAAAGCTCTTGAATAGAGAACAAACAAGAAGCGGTTTGTCTTTGGGGGCTATATGAATTTTATCAATTTTTTCAGACAGTTCTTCAATAGATTCCCGAGTAGATTGTTTTCCCATATCTACTTTCCTTTCAACATCTTCTATCCTTGTTAAGGATTATTTAAAAAAACCTTTCAATATAGTAGCAGAATAGTTCACATCATTCAGAGTTATGTTAATGCTATTTACAGAGACTTGTATACTATCAAAATATTTTTTAACTTCAATAGACTTTGCATAATTCATTTTTAGCCCTTTAACTGTTGTATTTGTCGAGTTTATCTATTCAATGGCTTTTTGTATCCTCCCATCAATGCCAAGGGCACTGTCATCTTTTATGACCAACAGAATGACTTTAGCATTGTTCTGTGATTCTCCTATTACAATGCCTTTGTAAGGAGGGAAGGTGGTAGGAGTTTCAATTTTGTCATCTATGGCAGTCCAAGAATGTTTTGCTGAGGATGATTCAACATCTTCCATTTGTACATCTGTATTTTATTCTTCCTTTTCCATTCATAAAAAGACAACTAGACATTGTTCTTTTGCATGTATGTTTTCCATTCATGGGATAATCTGATTTTTTCTAGGTATGGAGTGGTAAGGTCAAAAATTTTAGCCTTAGGATGAGTGTATAAATCCCAATTAAGCATATTTTTCATCTATTGATGATGAATTGTATGCTTCCTACATCCTTCCATAATAGAAAAGAACTTATGCATTTATGGTTTTGACAGCTTCTTACAATCAGAAGGCACAAAATTGTCAAATTTGGATTGAGGGATTATCTCATCAAATTGTTCCAAATATCCTAGACCATAGTGAGGCATACCAGCAAGACGGATTTTGCTAAACATGTCTTTGAGGTTGGGGTCTTCATTTTCCAAAGATGGAAGCTCATGAATCATTAATACATGATCAGTATCATGAGGGAAAGGTATTTCAAAACACTTAGGATTTGGACATGGAGAGACAGAAGTTGTAGTAGGAGATACTCTTGTCCTTGGATGGTGATTCTAATGTATGACAGAATCAACAAGGCTACTGAGATTTATCTTTTGATTGTAGCTTGGGCAAATGACTTTCAGGGATGAAAAAATTACAATCTATGCATATTCAAATAGATCTATATAAGGGCAATTTACATTTGGTGTAAAATAACTAGTAGTATCTACTACTTGTGGATCAATATACATGGATGATGCTTTGCAAGCTAAATCAATTCTTTTGCGATCTATTGTAGATCTTCTAGGAAAGGATACTACAACATATGATGATCCTTCTTGTATATCAACAGAAGTAATTTTTTGCATTGTTGGAGGTTTTGGGTTATCAACAACCCAATGTTTTGGGAAACTTAGGTCCTCCCATTTAATAAACTAATGTTCTAACTTTTGATTCTGAGTATCTGTTAGGACAACCACACTAGATTTGGATTCTTTGTTGTGAGCATGGAGAACTGCAGGATAGATGGTATTTGTGTGTCTAAAACAACCACGAGTTTGAATGGAAATATTATTTCTATTTTTCTTCATATCAAACCCTATTGTTTGAATATGTAGTTGTAAAATATTCTTGATGTGCTCATCAAATGTATATATATATAAAATTTGGGATAGCAATCAAAGTATGATGGTCCATTTGATAATGGAGCAACCATTCCTCCTATCAATGAATCTGAATGCTTGTTATGTGTCAGATCTCTGACTATGGCAAGTACAAAAGTATTCAATCCTCTATGGACTAAGGGATTGATCCCTACCCTTATGCACCCCATATGCAAATATTTGGTTCCCAGGCTTTTGGCTTCAGCTTGAAGTTTCTTAGTGTCAAGAAGAGAAAGTGTTTGTACAAAATTTGAGTTCTCTTGTATTTAACTAATACTTTCTTTGATATATATTCTAGTTACAGCTTTAATATGGAACATAGATAAGTTAGCATATACTTCTGACAAGGAGATACTGGGCAGACACCACTTAGGTGCAGGCTGACTTTCAAAATATTCAAGTTCTGCAGAATTTATAACCCTTTTAGATGATGAAGCAAACATATCTCTTAATGGGTTTTCTTCAGCTTGTTCTTAAACTTCAAGCTCTCTGAAAGAGACTAATCTTCTAAAATTATCCATTTTAGAGACTTATAGATTTTGAGTACTAACCGTAATGAACCAGACGTTACTGGCTTTTATACCAATTTGTTGCAAGGGCTTCAGATGTGAAGCTTGCTCTCGTTGAGTCTCCTCTCTATGATCAATACACGAACCCGTACATGAACCTCTAGACTTTCACACTCTAGCGCCCTTCACATGATCAACTTACTTTAACGGATTGGTGTTCCTCAGACCTCGGCGAACCTCAAGCAAACCTCTTGTCTCATAGATACTACCTCAATAGTCAGTTTTGACACATGTAGAAATGAAAAATGTACTCAAGTGGAATGTATCATGAACTTGCCTTGGAATCTATGCCCCACACACTTTCATCATATCTAGCTGGGACATATCACCTTCAACTCTCTAATTAAAAATGTGCATCAATTGAGCCCAACTCTTCATTCCATGGGGATGTTTGAGAAACTCATTCATTGCCCATTCATTATTTGAGATTCTGTCCAAACTACTTACTATCATCTTGCACAAATACAAATTTAATCAATGTAAAATATTGAATGAATTAAGTTTAAGAATGAGGATCATAATTGTTAAGAGTATGGCCGAGGTTGGTGAGACATACAAGCACAACATCCCTAACAGTTTCCTGTGTGGTTTTGGAGTTAGTCTTAGTTTTCTCAAGCAACCCATTGACAAAATCTTTAACATAAGGCTCTTCCTCTTTCTGGTGATTCAAGGTTGAGCCTATGCGATAAACAATGTGATTGTCTATTATTATAGTGTTGTTGGCAAGATATAACATATTCAGTTGTTCATTGAATTGTTATTAGTTTTTATTTGACTAAAAAATTTTAAAATCTATCCAAAGTTTAACATTATGAAATTAAATTTATATTTTTTAAAGAAATTTTATTTCTATTTATCTCAAATATGATTGGTTGAAATTGTCCCCCCCTTTATGTGTATGATGGCAAGATTTGACTTTTGTGTACTCTATTATTAATTATTATGTACTATATCACTAATTACTATGTACAATAAATATAAATAATTTGAAAAATAACGTTATATATTAATTAATATGTACCATAAACACAAATTATTTGTAATTAAATTCAAAAATTCCATTTTTTCATTGGTATAAAGTATTGAATAGATAATTTTTATGGGTATTATTTTTTAATTTACAAAAAAAATAATTTGAAAAGTATAAATTTGAAAAAAATATGTAAAAGTAACATGTGTACATTTTGTACAACTTTCATTATAATGGCAGAAGTGTCCTCAGACATGTAACTTTATTAATCAATAATAATAATAATAATAATAATAATAATAATTACATAATTTGATTTTGCAAGAGTTTACACCCGAACAACCAAACACTCTTGTAATGAGCTATTTATAAGCTCAATGTCCTAAATACATCTAATTATGGATCACGTGTTAAATAACAAGTGTCCATTTACAATAAATGCTAGTCAAACCAACTAGCTAACAAATCTCCTAAAATAGAGCCTAAGATACGACACATTTGGAGAGTCATATCTTGTTACAACAATATATTAATTCTAAATGTCTCCATTAAATAATTAAACATTCTAGAAAAATAATTATTAGTTTAATTTCTTAAAATAATAATTATTTTATTCCAACTTTATAACCTATGATAATAATTTATTTTTGGATCATCTAACATTCTCCCTATGATCCAAAGATACATCACAACAAATACCAAGTTCATCCCTGAACTTAGTAAATTTTATTCTACCAAGAGGTTTCGTGAAAATGTTGGAGATCTTATCTTCGGAAGGACAATAAATTGGCTTGAGGAAATCTTTGGTAATGAGAGATCTGATATGATGATACTTGGTGTCCACATGCTTTTTCTTTGAATGAAAAACTGGGTTCTTGGCAAGTTTGATGGCTGACTGGCTGTCAATGAATAATGATGTAGCTTCTACCTGAGAAATGCCCAAGTCCTGCATATTCTGCACAACCAAACAATTTCGTATGCTGCTTCCCATGCTTAAATATATTCTGCTTCTGCTGAAGAAGTGGCCAATGTAGCTTGCTTCTTACAACTCCAAGATGCTGCTACTGACCCCATATTCATTAAATAACCTGATGTTGATGCTCAATCATCAATACTTCCAGCAAAGTCGGCATCGGAATATCCACCAAGTACAAAGTTTTTAATCTTTGTGTAAAGAAGACCAAAATATTTTGTTCCTTGGATATATCGAAGAACTCTTTTGGCTACATTCCAGTGACTATCTTGTGGTTCCTGCCTAAAATGTGAAAGAATATTGACTGCATAAGATAGATCATGATGAGTATTTGTCAAATAAATCAGGCTACCAATCAACTGTCTGTAAGTTGTACTGTCCACCTTTCCCCACCTTCAAAATTTGAAAGTTTCAAGTTTTGCTCCATGGGGGTAAGTACAGGCTTGCAATCCTACATGCCAAATCACTGAAGAACCTCTACTGCATACTTACTTTGAGAAATTAAAATATGATGTGGACGTTGGAAGACTTCAACTCCAAAATAGTAGTGAAGTAATCCCAAATCTGTCATCTTAAAACTTGCATGTAACTCCTTTTTCACCTATGCCATATGATCATCATGGTTGCCAGTAATGATTAAATCATCTACATACATAACAATAATTACCAGATATTTTCCCTGTTCTCGCACATACAAAGTATCATCAGATTCACTTCGTTGAAAACCAACTTTCTTAAGGTATTCATCCATCTTTGCATACCAAGCTCGGGGAGCTTGTTTTAATCCATATAAATCCTTGATCAATTTGCAGACTTTATGTTCTTGTCCTTCAATTTCAAAACCTAGCGTTTGGGTCATATACACTTCCTCTTGTAAATCCTCGTTGAGAAAAGCACTTTTCACATCCATTTGATGAACTTTCCATCCTTTCTATGCGGCCAACGCAAGTGTTAATTAGATGGTGTTCCATTTAGCTGTAGGAGCAAAAGTTTCCTCATAATCAATGCCTTCTTACTAAGCAAAACATTTTGCGACAAGTCGTGCTTTATACTTTTTGAGTTCTCCCTTTTGATTATACTTAATTCTATAAACCCATTTGCATCCTATGGGTTTAACATTTGATGGAAAATCAACAAGTTTCCAAGTGTTGTTATCAATTACTGCTTGATATTCTTCAACCATAGCCTATTGCCATTCTTTATGTTTTACTGCTTCTTTATATGTGGAAGGTTCAGTAAATCATTTGCTAACAAGGCAAAATTGCCTTCACTTCTATGTGTCCTTCTGGTGCCTATTTTATTCTGCTCATCAGGCTTTACATCTTTCAAAAGTTGAACTGCCCATTTTGGTAGTTGGTGCTCACTTGTTTGCGCTTTTGTAAAGTCTCCATCATTATAAAGAGGATTAATATAAACTAATGTTCTTCGTTCAGGTGAAGAGTCTGGAGAATCACTATCAGAAGAACTGTTGCTGCTTGGAGATGTGGATGAACTGCAAGAAGACCCAGATGATGTTTTTGATGTAGATGGATTGGATGACTCATCTTCAGAGGAAGGAAAATCAAGTTCATGCCAATTTGGTGAAGTTGGTTGACTTTGCATTTTTCCATTTCTTTTACTTCCCTTAGTTTCTAACTTGTGAAGAAGATTTTTGATTTCTTCAGCACTCTTACTCTTAGTTTCATCAAAAATGAAATCCCTGCTCACAATGAATTTTCCATTGGTCAAAAGACAATACCCTTTCTTCTCATCAGAATGGCCAATCATTGTGCATTTTAAACTTCTTGAGTCAAGCTTAATTCGTTTTTCTTTCGAACTAAGGCATAACATACTGATCCAAAAACTCTAAGATGTTTAACTTGAGGTTTGAAACCAAACCAAGCTTCATAAGGTGTGATTCCATCTAAAGAAGCAGTTGGAGATATGTTTCTTAAGTAGACAGATATATGTATTGCTTCTGCCCAATATGTTGGACTTAACCTCTTGAAAGTTAACATGGATCTCGCCATTCCTAAAAAGGTGTGATTCATTCTTTCGACTACTCCGTTTTGTTGTGGAGTGTAAACATTAGTAACATGTTGTCTTATGCCATTTTCACTGCAATAAGTTTTGAATTCATTTGAAGTGAATTCTCCCCCATTATCTGTCTTGAGAGTACCTATCTTTTCTTTGACTTCATTTTCAACAAGTTGGTGAAAAATTTTAAACTTATCAAATGCTTCTTACTTGTTCTTCAAGAAGTAAACCCAAGTCATTCTGCTAAAATCATCAATGAATAGTAAGAAATATTTGCAACCACCAAATGAAGTTTGTAGTGGTCCACAAACATCATTGTGAACTAGTTGCAACCACCTGTTTTCACGCCATGAACTTGTTGGAAAACTTTCTCGACCTTGTTTGCCATAATTGCAAGCTTCACATTTTACATTATCCCTTTTGAAAGTGGGAATTCCATTAACCATTCCTTATTTCTGCATTTGACAAATACTCTCAAAATTTAAATGTCCATATCTTACATGCCTTAGTCTTACAGGTGAAATACTTGTAGTCACTGCCCCTGCAAAATCAGAATGCCTTGGAATAATTGTCCCTTTCATTCGTAACAATTTTCCATCTTCATAACTTTTCATGACAGTTTTCAAGTTCTATTTGACTGAATTAATCTTGACTAAACCATCTTCCATAATCACCTGATGTCCCGCTTGTCGAATCATGACTAAAGAGAGAAAATTTTTCTTAAAAGTTGGTACATACCATACATTGGAAATCATTTTTTCTCCAATGCCAAGGAGAAAAACTTTAACTGCTCCTTTTCCATAAGGAGTATGTTTTGTATCATCAGCAAGAAAAATGGTATTAAGTTGGAAATCTTAAAAATTCCAAAAAAAATCACGACGACAAGTCATGTGTTGAGTTGCCCCTGAATCCAAGATCCAAGCATCTTCATAATCACTTGTAAGATGGGACGAAAGTTGTGATGCTGGTGAGGAAGTAAAAACATATTCTGAGTTATCATCATCTTGATCATTTGCAAATTGCACTGAATGCTATTGAAACTTGGGAATTTTATAAAGTGAAGTTCGACAATCTTCAGCATAATGTCCAACTTTGTTACATCTTCGACACACAATTTGACTTAAGTATCTTCCTCTTCCTGAAGATTGTCCTTTGCCTCTGCTTCTATGTTGAGATTGTCCTCTACCATGATTATTATTTCGGTTTCCTTGAAAATTTCCTCTTCCTTGGTTGTTTCCTCTACCTTGAACATTATTCCTTCCTGAATTGTTGCCTATATTAAAGTTGTTTCCTCTGCTTTGGCTTCGACCTCAACTTTGTACATTATGTGCTGCTTGATTCTGATTGAAATTCTCTCTACCTTTGCCTCAAGAACTGCCTATTGATGATTTACTAGTGCTGGCCTCTGTGAGAAAAACATCTTCACCGACTTTCTTCTTCTTCCCAAAGGTTTTATCATGTTGGGTCAACATTTCACAGAGCTCATCAAACTTTAATTTCTTTAATTACCCAGTTAATTGTAAAGTCTCCAAAAAATGTTTGTAGGAAGAAAGAAGTCCAGCAATTACAATTGTTACCATAAAACTATCATCTATTGCTGAAAAACCAACATTAATGATTTCCTGCCTAATATTCTTAAGTCCTGAGATATATTCAAGAACATCACCTCCTTCAGTCAACTTTTGTTGTAACAATTTTAATTGTAGATCAACTTTCTTTGATTTAGGCTGAGTATCAAAGAGGTCTTTAAAAGTTTTCAAAGCAGACCATGCATCTGTAGCATTTTCCATATGGACATACATTTCATCATTCACAGAAGATTTAAAAAGAGATAAGGCTTTGGCATTCTTGACTTCCCATTTTGCTAGTGCAGCTGCATCTGTGGGTTTATTTGGCTTAATATCTCCATCACATATACCCTGCCATAATTCATTGCAAATGAGAGCGCTTTGGATGAGACGGTGCCATGTTTTATAAGATTTTGTGCCTTCAAGTTTGTCGGAATCAGAAAACAAATTAATCAACTTAGACATTGTAGCATTTAAGCTTCGCACCAAGAATCAGAACAAAAATGTGAAGATGGACAACACAACACACCATGCAAGAAACACGATCTATCAGGGCTTGGCCTTGACTCTCGTATAGTCATTGAAGCAGGAGAAAAAATGATTGAGCTTTGTACTTGGCTCTAGTCAATTTCTCAAAAATTACAAGGTAACTTTCAAAATTTCACTTTCACAAGGATGCTCTTGCAGAACTTGGTAAAAAAAGTTACCCCCCCTCAAAGTAGAATTACTTTGAGTTACACTTATCCCTTTAAAAAATTACAATTAAAATCCCCTTATTACTCCAAAAATTTACAAATCACCTTATTACTCCACAAACAATAAATTCCAAAATTAAAAGATCACCAGATCTCTCCAAAATACAATATTCCTTATTTCTCCACAAAATTTACAAAACTCCATTAACATTATAAAATTAAAAATATTCCTTATCTCCAATAAAGACCTTTCAGATTCACCTTTTTTTTTTAAACTGTCAAACGTTGGATCTTTATACTTGTCAAATGTTGGCTGGTTGGAGTTGGCTGGCTGGTTCTTATGCAGGTTGTCTCAACAATCGCACACTCAGATAGCATATAGTCAAAAAATATTCAGGAATTTGCACAATCCAATTTTAATTTCTGAAAAGCTACATTGAAGGCATGACGATTTCCTGAATAGTTCACATCAGTAAGAACCCCTTCTGCTTTAAGGAGAATAGGAATATTTGGCTTCTTCGTTGTCTATCGCTGGCAATTCTGGCAATTAGCATTAAAATTTCTCCAGCGGCATTTTAATGTTTGTTGAGATGTTCATATATCCGTACAAAAAAGCGTAAAGGTTCGATTATTGTGAAATTGGATGCAGAGTTGCAGATTCAAAACTCAAAATTCACATAACAGGCTACTGTGGGTAGCTAGCATTGCCCTGAAATGCCCCATATTATGCCCACTCTACAACCATCCATGCCTTTTTTGAAAAAGAAAGAAACCACTGCATAAAAAAAAAAAAATCTAACGCAAGTCAACCTAAAAATCAAACCTCAGTGCAAGTAAGAATCCTCAAGTGCCTTGTTAAGAAATTCAGTGTGTGGCAAGGCAGCCCGAAGACAGATTTAACTACAAGCATGAATGGCATTTTTCTGTTTGTGTTGGGCAGTTGCTGCTTGATGAAAAAGCGTTTTTTTTTTTTTTTTTTTTTAGATAAAAAAATATCCTATTGCAATGAATCATGCAATGATCAGAATGTCAATAACAAGTTCTCCACGGGATTCCCAAGTATCCTCTCTAGTAAGCGAGGAAATAGTAGAATTAGTAGTAGAACTACGCTTGACAGTGACTAATTTAAAGCCTGAGGATCAGAAACCTCAAGGCTTGGATTGCAATGAGTTTATTTATTTTGTTTTTACGTTGAAAATGAGACCTTCTGGCACAGGAACTATTCATAAATTCAAGCCCATGCAGAAGAGAGAATTTATATTAATTGAATCACTCTTCAAAATACAAAATCTCAATAATTTCCTAAGGTTTACGAATCACTTCACAGTGACACCACAGTGGGCATGCTCATCATCTAAATAGCCTTAGGTTGAATTAGGGCATTTGCAATTGCTGCTTTAGTGTGCACGGTGGCAGCAGTAATTCTTACAATTGATTTTTAGATTTAAAAAATCTAAAATCACTAAAATAATAAAATTTCTTTTATTTTGAACATAAAACTGGGCAAATTCATACCAATCATTCACTGAGCAATTTAATGGAGTTTTCCAAAAACTTGTAGAGCTGGAATCTCCTCTTCACATCCACTACAACATTATTGGAGCTCTGATACCACAATAATGGCAGAAGTGTCCTCAGACACGTAATTTTATTAATTAGAAAAAAAAATTACATAATTTGATTTTGCAAGAGTTTACACCCGAACAACCAAGCGCTCTTGCAATGAGCTATTTATAAGCTCAATGTCATAACTACCTCTAATTATGGATCATGTGTTAATTAACAAGTGTCCATTTACAATAAATGCTATTCAAACCATCTAGCTAACAAATCTCCTAAAATAGAGCCTAAGATACGACACATTTGGAGATTCATATCTTGTTACAACAATATACTAATTCTAAAAGTCTCCATTACATAATTAAACATTCTGGAATAATAATTATTAATTTAATTTCTTAAATTAATAATTATTTTATTCCAACTTTATAACCTATGATAATAATTTATTTTTGGATCATCTAACACATTATATCATCTATACTCTAATGACATGACATGTGTACTATAATATGAGCATTATATAAAAAAATTGTCATCGTTCAATATTAAATAAATAATTATTAACTTGTTATCATTCTCTTCAATGTTTTATATATATATCTACCAAAAACCTGTTTAATTATATTAAAAAAATTATTAAAACAAGTTTAAACAAATATTCATATAACTCATTTTACAATTTTATTATTTTATTATTGTTTGGAGTACATACAATACATCATGACATTAAAATATTTTATTAAACTAAGCAACAGGGAACGCTAGCTATGCAGCCTTGTTTCCCTTGCAAATTCATTGAATGCTTATTCTATGTTGAGATTGGTCATGTTCTAACCATGAATCACATTTACACACTTCGATTATTCCCAACTTTCGCACAGAAGAATCAGAATTATATCATATAGCCTAATCCAATCAAATCCAGATGTGTGTATATCTGGATGCATGTATGTTGACTTGTACCAAATCCCAATGGGCTTAGGATGAAGACATTTTTCATTAAGCCTACACTTCTTCCATAAATGGTCACCTACAAAAAGTAACAAAATAAAATATGTGATATAAAAGAGTGTCTGATGTTAAAATCTCCCATCATAGATATCAACTCTACTAAATCCTTAAAACTTTTGAAATTGCCACACAAATCATCATTGTTAAATTCCCTTGTCTTCCAAATTAAAAACATTATGCAAAATTTCATTGTGGGGAGGTATTTCCTCATTAATGGCAATGCAGATGTAGAGGACATATTTTTTCACAATGAATTTTTGCACTCTTTTATTAATGTAATAAGCCCAAGGGGCCTAGTAAGAGTCATGTTAGTTAGTAAGTGGTTCACTTGCATTAGATTGCAATTAGTTATAACAGGCCATAGTTAATAAATAAAGTGGCTGACCCGCAATATCTAAGGGACCACGAGTAGTTAGGGTTTTGGTTCTCAAGAAACTATATAATGTTGAAGATACGAAGGAAAGATTTGTTTATGTCGTGTAATTAAGCTCTACTCTACTAGAGGTTGCCCCCTTGAAGAGGCAAGTGAATATTATTTGTTGCAGATATTAATAAAATATTTATGTTGTTCTCATCTCATCGTGTTATTCTTCTATGGTATTGCTAGAATATTCGCTCTTCTGATATTCTCTAGAGGTCAACAATATTATAAGTGGTATTAGAGCACTTTCTTGGGCCAACCGCACCACCAATTTTATCAAAAGGAAATTTAGGCTAGAGACATGTTCCGATGACTTTAAAATGTATAGATATGTCATTATGACCTATGATTGGGGAGGCATACAAGAAATAACTACAAGAGGTGGTCACATCTATGGGAACCCCTTATAATCCTTACTAGTACCCCTTCGAGTACTAGCACATTAGACAACACTTGTACATGGACTGCACTTCCACACACCTTTGGTATATTGCAAGCCCCCCAAGGTTACCCTCAAACCAAACCCTAGATAATTCATTGGTCATCTTACTTCTACAATACACTGAGAACAACACTCAGGGAGATTACTCACACATACCTGGGATAATCGGGTAGTATAGCTAAGGGCACAGTCGAGCGTCCTTAATTAGCACCCTGAAAGATATGACCGAGTACTATTGTTGGACCCATGAAGTATATCATGATCTGTAGCACATAAAACTCCTTTAATATCCTAGTGCCCTCCCTTCTGTTGATTAGCCATCACATCTTGCAATATCTAGAAGATTGGTGTTTTGCCACAATAATATAAATTAGGACTTGCTTTATCTATCTGTTGGGGTTTATTTTGCCACAATACATATCAACTATTGTTGTATTTAGCACTTGGGGATTTTTTTGTTGAAATTTTTCCAGTATCCAGACATTGGGGTTTCTACCAACGAATTAAAGACTAGTGTGACTGCCAAATTCCTACACATTTTGCAATATCGAGATTTTGGGATTCTATCCACCATAGTATTGATCAAATAGGATTAAAACTCTAATCAGAAAAAAAAAAATAAATAAAAAAATAAAAAAAAAAATTGGTTGTCCCGAAATTAATATTGTAAGAGATGTAGCCCTATGGATTCAGGACAACGAGTTAAATGCAGTGATACCATTCACCAATAAGCATCCATTTTTTCCATGGTATCCATTTTTTTAAATTTCTTCAAGTGATCTACATCAATAGACTCTTGCTCGTGCACCCATCGCAAGCATACTAATTTGAAGTAACCCAAAAAAAATTGAGCTAGGATATTGCATGGTATATACAAGGACTATGGGAAACCTTGCAAAAAGAATAAAAGATCTAGTAGATAACCTCCCTGCCAAAATCCACGAGGTAATGGAAAAGGCCCTGACACCCATACAAACACTCCTCAAGGATAAATACCCCATGGGGGAGGGGCACCGTGTTGATGGAAACCTAGACAGGGAATCTAGCCAACCTAGATATGAGGATTATCATCCTTTCCAAGGGGGTCACTACTATTCTAACAATAGGACACCCAAGATTGACATGAACAAATTTTATAGTTCTAATACAATAATGCAAGTGGCACAAATGGAAAAATATTTTCAATTCAACCATATCTAGGATGATGAAACCAAAATACATATGTTATCTCTTTATTTGGATCAAGAATGTTGAAAGTGGTGGTAGTGGCATCAGAAATGCTATGCAGAAAAGACAACTTGGAATGTGTTCTCTAAAGCCATTTGTGCCACTTTCCGAGTCGCCTCATCAAGATCAAACAAACTATTACAGTATAAGACTACAACATAATCTTTGAATAGCTGACCATCAAGATAGAGGGCCTTAGGGATGCCTTCTATCTAGAGTGTTTCATCAGTGGCCTAAAGGAAGCCATCCAGGAACAAGTTACAATGCATCAACCAACTAGTTGGTTAGAAGTCTACCACAAAGCCTTAGACAAAGAAACTGCTATTACTTCCCAATCCATTTTTCCTTTATTCGCATCAAAGACAAGTTCCACCTGTTATAGATATGACCCAGAAATATATGAAATGATACCAATATACCCAATAACTGTAAATAATCACCAAAAATAAAAAGATTTGAATATAGATAGAAATGCTTCTTTATTGATCAAACCCTTAAGGTAGGGCAACACCATACATTCACTCCTTAAGGAAGGAGAACACTCCACAAGCCATATGCCCGTTCATAAAATATTCCTTGACATCTCTCAATGGGGAGTCTCTAGCCTCTATGTAGGCCTCATACATATAATACCATGGATCATTACCATGGTTCCTTTAATAACATCTATCTACTACAATGGGATTATTACATTATTGCTAACTACTTGTG
The DNA here is from genome assembly GCA_000404065.3 of Pinus taeda. Classification (NCBI taxonomy): domain Eukaryota; kingdom Viridiplantae; phylum Streptophyta; class Pinopsida; order Pinales; family Pinaceae; genus Pinus; species Pinus taeda. The sequence continues at coordinate 13,597 of APFE031618162.1, read as the reverse complement.
GTCCCTTACATGATATGGGTTAACCACTTTATTTATTACTATGACCCATCCCATTATTACAGTATTCCCTTAGTTATCTCCTTTTGTACCTGATACTATCCCCACTAGGTATACTACATTCCACCCCCTTAAACATGTTTCGTCCTCAAAACATAAGAAGAACACAAATAATAATATCTACTCAAAAGAGTAGTCCACTAGTACCATGCACATGCATCTAGCCATCCAAGAGAAAGGTGAACCCTCGATCTAGTTGGTGCCTCACTCGCTTGAGATGGAAGTTGATCCTAGCGGCTCTTCTATATTGGTGTGTTGTCGGTGGATCTTCGCCCCTCTATATCTATCATGTTGCATTTGTTGTCATTGTTGTTGATTCGTTGCCATCTTGTAGGTTGTTTTCTTGCGTGGTGATGTGGGTGGTGATATACTGAAGTTTTAACCAACGGTGTATCTTTCTTTAATTCACCACCTAATGGAGCCTAATTGGTATCTAGTACATGTTGTGGCATCTACTATTGTCGCTTATCTTCCAATATTACTTCAACCACGGATTCCTCATCTGATGTATCCGTACTTGTAACATTTTCTACTTCAGCCTCCTTGGACTCTACTTTTTTTTCTCATACCTAGTTTAATGTTTGTGTTTGGTTGTCGACCATCAAGGGGTCATCATCTAATGTGTCAATCCCTGGAAAATCTTCTGCTTCAGCCTCGTTAGACTCTACTTGTTTATTGTTGCCTCACCAAGCGCAAACAAATTGGTACAGTATAAGACTACAGCATAACCTTTGAATAGCTAACCATCAAGACAGAGGGGCTTAGGGATGCCTTCTATCTAGAATGCTTCATCAGTGGCCTAAAGGAAGCCATCTAGGAACATGTTAGAATGCATCAACCAACTACTTGGTTAGAAGTCTGCTACAAAGCCTTAGACATAGAAACTGCTTATACTTCCCAATCCATTTTTCCTTTATTTGTAAGGACTCTGGACACCGCATATCTCCACAATGGTATGATATTGTCCACTTTGGGCCTAAGCCCTCATGGATTTTCTTTTGGACTTACTCCAAAAGGCCTCATACCAATGGAGATATTTGTCCATCCTTATATACCCATGATCCTCCTACTTCTAGTCAATATGGGACTTTGGTCGTATACCCAACAATCTTCCCCTCGAACAAAGGACCATCGAGCCTCCCCTCAAACGATTATCCATCCGTCCACTCTCTACCAACCAGGATTCTCCGCTCCAATGCGTTGGAAGCACACGCCTTACATGGAACACCACATGCCTCGAGAGCTTGCTCTATCCCAGGTCAACTCCTCTTCACCATGTTGGGACCAGGACACGTCCATGAAGAATCCGGAGCACATCGCCTGTCTAACCGAGCTCATCCACGAATCCCATCGTGATATTACCGGGGCCCACCACCTTCGTTCGGCATTCTGATGATTCATCTACTTGGCTAAGTTCGGGGCATGGCTCTGATACCACTTGTAAGGACTCTGGACACCGCATATCTCCACAATGGTATGATATTGTCCACTTTGGGCCTAAGCCCTCATGGATTTCCTTTTGGACTTACTCCAAAAGGCCTCATACCAATGGAGATATTTGTCCATCCTTATATACCCATGATCCTCCCCACTTCTAGTCAATATGGGAGTTTGGTCGTATACCCAACATTATTCGCATCAAAGACAGGTCCCACCCCTAGTGGCACCACCCAAACTCCTAATGTGCAAAAGATGTCACCTGCAGAATTGGCAGAAAGGAGAAAACATGGATCGTGCTACTATTTTGATGACAAATACTCACTAGGCCACAAATGCAAGCAACAAAAGTTATTTCAAATTGATGCAACTAAAACTAACTCAAATGATGAGGCTCAACCCAATAAAGTGTCAGGGGACAAAGTAGTGGAATATGAAGACACTGTAGTGTATACTACAACACCACATGAGGAACCAAGTATACCTCTACATGCATTGGCATGCATTTCTTCTCCACAAACACTTAAAATCATAGTACTAATTAAGTACCATTTGGTAGTGTTATTGATTGATAGTGGTAGCACACATATTTTTTTCCATAAAAGTGTTGCTAAGGAAATGCATTGTTTTTTGAGGGAAGTATCCAATTTTTAGGTCCCTATAGCAGATGGGGGGACCATGAAATTTGAAGTTCAATGTGAGAACATAAAGCTCTAGATGGGGAACTACCACCTTAAAACACACATGTTTTTCATTGAAATGGGGGGATGTGACATCGTCCTTGGAGTTGATTTGATCCAGATTTAAACAGGAACGCAACAAAATACAGAGATAACCATATACACAAATATGCAGCGGAAATAATACTTCATTTCATTAATGGAAAATACTGAAATATGCTTACAACCAGGGCGATGGTAGCTTATCTCTGAGAAGAGATGTGGTGACTACATGCCTCTGAACTGTGTTACAATGAGGCTCGGAGGCCTATTTATTGTTGAGAAACAATGAAAAACCCTTCACATCCCAAAACCTAACCCTAGAAGATGAAAGGCCAAATTGTGGGCCCCGTTTGGGTAAATTGGTACATCAATTTCCCAGGGTCGTAACTTTGGCATATGATCGTTTGACGCGTACGATAGCTCGTTAGAAAGATCTATCCGAGAACTACCACTTTGGGAAGGGAAACATCGGTTCATGGACCCATGTTGCCCCTATATTTCCCAAAAAACGTCGTTTAGGGCCTCAAAACGGCTCCTGAAGTTCAGGACCTGAAAAACTGCTAAAAATAGTAAGTTGTGCTAGAATTAAGGAAACTGAAAATGTTGAGAGAAACAATGATGGGGGTCTAGATGGACTTGGTAGGTGGCCACCAATATCCACCTGTATCATTCCTCCCCCCTTAGGAAGCAATGGTCCCCATTGCGTTGAGTTCCTCCATGAGATGAGGAAACTTTTGCTGAACTTGGTCCCTGGTGAGCCACTTGCCCTGGTGAAGGAATTGGCCTGCTTTGGCAACTCGATATAGTTGGATATTCTAGGGGCGAGTGTTCTTGATCTGTGTGTCCATAATCCGATCAATTGCAGCTTGTTCCATGCAATCTAGATTTAATTCTGTGGGTGTGAGTTGTTCTGCAATGTCGAAAGTGTCTAGCAATGGTGGGAAGTATGGCCGAAGGCGGTCCACATTGAATACTGGATGTAGGCCAAGGAATGGGGGAATGCTGAGCTCAAATGCATTGTCTCCCATAGCCTTAGTAATGGTGTAAGGACCATATCAAAGTGGTCTCAGTTTCCGATAAGCTCCAGTAAGGCGTTCCTTTTGCAAATGCAACCAGACTTTGTCACCCACATGAAACTTGTGTGGCACCCGATGTTGATCATGTCACTGCTTGTACTTGGCATTTGATTTCTCCAGAATTTCATGGACCTGCTAGCGAATATGTTGGATGTGCTCAATGAAGCTGGTTGCCTTATCTATTTCGGACTGAACATGAGCTGAATCTGTGTGAGTAGCTGCAAATGGCATGGCCACATCAATGGGGCATAGTGGCTGGAATCCCAAGCCCACCTGAAAAGGGCTATGGCCAGTGGAGCTGTGGAGAGCTCGGTTGTAGCTGTGCTGAACATAGGGGAGGCTCTCGTCCCATGTGCGTGAATGCTTTGAGTTATACATGCGCAGAATGTGCACAATCATCCTATTGACAACCTCTGTCTGGCCATCAGTTTGAGGATGGAAGGTTGTGGACTTCATGAGTTTGGTGTCCAGCATTGACCAGAGACTCGACCAAAATGTGCTGAGAAACCGACTGTCCCGATCTGAGATGACAGACTGTGGGATCCCAAAGTGCACCCACACTCGTTCAAAGAAGAGTTTAGCAGTGGCTTCTGCTGTGATATTCTTCTTGCAGGCCATCATAATGGCCATCTTCGAGAACCTATCGATGACCACAAAAACACAGTCATTTCCATGCTTAGTGGAAGGAAGGCCTGACATGTAATCCATGGAGATGGATTCCCAAGGGCGACTAGGGGTAGGAAACGAAGTATAGAGGCCGTGCTTCTTAATGGCCGGTTTGGCAATGGCACAGGCAGTACATGATCGGATGTACTTCCCAACATCTTGTCGAAGATTCGGCCAATAGAAATAGTTTTGCAGTACTGCCACTGTTTTCTCGACCCCAAAATGCCCATCAGCCCGACTGTAGTGTGCTTCCCAAATCATCTTGGCACGCTCGCTTTAAGGAACACAAAGGTGACCAAGGTGGCATAATAGGGCATCCTGGAGGTGAAAATCTACAACCTGCCGACCCTCCAAGAGTGTCTGGTATGTGTGTCCGAATTCTGGTTCGCTTTTGTAGAGAAGTGGCCAATCAGACGTCTCGTGCCCGCAAGAGTTGAGCACGGTGGTTAGTGCCATGATCGGTGGTCGACTGAGGAAATCTGCCACATTATTGGTGCTTCCCTTTTTATACTTGATATTCAAGTGAAACTGTTGCAGGTATGTAGACCACTTCTAATGGCGATCATTCTGCAGTTTCCCTTGGGTCTGTATGAACTGTAGAGGTCAGTGGTCTGTGTGGATGACCGTTTCCTTCCCCAAAATGTAATGCTTCCATTATCGGCAGGCCTGTACAATGGAATACATCTCTTTATCATAAGTGGGGTACTTCCGGACTGTTTCTGAAAGTGTTTCACTGTGATATGCCACTGGATGTCCATGTTGAGTAAGGACTGCCCCAATAGCATAGTCAGAGGCATCTGTCTCGACCTCAAATGGTTGTTGTAAATCTGGTAACTCGAGCACTGGTGCCGTGCAGAGGCGATCCTTCAACTCCCTGAATGCCTTCTGTTGAGATTCAGACCAAAAGAATTTTGCTTTCGCCCCGCCCTTGGTGACTTGACTCAAGGGCCACGAAATATGAGAAAACCCCAACACAAACCTGCGGTAGAAGTTGGCCAGACCTAGAAAGCTGCGGAGCTCTGTTAGAGTGGTTGGAGAGGGCCAATCCCGAATGACTTGGACCTTGGCTGGATCGACATGCACCCCCTGTTCATCAATGATGTATCCTAGATATTGCACCTGGGTCAGGCCAAAAGTGTATTTCTCCAAATTGGCACATAACTTGTGTTGCCGCAGTGTTTGGAGAACCTGTCGGATGTGGTGGAGGTGCTCTTCCCAACTCTGGCTGAAGATTAGAATGTCAGCCAAGTATACTACTACAAAGGAGTTGGTGAATGGCCGCAAGATGTCATCCATTAGCCTCATAAAGGTTGCAGGGGCATTCGTCAATCCGAAAGGCATGACCAACCATTCGAAGAGGCCATCCTTGGATTTGAAGGCAGTCTTCCACACATCGGAGGGTTCGATTGGTACCTGGTGATATCCCAACTTCAGGTCGATCTTGCTGAAATATTTCGCCCCCTTTAGTTGGTATAGGAGGTCATCAATTCGCGGGATCGGGTACCTGTTACGGACAGTGATCTTGTTCAGCGCCCGATAGTCAATACAGAGTCTCCACGTCCCATCCTTCTTCTGTACCAACACGATCGGGCTCCCACAGGGCGATGAACTCGGATAGATGTGACCTTTCTGCAAGAGCTCCTGAATCTACCTCTTGATTTCATCGTTCTCCAGAACGGAGCGCCGATAAATTGGTCCATTGGGTAGCGGTGCACCTGGGGT
>APFE031618161.1:32221-68824 GCA_000404065.3 Pinus taeda | reverse complement strand
AAATATCAAATTCTTTGAATAGAATGACAAGTTCTTGGACTGACCATGGGGTGTCCATTGTATCTGATGGATGGACAAATGTAAAAGGCAAGCCATTGATAAGTGTTCTTGCTATGTTTGTTAGTGGTGCCATCTTTCTTTCAGCATATGATTACTCAGACAAGTTCAAGACCACCATCAACATTGCAGAACAACTACTTGAAACAATTGACCGTATTGGGCCATACAATGTCATCCAAGTCATCACTGATAATGCTCCTAATTGGAAGGCAGCCGGAGCAATTATTGAATATAAATACCCCAACATATTTTGGTCTGGGTGTTTGGTTCGCACATTGAACCTTTTGATGCATGATATTGTTAAGAACAAAAATGAACATTACAAATGGATTGGTGATTTGTACAAGAAAGGCAAACAAATCATAAAATTTATTACAAATCATAGCAATACCCATGGCCTTTTCCACAGTCACTCAAGATTGGAGTTGTTGAAGATTGTGAAGACTAGATTTGGCAACTATTACCTCACCTTCAAGCGCCTTTTGAAGGTAAGGGAGTCATTAGCTAGCATGGTATCAAGTCCACTGGCAGGTATTAAAGGAAAGGGCTACAAATGCAGCTGACAGGCAAGGTTTTGAACTGGTGGAGGAGGCTGCTCTTGATGGTATGTTTTGGGCATGTGTGAGGCAAGTATTGTATTTCACCAAGCCCATTTATCACATGATTCAATTTGCAAATACAAATAAACCAATGATTGGCGAGGTGTATGAGCAGATGGATACCATGTTGGGGCAAATAAAACATATTGTTCATAACAATGATCTCAACTTGTACAAACTGATTCACGATTGTGTGTGTGTACGATGGGATAAACTTAATCTTCCACTACATTGCTTGGAGTATATCCTTACACCAAAATACTACTCTACATATTGGTTGGGCCAACCTGCACTAGGGGGTGGAGTTAGGACCAAACCCCATATAGATGAAGAGGTATCTAAAGGATATTTGGAAGCATTAGAAAAGTTGATACCTGACAAGGAGGAATGTGCTAGTGTGCGCCTTGAAATAGGCAAATACTTCAGTAACACTAGTTTGTTTGGTACCTTCCATGCAATGGAAGACAAAGACAAATTTGATGCTCTCACATGGTGGGAATCATATGGCGGCCATGGACTTTTGCCAAAATTGACAAAAAAAGTTCTCTCACAGGTTGTAAATACTTCTTCTGCAGAGAGGTGTTGGAGCACCTACAGCGTCATACATAATGTGAAAAGAAACAGACTGAATGAAAACCAGGCAAAAAGCTTGGTTTATGTGCACTACAACTTGAGGTTGTTGAGTCATTACTGTGATTGGGCTTATGAGGATCCAACATATAAAATTTGGGACAACCACCCAGAGGATGACAATTTGGAGGATGGCACTATACATCTTAAAGAACTGGAAGAGGAACTTATAAGGGAGGAAGATGAAGCAGCAACCATGCCACCTCCACCATCCAGTAGCAGTGCTTGAGTTCCGAGTCTTGTTCCTTTGCTGTCGCCACCTCCATCTACACCCTCACATGGAGGGCATGTGCCTTCTAGTTCTGGTCGTCGGTTTGTGCGGGAGACTCCTAGAAGACCACCACGACTTGCTCATACATTAGACTCTTGTGGCAAGGGCCACATGTAGTAGTAGATAATAGATTTACAGTTTACTTGTCTTTTCTTGTTTCTATTAGTTTTCATAATTGTTGAGTCTTGACTCTTGACTCTTTCATATCATAATGATATTTTTTGTAAACAATATATGACTGTGACAATGAAAGTTTGAAGTTTGAAGTTGGCAATGGTAACTCATTGGTAATGATTCTGATTCCTGAATTATGAATATGATGCTTCGTGAAAGTTGTTTCATTTCATTTCATTTTATAACATTTTATTTCATGTTAGATATTATTTCTTGTAATGGTTAAACTTAGCTTACAAGTACAACTTTGGTTATCAATGATGATAAATGTTACATATTGAATTTTCAATTTGGAAAGCTTGAAGTTGAAACTTTAAGATTGATGAATCATGATTCACGATACTCAATACATTGTAATATGTATGTTACTAACTTGTGGACGTGGTTGATGAAGATTATAACTTCTAGATGATTGATGTTATATGGTTCAATGATCAATCTATGTTTTTTGATGTTTACATCTAATTCATCTTTCTACATGTTTTGTGACATATATGTATCCAAAATATATTTATATATATATATATATATATATATATAATATTATTTTATATATATTATCGCTCTAGGATTCACTCCCAAACCAAGAGAGCTTTTGAAAATGTTGCTTCTGCTCCTGTTTTCACTCCCGCTCCCAAGTAACACTGAACAGAACAAAGCGACATATTCTATAGAGTGAAAATTTACAAACTCAAGGTTAGCCCCAAGAGTTAGCTTCATCAATAGATACTCTCATACAAAAGTTTAAGGTCTCTGTGTCAAACCCCATCGAGTCCCTTGGGATTACCAGTGAAAGGCACAAGATTGGACCAGGCACACTGGCTTCCACGGACATCTAGAAAGGCTTCACAATGTGAAATGTCTATGGATTCATGCATCTTTAAAATTACCTTGGAAGTAGCCATGTTTTCCTACAGCAGAAGATATGATTATAAACTGCTATAGTCTGTGGGTATATGACACAGTATATTCTAGACCCATGTTAGGGGTTGATCATGCCTCTTACATTGTATAGCCAAATGATTTAGCTCAACCAGTTGTCCCCAATGTTGCCAGGCATTTGGCAAGTTCAGTGCCATCAAGTGCCAAATTGAAATCCCATGGGCTTGCCACACTAGCCTACACTGACATCTTTTACCAGTGAAAGAAAATAATCTAAAAGCAAATTTTACCAAAAGTTAACCTTTTCATTATTTCAGTTATATGATCGTGATCTAAATTTCATGATGTCAATGCATATTTTTTTATCAGTGCCAGTGCTTTTAACTTTGCAAATAGAAAGCCTTCGCAAGAAAATAAGCTCTAGCAAAACAATGTTTATACATAAACAAATGAAATCCATAGACGCTCACAGGTCACAAACTGTAAAGTTTTGTAGATGTTCTATGCTAAGAGCAATTTCACTTTTCACACAGCAATCATACAAGTAGTTAAGCAAAATGCAGATAGAACATATAAGCAGATCTTACAGAAGACAAATCAGAAACAGGAAAAATGTGTGTGTTCGTTTCAGCGGTCAACAAGATGCTTCAACCAGCAAAGTCTCTTTTGGTCAGCCAGCCCAGATGTGTCACAACAACCCTCCAACCAGTAGATGAGTCAACCTAAGTCAATTCTGCAAAAGTCAACGCTGTCCTGAAAAGTCAACGCAGGGGCAGCAAGCTAAAAGTCAATGCAGCAGCAAAATGGTCAACTCTTTGACCTCGATTTTGTGCCAGGTAGTATTCAAAAATCGAACTTCCCACAAATTTTCAGCTTGATTGGACCACGGGTTGACCAAAGTCAACGCTGGTCAAACTTTCAGCAAAACCCTAGCAGCAGAAAATCCGTACAGTCTGTCCTCTTCGTCCTTCACACGTGTGGCTGAATTCGTCCTCCAGGTAGCTCGTATTCTCTAAGATGAGAGAGGAAGATGTGTGTTGAATTGTCTTCTATTCTCTCCAACTTTTCCTGTATATATATACATCAATGAGGGTGTGTGACACATCTGTTGGGCATGTGAGCCTACATGAAAAACTGGTTGACCTTGCACATATCATTTATTAAGAATAATAAATTCAAAATATAAGTTCTGCTCATCGGATTAAGACTATTTTTATATGGATTTTACACCTCTCTGAAAGAGGAATCCAATAAAAATATTAGCCTCTTAATCTGATCATCAGAACATGGAGTTTGGACCTAGTTGTCCAAATTTAACAAATTGTATCTCAGGTTCTATTAAATCTACCATCTTATTTTTTGAGTTTTTGATTATCACCTAAGACCTTCAATAAATGGAAGCACACCTCAATACACTATGCAGATCAAAACTTGAGGCTTTGAGAAAATGAACTAATTATTTGTTCATTATATTTCTCAGAGTTTGATGGATTGGACAATTGTGGACCATATTTCTATGTTTTTCCATTTAAATTGTCTGTTTGTCCCGTTGTTCCCATGCAATAATTTTTCCAAAGTTATAAAGGATATGAAAATTGTATCATGGGCGTTATTATAACTTTTATCTTATTTTATAAGTTTTCCGTTTTCACATAAGACCTTCAATAAACGGAAGACAATCTCAATACAATATGTAGGATCAAACTTTGATGCTTTGTGAAAATGTTCCAATTGTTTATTCTTTATCTTTCTTGAAGTTTAATGGATTGGTTCATAATGGTGGACCATGTTTTGAAGCTTTTCTATTTTCCTGTTTGGCCATTTGTGGTAGACTACTCAAACTACAAGTTGTTATATGGTTTATAGATAGCTAGCTCAATATTGAATTTTTTCAGTCAAATTAATTAAGATGGTAGTTAGCTTATTCAACATAAAACTGATTCATATGGTGTTGATGTATAGGGAGATTTTCTATACCTATTCCTTGAGACAAATAATACTATCATAATGTCAGGAGACATTATTGTGGAAAAAAACATTAATCAAGAGCCACATGGCAACGTTTAGGAATTATTTTAGATGAAGAGTTTCATCTTTCTTATCTTTATGTTTTCCACTATGTTAGGTAGGTGACGAAATATATATATTATTAATGTAATATTGTAACATATGCTTGGAAGTGAAGGATGTTTCATTGAGGTTCTTCTTTAATTATAACTAAAAGTTGAATTATTGAAATCTAGGTAACTTCTATACAATTATGATCTCACTTTAAGTATAAGATTGTTATTGATACATCTATTTCTTACAACCTTTGTCCGCATTTTCTCTTCTATGTCATTGATATTTACACGCTCAATGAGCCAATGCCTAAATGGGATGGACTTGTACTCTACCAAGTGTACGTATATGTTATCTAATGGGGTTTTACCATTCGCCCTCTCCATTGTGATCATGGAAAAGTCACAGGTTATGGTCATTGCAATATAGATTTCTCAAAGTGATTGCCATCAACCTCATAAGTGATGATGAGAACGTGGGTGCATAGTAAGAATAAAATTATGTTCAAGATGTGAGTCTCACCAAGTCCAAATCAAAATCAATTTGCACTTTGAAAACTTCATCTTGTAAAATATAAATGAGAAAATTTGTTTAGCAAATGGTTTTGTGAAAAGCTTGAGCAACATTAGGATTAATTGGTAAAATTTAATAACAAAAAATTGTGATGGAGTGAAAGAGCAAATGAATTCCTTGGGATTTTGGTTAATGCATCTTTTCTTTTTAAATAAGGTTGTTAATATATGTTTCTAGAACCTCAAAAGATCAACATTTTTTTTTCTTGTTTTCGATTTGTTAGTTTGAAATCATGTGCATTGCTCCCTTTATCATCCTCTTCAGGGTAAACTTGAAAATAGAAACACTTTTTAGTAACAAAAACTTGATGACGTTTAGGAGCACTTGTATGAACAAAATGATGATAAGGGTGCCATTTTTCTTGTGTAAATCTTGAGCTTTGTTTCTGATTTTCGCCTCACTTTTTCCGTATGAAAATAAATCAGCTTTATTAATTTTCATTCCTTTTTCTAATTACATCATTGTTGTCATCTATTTCAATTTTATAAATACTTTTTATACACACTTTCCTCTTACACCGTTATTTTGTATATGTAGATATACATGATTCTTGAGAGTAGCCAAAAAAGGGATCTTCATATTTATCAAGAAATGAATTTTCCTCTTGAGTGGAGAATGGAAAAGGTGATTCTTAATAAGTTGTTTGTAGAAACTTTCTTGATCACCTATAATGAAAATTATTGGCTTTTGGAGTAGATGTTAGTCGGTTTGTTGCAATAAAAAAAATGAAGCTGGAAATCTGGTATTCTAATTCACCACATGGCCCTTATAACATCTAACTTAGTTTGCATTATTATGCCTAAGATTTTTCCTGAAGGATTAAAAATAAGTTCCTAAGGTGTTAATTTCTATGGTGACGTTTTACTTTCTTTCTTAATACTGGTCATCTAGCCACATGGTGGCCACTATCTCCCAACTGAAGAAAAATCGTTTGAGTTTATAGTAGGGATTCCTATGAATTTTAATGTTGTTATTCTTTCACCTCATGATTATTTTGGGCAAGAAAATGTTCTAGGAATTCCACAGAAGACACCGGTGGATAGGTAAACACATTTTTATAATTGCAATGTACATTCCATGATATCCCCTCTTTATTGTTTGATTGTATTTTGAGTGTTTATTTTGCTTTTGATTTTTCTTTTAGCTATGAAATTGAAAATACTTTGTATCATGTCCATTTAAACAACCAAAGCTTGAAGATGAAATTAGTATTACATTTAATTGATTGAAATCATTTTATTTGTTTTGTGTTAAAATATTTTCAAAACTATTAGAAAAGTTTAATTTCACGTTGTTATTTGAGCACATTTTTTTTATATACTTGACCAAGTTCATGCATTAGAGAATGAAATTTTTTTGTGAATAAAATGACAAGGATTAGACTTCACACCTCATATTATTTTTTTTTCACAAGTTATCTACAACATGATACTTTTAGCATGTGACTTAGTTGACATGATTCAGACTAAGATTTCCCTGGAGGTTGAATGTTAAGTTACTAAGGTGTTATTTTCTATGGTTATTCTTTATTTTCTATGTTTATAGAGGTCATTTGTTCACATAGTGGCCATTATCACCCAACTGAGGAAAACTTGTTCGAGTTTCTTGCTTTTGTGGGGAAAAATGGCTTTGACATTGTTGATGTTGAGGTACATGTCATATAAATCCTTTATAGTCTACTTTAATTTATATTCTAGTGATCATCATCTTTCATGTCTTATACTATGCATTGTATTTTATTTTGTTTTCAAAAAAGGAACTCAGTATTGTTAGTAAGAAGCGGGAATTGAAGAAAGAGGATAACAATAACACTTGAGCAGAAAATACAAAAAGAGAGAGAGAAGAGAATAATTCTAGTGGCACCCTTAGATCCAATATCCCACATAGGACACACACATAGAGATAGATGGTCAATTATTCAAAGTTGGTAAATTCACCTGCAATGCCTTGGCAACGCAATGATAATGTTTTGAAGTGATGAAACAATATTTCATGTGTAAATTGTAGTCCAACCAATATTAAGTTGGAAAATCATATTTTAATACTTGACATTTCATATAATATAATTTTTGTGTTTGAAATTATTTATAGTTTCACTTGATATTGTTTAGTATTGTAATTAACATATGTAACTTCGTATGGCATTGAAGGGATTTTTTTTGTATTTAGTTGCAAAAACATACTAATTGATTTTTGTTGATTAATAATGAACACATAAAATAAGTCTAAAACTACTAAATTATTAGTTTATATTGATTAATGATGAAAACAAGCATAATTAATATATGACTAAATTAGTCGTTTATAATGATTATTAATGAAAGTAAATGGAATGAATATAAATCAATAATTAGTTGTTTATATAATAATATGAAACTACCAAGAAAAGATAAATGACTACTACAAATGATAAATTTGTGACTACAAATGACAACTAAATTTCTCATATATATGACTATTGGTAACTAATTTATAGTATCTTATAACACGGCCGAAATTTAGTCATATTTCTTTGGTCATTAATTGGTTTCAAGTGATGACTAAATTTGGCATATATATGACTATTAGTAGTTAATTTAAAGTATCCTATAACATGACCAACATTCTGGTCATATTTCTTTGGTCATCAATTGGTTTTTTAGTGTGATCATATAGTAATATATTATGTTGTATATTTGGTCATTAATTATGGAAATTAATGACTAAATCAATGAATATATTAATGACTAAATATACTACTAGACAATAAAATTGAGAAAACCAATTAATAACTAAGCTAAATATTTAGTCACGTTATAAGATAATGTAAATTAGCTACTATTGGTTACCAATTGAAAAATGATCGTTTATATCTAAATTTTAGTCCTTTTTTGTAACTAACTAGCCATTTTGTACTAGTGCACACAAGCAAGTATCTTTTTGTTGATCAAGTGAAGAAGAGAAAAAGGAAGGAGGTTGAAGTTCTCTAGAAGATAACCAAATTTCTCTCTTGTTTGATCTCTCATATGTGGCATATTTTTGTAATTTTGCATGTGTGAATTTCTTGGATACGTTTGGAAATAGGTATGTGTTTTTTTGGGTGCAGAAGAAGACCAAAATTTGACCCTAGCAAATCAAATCAAGAAGAGTTTGTTGGGAATCCTTATGAAATGAAAAGAGGGAAGTTTGGTGAGCATTGTAGTACTCGATAATTGGAATTTGAATATGAATAAAAGAATTATATGTATCTCTTATTGAACTAAATAATTTCTCTAAGGAAAATGTTGTTGGGTTTTCACCCCAAGTTGGTTTACGTAAGTTAAATATTATGTTTTTTTTTTCCTATCTCTTTATGGTCCTACTAGAATTTGTTTCTACATTTGGATTTTATATGTAAATTCATTATGATGAATATGAATGCAAGACAATATTAAAAAAGAATAAGAAGTAATTACTAGTTTTGGAGATCCTTGAATATTCAACATGTACCACAAGATGTGAATTGCATTTCATATTTTATTCACAGTTAATGCCCAAGGGCCAAGTGGTCATGTATTAACAAACTCCTCCAACATTCTACATTTTTTCCTAGAATTATGCATGATCCTATTAATATTTTCCATTCAATGAGGCTTATATGGTTCTAAAAGTGGACCTAAATTTTCTACTTTAATTCACAATGCCATTAAGAATAGATATACATCAAACACATCTAGTAAATTGAAATAATATTTTATTTCTCTATGGATTTCTTGATATTTGTTTTTTGCACTAAGGTCGAGGTTTACAATCTTGTCTTGAGTCTATGTTGTTATGCAAGATTTGGTGGCTCAAAATATGTTAGTCCATATTTGATCTTCATATTAAAACCAGATTGGATAGACATACATTTTTTATTGTAGTTGTCTATTGTTGTATGAGGATGAAGCACCATGGAAAATGTTAAATTGTGTTTATTTGTCAATTTCATCCCCACTAAGTCATTAAATCACTTTGTTTTATTTTCTCATGATTTTGTACCTACAATGTTGTTGGCCTAATTTGTTTGTAACATAATATTGAAGTGACATACATACCACCTATTCATGGTAGTTAAATTAATACCTAAGGAGAGAGCAAATATTAAACGTGTCTATTGTATGAGTGAATCCCTTATACTCTTATTTGGATCTTAGCTCTACTTTTGTCAACAATGGATTATGGATGGTCACATTGTGTTTGCAAATATATTATTGGTGATGCTCAAATAATTTGTGAACTCCTTTCTTTCCCTTTTTTTCCACTTCTTTTTTCTCTATTAAATTTCATATAGTTTTGGATTCATCCATTGTTTTGGGATATTAGTTTCTGTATGCAAAAGATATTTATTTCTCCTTTGATTTAGACTTGATTGTCCACCAAAACAATTTCTTCCAAGATTGCATGGATGAATGTAGCATAAAGAGTAGCAATAGATGTATGGCCTCAATATTATTAAAAATAGGTTCATATTACATATCATGGAAATATTTTCTAAGTAATCAATGTTTTATAGCATGCAATTATCGCTAAAGATTGAATCAATTTTTCAGAGGACCATTTCTTGCATGGATTGTACATGAACGAGGTTGCTAATCTAGCTCTTACATGCCAACAAATGTGGAATTATGATAAGTTTCTTAATAAAGGGATAAAATAATGGATGGTGAGCCACATCGAGGAAGTATAGATCCACCACCATAGTGCTAAAAACAAGTCAAAAAATGTAGCAATTTCTTTCGTACATGTGTAATTTTTTTATGTTGCAATCCCTATTCAATAATTTATATTCAATGCTTTGGATAAACATTTATTCACAAGATGAAAGTGACTCATATTCAAGAACTAGAATTTGGGGTTTAAAATTTTATTTAATTATAAATCATCCATTATTCCTATAAATCACATAGCATTAGAACATTGTACCTCTCTATTTATGCAATGTGGAAGCTCATATATAAACTAAATTGAGAGGATTTGTCATTGTTACAATCACATTTTTTAGGACCTTCCTATTTGTTGTTGGTGATTTATATTTATATTGGCCATAAAGTAACTCGTTAAAAATTAGAGAATTCCACCCTTTAAAAAGAGAGTATGTATTATAATTCCTTGAGAGGAGACCAAAAGAAACATTACAGAAGTTAAACCTAATGCATTTTGTAAAAAAATATATTTAAATAAAAGGTGTGTGTGTGCCATGTCTATATATATATATATATATATAGATTTGGATTAATGTCTCTATATATTCCCAAAATTTAATAAGGGGTCTATGAAAATTGTGTGCTTGTCTTTTATAAGAAATATTATTTTACAACAAGAGGTAATCATTTTGTTCCAAGTAGGCATATTACAAGTTATTCAATCATGGTATCTTGATTCATAATCCCTTTACATAGTAAAATTGAAAAATAAGCTTAACTCAATGATTAGAGAAAAAAATGTTATTAACCCTTTCAAGTCAAAAGTTGTCTTGAACACAAAAGTGAATTGTAAAATACTTCCTTAAAATTGAATAAAGAGATGAAATGAGTCAAAGTAAATCAAGAAATTGTCATCACACTTTGGGATGCATGATCTGTAATACCTGACACCTAGGTCACATTAAATTATGTGAGTAAGAAAACGTGGATAAAATAGAAAAATGTTTATAAAGCATCTCTTAGGAAAATCAAGGATTTGCAAGGATACAATCATGAATAAAAAGATCGAGTTAAAACATTTGAGTGGAACTTGCATGATAAAGAAATCATCACTCATCACATGGTTGGCATACTATAGTTAGTGTATAATGTTCAAACATAAATAGATATTAAAGATTAGTTTATTAATACACTTAAAAAAAAATAAGAGAAAAACAAGATTAAATTGATGACATTCTTGATGCAACATTTACAACTAAGGTAAATGCAATTTGTGATACAAATGAAGTTCTAGAAGGTTGATGTAAGTTTTGACATAGAAGAACTACTAGAGAAATTGTATGCAGTATATGATACAAATATCTTATCCAAAATATGTATCTAGCTAGAAATGAAATGATGAAAGTTACCAATAAAAATTGTGGCACGCGAGAAATAATGTAGTTAGTAAATACTCACTATGATGTAGCGGACCTAATAGATATGGAATAATGTAGTGAATTGATGAAGGAAACAATGATTGAAAATGAGGCACAAGATGAGGGAGAAAATGAAAAAATTAAGAACAAGAAATATTAATAAACATAGTAGCAATGTCAAGAGGTTTCTTAAACATTGAGAACAAGTAT
Organism: Pinus taeda; assembly: GCA_000404065.3. Taxonomy (NCBI): domain Eukaryota; kingdom Viridiplantae; phylum Streptophyta; class Pinopsida; order Pinales; family Pinaceae; genus Pinus; species Pinus taeda. The sequence continues at coordinate 57,303 of APFE031618161.1, read as the reverse complement.
CATTCAATAGTAATCGACATGGATTGGTATATGAGAAACAAAAAAACTTTCATATTCCAAACTATTCAAAACCAATTATGTTTATAAGCCCAAGATTTTTGAAGTTGTCTAAATCTTGGTAATAAGCATCAGCATTGTCAAAAATTTAGTCACATGGAGAGTTTTTGTTTTGATCTCGGCTTTTGTCTTCATCATGGGAAGAAAAATCACCTATTATTTGTCGAAAGCATAAGCATATGAAGGAAACAATTCATTATGAATGGATAAATTTGTGGATATGAAATCAAAAGGTAAAGAAACTCCATAACTCTTACTACCTACTTAAGATAAAGGTAAAGACAGAGCAGGAAGAATAAGTGACAAAGGGAAGAAACTAATAGTTATTTTAGATGATTTTGGTTAGAGATCATCTAAAAATACCTCCTCGTTTAAGTAAAAATAGCTAATGGTCAACCGTAAATTACTAGTACCAATGGAACATGGCTAATGGATTACCAAAAAACACAAAATCAATTGAACATGGTCTATAGTCAAACCATAAACACCACTAAATGAAGTGAATATAGTTATTGACAGGAAAGATGAAGAACCCAAAGAAATCCTGAATCATTGAAGGAGAAAAGAATATAAACATCTACCTTCGATCTTGTAAACTATAAACTATTGAAAAACAAAAGAATCTAAATTCAAAGCTTTGTCCCCTTTCACAATCTTCTCACCCTTCATTTGATAGAGGGAATATCATATATTAAGATTTAATTTTCTATTTCCTAAAAATAATTAAATGGTTAAATAAACATTCAGTAATTCCATCATAGCAGCTCTTATCCTCAAGATCATTGATACATAGTAAAAGTGAGAGTGCTCAAACATAGTAATTGTTCAATTCTATAAATTAGTGTTTTTTCAAGAATACCTTCATTGAAGCACAATTCAATGGTTTCCATCATAGCAACTCTCATAGCAACTCTTATCCTCAAGATCATTGATACATAGTAAAAGTGAGAGTGCTCAAACATAGTAATTGTTCAATTCTATAAATTAGCATTTTTTCAAGAATACCTTCACTGAAGCACAATTGAATGGTTTTATATCCAGGATGAAAAAAGTTATTGGTAAAATTATTTAGAGAGATTAAAAGGGAGAATGTTAGAATCTTACTCCATAGACAATCACAAAGTCAGAGACCACATTGATATGAATTGCAAAACCTTATATTTTGTAAGGTGTTGTCATTACTAACTGAAGAGTTGTCAATAAAATCTTAATCTAAAATTGTTGAACTGATGTACCATAAATTTATATCATGAGATCAATACAAGTTTTCGAGATTAATTGAAATATTTTCCACAATTTTGTTATCATGTTTCTCTGCTTCTTAATTATTGAAATAAATTCCCTTAAAAAAAATATTATATATATATATATATATATATATATATATAATATATATACATTCTTTCTCTCGCTCTAAAATAACCATTTATTGTAAAATTCAATTAAACTTTTACTTCTGAATGAAAAATGAATCGTAATAAATAACCGTGCATGAAAAATGAATAGTAACAGTGGCACTTTCCTCTTTTATTTGGACCTATAAGCAACACTAATTTTTAACATTAAATGAAAAAACTATTACTAATATCACTAATTTTTTAATTAAACTTAAAATGAAAAAAAATATTACTAATTTTTTAATTTAAAATTTTTTTGGTTTAAAAATACCATTTTAATTTTATGAATTATTTTAAAAGCTGTATTACAATTTTAAAAGATTTGAAGAAGACAATTTATATTTTGACTTTTTTTATTTTTGATATTGGACTAGTTACAATAGATATTTAGGGCGGATAAATAATTAAATTTTAATATAAAACCTATGTTTTTTTAATTTTATATATATCTATATATATAAGTTTAGAGTACAAATAATTTTTTCCAAATACAAATAAAAGAAAAATTATTAAATTCACCTCGTAATTTATAAATAAATTAAAATATAAATAATTATATTAAGAAATATATATAAAAAATTAAAAATTCAAATTTTATTCGAATTTTATGAAAAAAAATATAATTCTGATTAATTAAAAAAATATTTTTCTTTGTCCATCGCATACCCATTGCAATTATATTGCTCTTGGAAGTCTACTTATGTGCATAAAATGCTATAAAAGGCATCTGGACACATATTTACGGTATTGTTATGATTGGAGCAATACTTTAGGTTGCTTTGGGAATTGTCTCATAATTATGTGTAAAATGGTAAAAGTAAACTATGTAGGGCAACTGCATATATATTTGTGGTATTGTTACGATTGGAGCAATAATTTAGATTACTTTGTGAATTATGATGTGAGATAAACAAAGTTAAATCGTTGAATAATATAAGTAAACAATTTTTCTGACTACAAGGAATATATATGTTTTGGTAATGAATATATATGTTTTGGAGGGCTGGCCTCTAAATTATTATAATAAATATTTTCGTATCATTGTGGAATATAATAAATATTTTTATATCATGCAAATAAAAATTAAATTAATTAAATAATCAATTTTAAGTAAATTTAATTAATTTTAGAAATAAATATTTATTATTCCCTAACTAAAATTCCATTTTTTTTAGCTAAAGACAATACACAAAATACACATTATCAATTTTTAATATAACACATTTAAAATTAATCATTTATCAACCTTTAAAAATGACATTTAATACAATCCTGTGAACTAAACCCAATCAACGGTAATAAACAAACATTTTCAAAATATGCCTTAGAAAACAAACATATTGATACACTAATTTAATAGTAATAGTGATATTAAAAGATTAAATATTATTATAATATTAGTTATTTTAACAACACCAAACCAATTCAAACTACATTTTTATAAGCCGTATACATTTATGCTTCTTAAGAGCTTTAACATCTCAGTATATATAAGGATATTAGTATTAAATAATAATAAAAATTATAATTATAAAAATGGATTAAAGTTTAAAAACTAAAAATAAAAATGAAGTAAATTTAATATATTATAAATTTAAATTTTAATTTAAAAAAAAACATTAAAATTTTTTGCTATTAAATAAAAAAGTTTCATAAAATATATTATTTTAAATTAAATCTAAATAGTATTAGTTATTTTAAAGCCTCTCAAATATAGTTTGTTTGGGGTAGTTCAATTGTCAATGGCCATGTAAATGAAGTCCTACTGAATGGGAAGTTCACCTGGATGTACAAATCTTGTGCTAGCCCCTTCTCCAAATTGAGATGAAAAATTAAACATGATAAAAATATAATCCTACCAAACTTAAAAAAACATCTCAAATATATAGACATTTTTATATATATCTACAATTCAATTATCAAATATTATTACAAAAATTTCAATGAAAACACTACTACAATTAACTCAATTAAACTAAACCAACTATCATTCATTATTATAAATCACAAACTATTTTAAATCACTACAAATGACCATGAAACTTCCAACCCAAACTATCTTCTAATTAACCTTCTTACTTCTGTGCAAAATCCAACAGGAATTTATTGTAATCACAAGCTTGATGTATAATCCTGTGCAATTGAAATGCTCTAAAAAATTTCTAGAGTGCTGAATTATATATACAGTCAAAAAAACTAATTTACATAAAACAAATCAAGAAACTTAAATTTTAAATTGAAATGAAAACTTTAATATAAATGAGAAATTAAAAAAATTTAAATGAAAAAATTAATTTAGTTTAATTTCATCGAGGCTTTGTTATTTGCCCAGGTAAGCTTTGACGACACAAACCCTAAACTGGTGCGGAGTGCGATGATATCGAGGCTTTGTTAATTGACCAGCTACCACCACATGTGGGAAGCCCAGTCAGCCACTTATCGTACCGCTGATGTGGCAATTATGTGGGAAGCCCAGTCAGCCACTTATCATATCTTATCTCCCAAAAGCACATAGCACACATACAAAACTCCAAACCCAAAATCGTTTAAAAAGGTTTAACAAGTTTCTCTTGTTAGGATTACATTTGTCAACTAAAATATACAGAATAAAACGTTTGCTAAAAATATCTGTGAAAATTTAAAAAAAAATGGAAACAAATTCATGTTAATTTACTTTAGTTACGTTTATGTTATAATAAACTAATGTTTAACTCCTTTTCAATTTATAAAATACATTCTACATTAATTTTAATTAAGAAATACTTTATATAATTAATTATAAAAATATAATCTAATTTAATGAACATTCTGATCTAACGGTTTTGAGTGTGGCATGGTTTTCACTGCAACAACAAATAGGGTTTGATACAGATGGCTTCCAGAGGGGGAGGAAGCAAGGCTCCCTCTTATCGAATTGTGGTTATCGACAAAGGGAAGGGGTCAGGATAAGCTTTAGGGATCATATTTCTTTGGTCATCAATTGGTTTTTTAGTGTGATCATATAGTAATATATTATGTTGTATATTTGGTCATTAATTATGGAAATTAATGACTAAATCAATGAATATATTAATGACTAAATATACTACTAGACAATAAAATTGAGAAAACCAATTAATAACTAAGCTAAATATTTAGTCACGTTATAAGATAATGTAAATTAGCTACTATTGGTTACCAATTGAAAAATGATCGTTTATATCTAAATTTTAGTCCTTTTTTGTAACTAACTAGCCATTTTGTACTAGTGCACACAAGCAAGTATCTTTTTGTTGATCAAGTGAAGAAGAGAAAAAGGAAGGAGGTTGAAGTTCTCTAGAAGATAACCAAATTTCTCTCTTGTTTGATCTCTCATATGTGGCATATTTTTGTAATTTTGCATGTGTGAATTTCTTGGATACGTTTGGAAATAGGTATGTGTTTTTTTGGGTGCAGAAGAAGACCAAAATTTGACCCTAGCAAATCAAATCAAGAAGAGTTTGTTGGGAATCCTTATGAAATGAAAAGAGGGAAGTTTGGTGAGCATTGTAGTACTCGATAATTGGAATTTGAATATGAATAAAAGAATTATATGTATCTCTTATTGAACTAAATAATTTCTCTAAGGAAAAGGTAGAGAGGAAGAAATGGGACAACCAAATGGAGACTATGAACAACAAGGAAATATCCCATATCTATCAAAATATTTTGAGGGGAATATGGAAATGACCCCAAGCGAAGTAGGAACATAGGATCCAGAATTTCAAGAGATAATCGAGAGGGAAGGAATTGAACTCTAGGATATAGTGGAACATACAAATAAACAAGGAATATAAGTAATCAACATGAATCAAATGGATAGAATTCAATATCTATACCTAATGAGAGAAGAGACGAGATTACGAGGGAAAAAAGACAAAATCCAGAAAAAGCAAGGGGATCTCAAAAGTGATCTCATTTAAGAGTGAAAGAAATGGGATCTTATATGATTCTAGAGCCATGGCAAAGCCAAAGGAAAAGAGGGATAAAACTGAATAATGTAGCCCTCAAGGAGTTGGGTGCAATGTTAATAAACTCAGGTAAGATGAGAGCTCTAAGCTCACCCTCCCTAAGCAATAGTTAAATCATGAAAGTTTTATCATGGAGTATACGAGGCATAAACATCCTTAGAAAACAAAGGTTGTTAAAGAAAAATGTTCAAATGGAACAACTTAATATCTTGCTTCTAAAAGAGTCCAAGTGCTTAGTAGAAAAATTAAAGGAGGTAAGTAGGAGACTAGGTAAAAGGAATGACAGAGTACAAGTGGAAGCGCAGGACGTGGTAAGGGGAATAACCATCTCCTCGAACCCCCCAATCCTTGATATTACTAGATTTTGAAGCCAGTAGATCATACTTATCTATATAAATGTAGGTTATAGGGACCCATGCAACAATGGTGTTTACGAATGTTTATGGGCCTCAAAGAATTGAGGAGAATATCAAGATTTTGCGAGATCTTAGGAGGATAAAGAGTAGGAAAGGGCACCTAACTTTGGCTGTGGGGGGCGACTTAATTATGCTAACCAATCTATCAGAGAAAAAAGGTGGCCAAAAAATAATAGATAGAGATTTTGCATCATATAAAGAATTCGTTGAGGAGACCAACCTCATTGATATGGAAACTGTGAATGGATGCTTCACTTGTAGTAATAAGAAGGAAGGGCATCATCAAGTTTCATCTAGGATTAACACTTTTTTGATATCAGAAGATTTACCGATGAGAGGGATAGATGTAGCAGCAAATATCCTTCCCTGTGGGGGATCTAACCATTGGATAGTGTTGTTAATGCTACAGTTGGTAGATACCCCCAAAATAGGCCCTTTAGATTTGAAGCCTTCTCGTTAGAGAACCTTACATTGAAGGAGAATATTAAAGCATGCTGGGTGGAAAGGATTCGAATGATAGGCTCAAAGATGTAAAGGTTGTGGTCTAGATTAAAACACATTAAGATGAAACTAAAGCAGTGGAATAACATGGAATTTGGGAACATATTCCAAGCAAAAAAGAAATTGGAATAGAAAATGGAAGCACTACAAAAAGAATTGATCTATGAAGTTTACTCAGAGGGAAGCTAAGAAGAGGAAATGGAATTACTAGCGAAGTGGGAGGAGACATGCAGTCAACAGGAAATCTTATGTAGACAAAAATCATGTGTTATGGCTCAGGGATGGGGAGAAAAACACAAAATTCTTTCACTGGTCAACAATCGAACATAGGAACTCCAAAAAATCCTTAGAATAAAGGATGAGAGGGGGGAACCTTTGACAATCACCAATACATTGAGGAGGTTCTCGTCCATCACTTCCAAAAGATAGTTGGAAATCCCTAGGTGGACCCCATACAAAAATTACCTACATATGAATTCTAAAAAATAGAAAATAAACAACGCAAGAGCATAACACATAAAACACATATACACAAAGATTTCCCCTGGATCCCAAAACTGGGACTACCAGCTTGATTTTTCATTATCTTCCTTTCAATGTTACAATACATATTTATACATGCCGAAGCATCCAAAACCATGGACAGAAAACCATTGCATACAAAATCATGTGTGAAAATCATGCACAAAACCATAGGTAGGTCCACCCAACTTTACATAGGGTCCAAAACAAAAAATTTCTGGGGCGCTACCCCGGACCCCATAAAGCGGGGTTAACTACACCCTTCAAACCCCCTGTGACTCCCCTCGCTACACAATTGGTGCAACAAAGGGTGGCTCCACCCTCCAGTTAACTACATGGGCTAGCCATGGAAAGAATGTAACACAACCCAACATTTTCCCACTTGTTGCTTTCTTTCCACAAGGGGCCATAATAGAGCTTAGTAATTTAGTCAGCCCTCACAATGCCCATTATTTCTCTACACCAAGTGAACTTCTCAGAGCTCACAAATTTTGTCAATGCATCTGCAGTTTTCTTCAAAGTGTCCACCTTTACTAGCAACACCTTTTTGTCTTCTATCATATCCCTCACAAAGTGATAATGAACATCAATGTGCTTTGTCTTTGAATGATATGCAGGGTTCTTTGCAAAGAAAATTGCACCTTAGCTATCACAGTCTATCCTTATAGCTCCCTTTACTAACCCCATATTTGAACACAACCTCTGCAACCAAATTGCTTCCTTTCTTGCATGAGTGGCTGCCATGTATTCTACCTCTATAGTTGATAGTGCCACTACAGATTGTTTCTTACTCATCCAACTGACTGCACCTTGAAATAGGTTAAACACATACCCAGTTGTAGATCTTCTCTGATCTAGATCCCCAACCCAATCTACATCAACAAAGAAATGGATATCCAACAATTTGTCCAATCCTAATCTTCCTTAGTAGCACAAACAATAATCATTAGTGCCACACAAATACCTAAAAACCAGCTTCACTGTTGTCCAGTGCTCCTTCCCTAGTTTTGACATAAACCTACACAATACTCCCACTGCATGTGCAATGTTTAGTTTGGTACAGACCATCGCATACATCAGGCTACTAGATGCACTTGGATATGGAACATGGGACATATACTCTTCCTCCTCTTGTGCCTTGGGACCACTGTTCAGCAGATAACTTTACACCTACAGGAATAGGAACCTTAACCAGTTTACTATCTTGGATATTAAACCTCTGCAATATTGTCTTGACATACTTCCTCTGGTTTAACCAAAGCTTCCTCTTTCTCTGATCTCTTTTAATTTCCATGCCCAAAATACAGTTTGCAGCACCAAGATATTTCATGTCGAATTTGGAGGACAAATGGGTCTTCAAATCTTGGACAATTTCTTTGTCATTTCCAACCAGCAACATATTGACATCCACATACAAGGCGAGATAAATAACAGGGTCACCAATTAATTTAAAATACAGACAGTGATCTGCTTTGCTTCTAGTGAAGCCAAGTCCCAGTGTAAATGTATCAAATTTGTGATACCACATCCTTGATGACTATTTTAACCCATACAAAGACTTCTTTAACTTGTATACGAGTTCTTTCTTACCCTTCACCACAAAGCGTTCAGGTTGCTTCATGTAGATCTCCTCTTTGAGATCCCTGTGAATAAAAGTTGTCTTCAAATCCATTTGTTCTACCTCAAAATCAAAAGCAGCAATAATAGATAAAATTAATCTAATAGAAGTTACCTTGTTAATAGGAGAAAAAATATCACCAAAATCAATTCTTGGCACTTGGGAATAACCTTTTGCTACCAACCAAGCTTTGTATTTCTCCACCTTTCCTTCTACATTTGTCTTCTTCTTGAACACCCATTTGTGGCCAATGGGTTTCCTTCCAGCCAACAACTCCACTAAATCCCAAGCCTCATTTTTGTGCAAAGATGCCATTTCATCAACCATGGCTTCTTTCCAGAGTTTTCCATCCTCTGAATCTACTGCTTCCTTCACGGTTCTGGGATCATCATCAGTGATAAGATAAAGCAAAATTTGAACAAAAAGCAGATGGACTATGGCTTTTTGGCTGCCTTCTTTCTTGAACTGATCTTCTCACACCCAGAGTTTGTGGCTCCTCATCTTCTTATTCCTCCTCTGCTATAGAGTCTGATTCTTCCTCCTTTAGTTCAAACTCTATCTTCGCAAGTTCCTTTGGTTGGACTGCATGTTTGATAACATCTTTCACCTCTCTAAAAACCACATCTCAGTTGTACACAACCTTCCTTGTTACTCAGTTCCAAAGCTTATATCCCTTTAAACCATCCTTATACCCAATAAAGATGCACTTTTCAGATTTACTATCCAACTTGGTTCATTTCTCCTTTGGAACATGTACATATGCATCACATTCAAATACCCTCAGATGTGAAAGAGATGGTTTCTTACCAATCCATATGTCATGTGGAGTCTTATCCTCCAATGCTGATGAAGGTGATCTATTGACCAGGTAAAATGTTGTCTCCACTGCCTCTACCTAGAATTCCTATCCTAACCCAACACCACTGAGCATACTTCTTGCCCTTTCCATCAACGTCTTGTTTGTTCTTTCTACAACTCCATTATGTTGAGGTGTATATGGGGTAGTCTTCTATCGTGCTATACCACACTTCTTACATAATTATGCGAATTCTTTACTACAAAACTTTCCACTATTATCTGTCCTCAACACCTCTATCTTCTTCTCTGTCTGGTTTTCCACCAAAGCCTTAAATTCTTTAAACCTGTCAAAGACTTCAGATTTCTTCTTAAGGAAATATATCCATGTATTCCTTGAGAAGTCATCTATAAATGATACATAGTACACAGAATTACCCAGTGATGGAACCTTCATAGGTCCAAACACATCACTGTGCACAAGTTCTGATATCTGTTTCGGCCTCTTACCACTAGAGGGGAAACTCACCCGATTCTGCTTCCCATATAAACAATTTTCACAGAAATCAAAATCTAGAGAGCTATTACTCATACCTTCTACCATACCTTTACCATGAAGTACTTCAAGGTCCTTCTCTCCAATATGTCCAAGCCTTTGATGCCACAACATGGTCTTCTTTCCCTAGACCACTAGAATTTCTACTCCACTTTCAGGAACCACAGAACTGTTGCACCCATCAACAACAGTGCTACCTTGCAACTTGTATAGAGTTCCAATCCAAACTCCCCACATCAATACTAGTGCTCTTCAAACCATCTTGCAGATATCCTTCTCGAACACTATTTTTACACCAGCATCATCTAGCTTACTTACAGAAATTTGATTTCTGACCAATGCAGGAATATGTAGAACACCTGGAGGTGTTCTAACCCTTCCACCTTGCAACTTCAACTTTACTTTTCTGCGACCAATGATTCTAGCCTTCCTATCATCCCCTAAGAAGACATCACCACCATTGTATTTCTCATACTCACATAACTATTCTCTATGGGAAGTGAAGTGAAAGGATGCACCTAAGTCAATCAACCATGCCTCATGATCTACATGTGTACTTGAAGAAACCATGTACACATCTCCACCTTCATCTGAGGTGGTTTTCACCTTTGCAGAGGGAGCATCATTAGATCCCTTTCCTTTATCAGGAACATCAGAATTACAATCCCTTTTGTAGTGCCCTTCCTTTCTGTATTTCCAGCACACCACCTTTATAGGTGTTCCTAGAGATTTAGATATCCCTCTCGACGACTTATTTTTGTTTCTGTTCTAAGACCATCCTCGTATAGATAAGGCATCACCATTCTAGCTCTCCACATTTTTCCGTCTCATCTCCTCTGTTAGCAAGGATGAGAATATTTCATCAAACTACAAGGCAGTTGGATTACTACCTATTGCAATATCAAAAGATAATAACTAACTTACCACAGTATTAAATGCGTTCATATGCTCTATCACCAAGTCTCCATCTTTCATCCTTAGGTCATACAACTTTTTCCCCAGAAACAGTTTATTCACCGGAGACTTAAATTGGTACAAAGTCCATAACTTGTTCCACAAATCCTTAGTTGTAGCTTCCCCTGATACATTCAACAATACTGAATTTAAGACACACAATTGTCTTGTGCTCTTTTCCTTCTGATCTAACTTCTTCCATTCTTCATCGAACACTCTTGTTGGTTTAGTACATGGATCTACCACAATCCACTGATATTTATCCACCAACATATCCTCCATCTTGAGTTTCCACAAATCAAAACTTTGACGATTAAATTTCTCGATCTCTATCATTCCATTTCTTGCCATCTTCTTTCACCACCAGAATCGATCTCGCAGATCTCCCACTAAACAGGGTGTACCACAGGCCCGAGAGAAACCCCTTAACAATAAAGGCATCCCCTTGAAGCCAAAACAACTATGATACCAAATGTAGGTTTTAACCCCACACAGAAATTACCTACATATGAATTCAAACACAAAAAATAAACAATGTGAGAGCACAACACATAAAACACATATACACAGATATTTTCCCCTGGATCCCAAAATCGAGACTACCAGCTTGATTTTTCATTATGTTCTTGTCAATGTTATAATACATATTTATACATGCTAACGCATCCAGAACCATGGATTGAAAACCATCACAACCAAACCCATGTGCGGAAATCATGCACAAAACCATAGGTAGGTCTGCCTAACCTAACATAGGGTCCAAAACCAAAATTTTATGGGGCGCTACACCAAACCCCATAAAGTGGGGTTACTTGCACCAGCCAAACCCCCTGTGACTCCCCTCACTAGCAATCGGTGTAACGAAGGGGGGACTCTGCCCCCCTTCTAACCCCTTGGTTAACTATGTGGGCTAGTCATGGAAAGAATATAACACAACCCAACGGAGAGGAGAAGATATTCAAATAATTGTGAGGCATATCTTGAAGGTGCTCACTAATGAGCAGAAAAGAAATTTAAACAAGTCAGTCTCTATGGAGTAAGTGGCTATGGCACTGAATCAAATATCTAATGGGAAAACCCCTAGCCCAGATGGATTTACCATAGATTTCTTCAAAGCCCATTGGGAAATAGTCAAAAATGATATATACAAGGTGGTGGTTGACTCCCAACAATTAGCAACAATTCTCAAAGCTTTGAATTCAACATGTATAACCCTTATCACCAAGGAAGAATTGGCTAGTACCCTTGAGAAGTTCAGGCCTATAGCATTGTGCAATGTTTTATATAAAATCATGTACAAAGTAGTAGCTAATAGGTTGAAAACAAGTCTTCTTTCTCTAATCTCAGAGGAACAATCAAGTTTTGTGGAGGGGAATCAAATTTTGGACAATGTAATCCAAGCACATCAAGTTGCTCATTCGTTGAAGACCCTCAAAAAGGCTGGTATGGTAATGCAATTAGATATATCTAAATCGTATGCTAAGATCAGCTGTGAGTACATGGTAGTCGTGTTATAGGATTTTGGCTTCAATGATCACTGGACCAATTGGACCATGGAAATGGTCTCATCCCTTAGTTATTCAATTATTTTTAATGGATATTGATCTAAACATTCCTTCCTATCCAAAAAAAATTTCCAGGGGGACCCATTATTTCACTACCTATTTATCTTAATGATGGAAGGACATGGGAGGGCAATAGGAGTGACTAAGAGAGAAGGGGATATTATAGGACTAAAGTTGTATAAGAATGCTCGGGAAACCACTCGTCAACAATTTTTTGATGACACCATGTTGCATGACATCCCTATGGTAAAGGAGGCCCAAAATTTCAAAATCATTCTAGATACCTTCATGAAGGCATCAAGTATGGAATTAAATCAGTCAAAGTCAATTATTTTCATTTTTAATTCTCACATTGCTATCCAAAGAAATCTTTCAGCTATACTAGAGTTCCAAATGAAATCCTTCCCTTTGAGGTATTTAGGAGTTCCCTTAACAAAACAAGCCTAGAAGAAATCCAACTTGCGAAAGGGTAATATCTAACCTAGAGGACAGGGTCAACAGATGGATAGTGAGAGCACTGAATTTGTCAAGCAGATTGGTGCTAGTTAAGGCGATTCTTTAGGTTACCCAGGGGCATACGCTATCTGTTCTTCCTGGCCTAAAGGAGTTCTCCAAAAAATAAAGGAGTTCAAAAGAAAATTCTTATGGTGAGGGGTAACAGAAAAATGAAAATGGGCACTAGTGGCATGGAACACAATCTATACATCAAATCATGCTGGTGGCCTTGGGATGTAAGATTCTGGGATAATTAACATGCAAATGGGGCGAAATTATGCTAGAAATGGTTAATAGGAGGGGAGATGCCATGGGCGAAATTATGGAAAGTGAAAGACACCCCTAATTGTCAGCTAAAACACCTATTAAGACTCACGGGTTCAAATGAGGGGTCGGCTATATTGAAGATCGCATGGAATAACAAAGAAATTATACAAAAACACAACTTTAGGGAAGTAAGAAACATAAAAGATTCCATATTCAGGGAGGATTCCTAGCAACAGCAAATGAAACCTAATAATCCAAAATTTCCGAGTCTTCAGGAAACCATAGAGAGATAGGAGTATAGGGAAGTCCACCAATTCTAGGCTCAACGACTAGCAAACAAGAAGTGGAGAACTTGGAATTTAAACATCCTCCACCAGGAAAATTTAAGAGATTTAGAGATTCAAGATGTTGCAAAGGAACTGAATAGAAGACAAATCCTATCAAATGAGGATCGGGACCAACTCCTATGGGGGAAACAAGTGGGGGGAGATTTCAACGTCAAGGAAGCCAAGGATTACCTTCAAAATGAACATCTCAAAATTTGGGGTTGGAACTTGGAGTAAATTATGGGCGACCTATCACTGACCAAAAGATAAAATGTTACTCTAGTCAATTTTACACAGAAATGTGCTAACTCAGGAGAATCACGTTAAGAGAGGGATAATTGGCCCTTCATGGTGTTATCCCTTCAAGTTCAAGGATATGGAGTAATAGGTGTGATGTTACCTAATGGAAAAGAGAGATAGTTCCATGCTATGATGTATGTTCCTCGTATAAAAAAGAATTTAATTTATGTTTGTACTATTGCTGATCAAGATCTAAAGGTGGAATTTGTCAAATCACAATGTGTTGTTAAATATATCCAGGATCGCTACAAGGTTATTGCCATAGGTACCAGAGTTGGAGGCTTGTATAAGCTGAATGTGACCAGGGCATGGAATCAAGCATAGAACGAGCATGGAGCATACTATTATCAGAATATGGGTGAACACAACCTGAGAGTTCAAATTCAGTGGTGAGAGCTTTCATTGTGTTATTTTTTGTCGATTGCAAAATGAAGTTTTATGATCTGATGCAACTTCGTATTGCTCAATTATGGTGAAATTAAGTTGCGGACATATCCATTTTGTTTCTCAATGGGTCAGAAATGTAAAATTCAACAATTTTTAAGAGAATTTAAATAGTTTAAGAGAAATTATCATGGGGCTGAGGTGGAAATGAAATGCAGTGAGAAAACTCATGATATTCTACAGGAAAAAATTGTGGATGATCCAGCCACAACATATGAATTTTCAATTAAATTTGATGAAGGATATTTGTTTTATGAAAATGAAATGAAAGTTATATTTGAGAAGAATTTGATTGATAAACTATTGTTTGTTGTTGATAATCAAGTGGAAAAATATGAAGAGGAAATTGTAGCAACCATTAAAGGGACAAGAAAGTCTGAAGATGTCAAACTTGATTATGATGCAGAGATAAAGCTTATTTAAGAATGGTTTGAGAAACCTTTTGAACAAATTGATGCAGGTCTCAAACCAGTAGCCATAATAGTGAAGGATCTTGAAAATGAGCACAATGGTAAATCAATGAATGATTCATATGATATGGAAATGGAATCAGCAGAGGACACATTTGAAGAAGTTCCTGGTATTTTAATTTATTGAAGCCCATAGGAAATAAAACATTATTATGGATTGATGAGGAAACAACCAAGTAAACACAAAACTAGTGATGATGAGAGTGAACTTGTTGAGAAAGGAGTTGAGATGAATTGGTATCATCCTAGTTGGAATAAGAAACAATATCCATATTTCATGATCTAGATTAAGAAGTAAACTAAACAGGTTGAAAATGTCAGAGTTTGGAGTAGGAATTCGAAGAAGAAATTTCATCAATATGTTGATGCAAATGAAGTTAAAATGAAATCATATTTGTAAGCCTGGCTGAGACTGAGACCAACAGGCATTGTTATGAATTGTTGAAAATTCGTTTCTCCATTAAGGGGGGATGTTGGAATAATGTAGAAATGGAAGTGTCTAGTAATGTGATTGGTTTGTTGACTTGTCTTATTAGATGTATGTGAGTTACGATATGTTCTAGAAGTCATTGATTTCCAGTGTAAATGAGTTTTAGCTGAGTCATAGATTCTACTTTACATGTTGTTATGGTGATTGAGTCTAGTGAGCCCATCATTATATAATGGGACACATTATGATGTATGTAATGAGTGAGTGTGAGTAGGCGTAGACCTAAATTAATAAAGTGTTCCATTCTGTCAACTCTATATTTTCTAATACTATCTGTGTGAGAGGGAAGAAAGTCTTAATCACCTACTAAATGCTTCTAGATACATGGAATCTCTATGGGACTGGTTGACTATCATATCAAACAAACTAATAGAAATAAGGAAACTGTACAAGAAATAATTAAAAAATAGAGGTTACAATACACTGCGAATGAAGTGGGACCTAGAACATGATACCATAACTTATCTTGTGGTCAATCTGGAAGGAACACAACCATTGAATTTTTCGTGACAAAAATCTCCCTTTTGTAAGCATGATGCAAGAAATTTGTCACTAACTTAAGGAAACCATTAGTAGAAAAAGAGGAACAATAATCCGCTCAGGATATAAGTATTTTAAATTTTTTCAACCTTCAATACCTTGTGGATAAGATCCTCAGACCCAGAGAAAGTCATATACCAAAGGGCTCTACAATCTGGCAGGCTCGTCTTGAGGGTTTTTGGAAATTTAATTTTGATGGAGCATCCAAGGAAAATCTAGGCAAGGTTGGAGCCGAAGGAATAATTCGATAATGCATAAGTAATATTCAAAGGTTATACTTCATCAATATGGGACAAGCCACAAATAATGCAGCAGAGCTCTAGGCCCTAGGGAAGGGACTAGAAATGTTGTGGAATGAAAGAAGGGTGAATGTAATAATGGAGGGTGACTCTGCATTAGCCATCCAAGCGGCACGTAGACTGCAATGTGGAACTCAGTTGAATAAGGTCACAAAGAATTGACAACTTGACTAGATAATACAAAGGATTAAGGAACACCTGGAGGAGTTGCAAATGATGGATATTTGCTTAGTTCGGCACTTAGCCAATGCATTGGCGGATAGAGTGGAAAACGAAGGGGTCGAGAGTACTACGGTGATCACTCAAATGGTCTGGAAGGACATGGTGGATGTACAACTAAAGGAAAATTTCCAAATACTAGTGAACCAAGACTGATCCATGTTAGAGGCCCGAAGTGACAGAGACAACGTGGGCCAGGAGGAGGGTAGTAACCCACCTCGTGAATGGAATGTTTAATAATTGTTATGAGGGGAAAGTAGTGGGTATCATAGAATATCAAAGAGGTATGTGTCGAAAAGACATGAAGGACATGCTGGTAGATGATGGGAAGAACTGGAAACCAGTCTCACTTAATCGTCCGCCAATAGGTTACATTAATGGGAAATGACAGTTTAAGGAGTGGAGAAGGAAAATACACAATGTGAAGTAGTACTAGAATAGAGATATAGCTATAATGGGCATCTACAGAGTGTATGTAGAGGTGAATGAGAAGGAAGATGGCACCATCCTTGAACAGATGTATTGGAACGACATTGGTAAGTGGAAGTTGCCAGTTGATAGGGAGGGTGCACAGAAAATGAGGCAGAATGTGTGGCTTTGGATTTTCCTTTTATATGTTAAGGAGGAGAGACACATGGTGTGCATAGTGATAATGTTGAGCGATACAAATTCTAGCAGCAATAACAAGAGAAACCCTATTGATTAGAGAATTGCAACCCCCAAAATAGTTATGGTGAGAAATGGGAGTGGCAGGCTGAGGGGGAGGCCCAAAGCAAAGTCTCAAAGCTCTACAACCAGTAAGAGAACTAGAATGGAGGATGTGATAAAGGAGGTAACATTGAACTATCATGTGACCATCCCAAAGAGAGGCAAAGAAGTCGTTGAAATGTAGGAAAATGAAGTGAGGCATTTGCGAAGGAACATCCCAAACGAAAAACTCGAAGAAGAGGTGGATTGAATCATAGACACGAGGAAATATCAAACGAGATAGTGGTCTTTTAGAGAACTTTAGACATGGAATGGAGCATTAAAACATTATTTCGAAAGTTGTAGGTAGAAGAAACAGAAGATAGAATCGAGTGTCAAATGGAGCACCAGTTGCTACTGAAGGAAATCGAGCAATGAATGTGAGTAGTAGAGGAGACACTCCAAAGGGTGGTGAACATATAATGCATGCAGGATGATCGCATAGGATATATGAATAAAATGTTTTCAATTTATCTAAAATATATCCATAACATGGATATTATATTGGGGCAACAAGGAGATCCGACTAGATTAAATAAATATAGGGTCAAAGAGGTAACTAGAGCCAACATAAAGAATTCTATGACGTCAAGTGTGGGGGCAATGACCTCAGCAACTCCAATGGAGAAGACTACAACTACATCTAGATTAAGTGTGGTGGAGGATCCATCTTTGTCACTAGATAAATGACCATGAATCTGTGTCTAATTTTGTGTTTGTTTGATTTTGTCTATTGGCTGGTTAGTTCAAATCATAGCAATAGGAGAATAGGTAGGTATGTAGGTGGAAATCAGAATGTTATATATTTAGATTGAACTCCAGTAAGTCGTAAATGGAGAAGTAGTAGTAGAAAAAGGTAAACTTGCAAATATGCCTAGGAGATTCCATAGAAAAAAAAAACTTTTGGCATGTTTGGCTATGTTCTGGAACAAGGCTATATTTTACTACAGATGGTCTAGTTTCCATCGTGGAAGACTAGACTATGATGTAATTTTATGTTCTATTGTAATATAAGGCTTTTACTCTAACTTGCAAAAAAAAAATAATAATAATAGTTTAATGAACATTCTAATTGATTTTTAAAATATGAACTACATCATTATTTAAATAATTGTTTAAAAAAATATGAATTACATCATTATAGTAAATAGTAAATTTAAGTAGTAAATGTATTAATTTTAATAGTATATATTAAATTTAGGAAATTATAATTCGAGTTGTCTTTATGTCATACTTTTTGGAAAGTTTTCTCATTTATTTTCCGATTTAATATGTCTAGAATCCATTAGGAATTCGTTGAAATCATAGGTTTCACCGGTGAACTCTTCACAATAAAAGTTTTTTTAAAGAGGTTGAATACTATATATATATATATACAAAAAACTAGTTAAATAACAAAAAACCAAGAGTTGGCCAATAAATATTTCCGCCGCAGTTTCAGTCATAAATCCACCAGAAACTTAAAAAATTCACATAAAAACTACTCGTAATTATATAATAATATTATTATACATTAAATTGGATTTTATTGTTTATTAAATTAATAAGTGGGTAAATAATAATTACATATAAATATAATTTAATTTAATTTTTCAAATATTCTAGCAAATAAATAAATTATTAATATAGTAGATTAATAACAATTATATAAAATATTTAAATTTACAATATGAACCGTTAAATAATATATAATTTTTTTCTACTTCCACTATGTTAATGTTTTTTAATAATACTACGATTAAATAAAATACGAAGTATATTATATAATATTTTTTTACTTTTAAGTTGTAAATTTATAAATTTTTTATATCTACATAAATTCATTTATATATAATTATTTTATTAGTGTTAATTATTTTTTTTTCTATTTAAAAATAGAAAATATTAATGCTTGAAGGTAGAATAGATAATGATGTGGTGTACTATTAAGTCACTCCATGATGTGAAGGACTGGCCTGACACGAGTAGGATGCTGTTAAGGGCGATTTTGAAGACTTAGAAGACTTAGATACTCCTAAGTAGCATTTAATCCAAGAAAACATTAAACCTACAGTGATTTGAGGACTTACGACAATTTGACATAAAAAAAAAAAAAACAAAAAATCATTAAGCTTTAATATAAAAATTATTTCTCAAGAAAACCAATTTAATTTAATATATATAATTTGGATAATATATATTCTAAAATTTTATTGTTATACTTATTAAAATATTTATTTTAATATTATTTTAACTACATGTTTATTGAAATGAGCTATGACACAGACCATCTTGGAATCACATACTCAAGTCGAAATTTGATTTAGGGCAGAATGTTTCCACATTTAATATAGAAAGAATTGCAGCCATGGTCTTGAAATGGGTTTTGGAGGCTCGCCTTTTTAGTCGAAGGCTAGAGAAGTGCATCAGACATTCCCATTGGATTTTTTTAGTTACAAAACATAGCCTTTTTAAATGCTTCTACCCAATAGCTACTTGGTCTTTACCCATTAAGAACAAAGCCTCTATAGTTGGTGGTTCCATCACTAATGTTGAAAGAAATGTCGCCCACCCCACTGTCATCATTCTCAACCTTGGGAAACCTGCTTTGTACTGTCATCATACCTGGGATTCCAAATAAGGGAAAATAATGCACTAACATAGATTGGGAAGGTATGCTGGATAGATTTAACAAGAAATTCACCGGGTGGGCATGTAAATGGCTAACTATTGGTGATTAATTGAATCTAGTTAGATTTGTCCTTCAAAACATATGGATGTTCTAGATGCACTTATTTCTACTGCAAGTGGAGGTTTTTCAAAAGATTGTTGAGATTATGGCTAGATTCATCTCGTTAAGAACTGATGTGAAGGGGAAGATACACCTGATAAGATGGAAAGCCATAGCTAGACTAATTGAAGCGAGGGGATGGGGTATTCTAAACACTCAGAATTTAAATAGAGGCTTAATCATCAAAAGTTTGGGGAGGGAAACAACTGATAATGGTATTTGGGGTCACATCATTACAGACAAACATATGAAAGGTCAAACTTTCTCAATGTTGACCAGGATGGGGGTAAGAAGGACCCCGTGATCATCGAGGATTATGACAAAAAATTGCCATTGGATGTTTTGGTTTCTGCGATGGGAACTCGGGGATGGAATAGAGGCAGAGGTTGAGTTGGATCCATTGAAGGGCTTTGTTTGAAACCACTCCCTTTCAACTATCTTCCTTAACATGCTCCACATTAAGGGAATCATTAACTATGCACATATCACTTGCAAAAATAACTAGTTCATCACCCAACAGTCATGGATGAGGGCTATTGATATTGGTTTTCTTGACAACTTAGCTATTAAGTGGGAAGAATTTTTCACAAAATCATATTACTCAGGCATTTACATTGGTGAAGGTCGAGACAGAATGAAGTGGGAAGTTCCAATAAATAATGGTCAACCAAAATTCAATGACATATACAAAATCCTTCCGTTGGCTCATAAAACATTTGAATACAAATTGTGGTTCAAAGTTGCATGGGGTTGGGAGATTACCAAAAACTGTATTTGTTTTGGTTGGTTGTCCCTTCATAATCAAGTGCTTACGTCAAATAAATTACAAGGAAGAGGATTTCAAGGCCCGAGTATATGCTTCATGTGCATGAAGCAAGATGAGGAGATAGACCATCCATTTATTGGATGTTCATTTGTGAGAAATGTGCAGGCAGGGGTAATGGATTTTGTAAATCTTGATTGCTCACAAACACTATTTTCATTGAATAATTGTTTCTTCTCTTGTTTCAAGTACAAGCTTGAGCATCACACTCTCCCTTTCTACATCATTTGGACCATATGGAGTATCCATAATGTTTGGGTTTTTGAACATAAAAAAACCAATGGTTAGGGAGGTGGTACTGAAGATCATAACTTATTACTGTAATATTGGCCCCAAGAATACAGTGCACAAAAAGAGAAAGGTAATATATAAGAACATTAAGGGGATATATCCTAGAGGTTACATTAAGGGATATATTCCCTTAATGCTCTTATATTTTGGAGTCAGGGCATTACTAGAATTTTTGGTGGAAGTGAGGTCAGGGAACAAATAATAGCGCTGAGATCATTTCCCTCGTGGGTGTCCTCACCTTTTCGAAATGACTTGGAATGGAAAAAAACTCCATACATGGAGATGCAAAGGGCATCATAGATTGGGTCAAATATTACACTCTCTTCAACCCCCACATTTTGTCCAACTGGATGAGTCGCATAAGAATCCGAGAAACCAATTTTCAGAGCATTTCTTTCTCACACATATATGAAGAACAAAACTAGGTACATGATCTTCATCTAAAGAAGGGTATCAACTTAGAGTCAGGTAAGTATCATTTTGTTGCATATGTGCAGGACACACATATGAATGTTTGGTGTGTCAACTCCATATAGGGAATTCATTCCCTAATTTATTATGATAATATGTTGCTCCTTCGTATGCTAGTGACATCTTTCATGTTCATAATCATGATCTTGTAGAACAAAAGCTGATTTCCTTTTTATAACTAAGAATAGGTAGAATATAATAACACTCTTACAAATAATATAGGGAATTTATGAGTACAAGGATTATGTATAGAAAATCTATCTAAACGTACTTCTTGATTATGAAGTATGGTAGGAATACTTATTGTTACAAACCAAAAATCCAAGATAAAATGTATTGGGATCTTAGCGAATGTACTCTCCTTTTGTCAATGCAAAGAAATTGGTTTTTGCAATTGAAAAAAAAACCCCACTTTGCGCTTAATGTGGGAAAGTAATTTTCACATCACTGAACCAAGTCAATGGATTTCACAGCCCACTATGTAGAGATCCCTTATAGCCAAGGGACTTAAGAACTACCAAGCCTCGGGTTGTTTACTACTTACTGCAGCTGGAATTGAACACCTGTTAAGTGTTTCTCCAAATGATGCATGAGGTTTTAATTTCAATATATATAGTGAATATAATTTTTAAATAATAATAAATTAAAATAAATATAATAAATGAATATTTTTTTTATTTTATTTTAATATGGATAAACTAAAAATATTATAAATTAAATTTAATTTTGTTTAAATATAATATAAATGTATTTTTTTAATCTATTTTTTTTTATCTATATTTAAACTAATCTAAATATTATTATTATTTTTAAACTATCTCAAAAATATAAAATTTTTATATATTTAACCATCTAAAATATCATTAATTATTTTAATTTATCTAGAGAATAAATCTCATACATCCTAAATGCATATAACATCCAAAAGAAAGGTAACAAATAAAATAATTAACCATTTTCACACATCTTGAATACCCACTATCTGCAAATCAGTATCAAATACTCTTACCAAAATTTCAATCAAAATACTATTACAATTAACTCAAAACATAAACTTAACCAAATGTTATTAGCTATTTTAAACCACTATTTTTCTTGTCAAGCTTCTCTTGCACATCCTTGCAAATGGATAATCTTAACTCTAATGACACATGCTTGCAAAACGAATAATCATACCATCTAATAACATTCCAGTGGGAAAAATTAATCAGACAGACGAATCAACATGGTTAGCATCTTCATCGTTTTTTTTTGAAGTTTAATACTAAGGCAAGACACTGTCCGAGGTATTGAGGACCCTCACAATCGCACATAGAAAAAGTTATAAATTCCATACTGCACTGGGAACCTAGCTGTGGGATAAAGTATGTCGCGGGGCTTCTCATGCAAATCCTTGCGCTATATATATGCATACTTCATGGCTTTATGGATTCCTACGCAGCAGAATATCCCAAAAAAAAGTGAATGCTTCCCCGGGCTATAATATTATTTTGGGATCCAGAGTCAAATTAATGGGAATCGATTTTCTGCCTTGTTTGTCTTAGTTCGGAATCTAACTTCTATGTTTTTTGGTTTGCTCGGGTTAGGGTTAAATGATTTTATAATATTTTGTATGTTATAAGTACGGTTACCAAATTCATCGGAATATTTGGATGATTAAGATTTATATAATTAAAAAGATATAATTTTTTTCTTTAAAATTTGTTTTTGAAATTAAATAAAAAAAAATATTGAGAAATAATTTTATTGAGTAAAGGTTTATTAAATTTGGAAAGAATGAATATTTTGAAAATTAGAAAATTATTATCAAATTTATTAAAAATTTGAACATAAAATATTTAATGTGAATATTTTTAATACAATTTTTTTTAATGTAATATTTTTGATCGCTATTTTTATGTCGTTTTAAATTGAATTATGAGACATGAAAATTATATTAAAAAATAAAAGATTTAAAAATTTTTGTACAACAAAATGTTATGTGCAAAGTTGCCACCATTTGTATGCAAAAATGTCATATAGATAGTTTCTCACCATAATTTAAGCAAGGATTTACAATAAAAAAAGGGTGAGCAACTATCCACATAACATTCTACTATAAGGGAATTCCTAATTACATTTGTTTTCACCATATATATTTATAACAACTATAATACTAACAACTATAAACTTGGTATATTTCTATAATTTTAATAAAATCCATTCATTGCACTATTGGTTCACAATTAATAAAATTTTAAAAAGTGGTTTCTGATGATGATGATGGTTAACGTCTACTAAGACCAAACTTTGGTCTATTGGACCTAAAGAAACAAATTATTTAGTTTGATTTAAGATTTTATTCCTATGCTCAAAAAGCATGGAGAGAAGCTCCCGAGCTCACTGTAATTTTGACAACGTAAAAGGCTAGGAAGGTGAGTATTGCAACAAGGATTTTGAAACTGAGATCTAATGTGGTTGTATACAGGGTACTCAAAGAGGAAGTGATTTTCATCCTCGATGTTCATATTCTCATAGAGATGGTAGAACCTTTCCATCCATGGTGTTTTAGGAACTACCCAATGACCAATTTCACTATGGAGCTCATGAGAGTTTGTTCTAACCTTGACCATATTAATTTTCTTCTTTGAGCTAGTTAAAATAGAGAGATACTTTTGATCTTCTATGGTGGGGTTGATGACCTCCTTATAATATCTTAGTTTTCTTTTAGCTGCTAAATCTTTCTCACACCACATTTTTTCTTTGAACTGAGAAGTAACAATATTTTTAATGTTATTAATGTTTTGCAATGCAACATTATCATCGATCTCCCAATGGTTTAACTAGGCCCTGGTGTTTTTATACCAACCTCGTTTGAGCCTTAGGTGGTTTTGGATGGAATTTAAAGCTAGCTTAGGAAGTCTATGGTCTCATATGTTGTTGAGTTTGTGCTTGTACAACAGAAGCCTAGTCATAGCTAGGCTCTCGATAGGGGAAAGACCCACTTTTATAAGGAGAATAGGATAGGGTGTTTTGCTTTTAATTTTGAGGTTATACATTATAAAATGCTTCTAGATTTGCTCACTCTTTCTCCAGCATTCTCTAGAGATGCTACAACCGCAAACTTCACATCCATATAAGATAACCGAAGTGACTAAAGTTTCAAAGAGGAACTTCTTTCTATCCCACATTACGAGGCTTGTCATTTTACAATTATTTTTCAAGACCAAAATAAGCTTTCCATTCCCCATTATTCCTTTTCTCAATGCTATAGTTCAAGTTGAGCTTGTGGAAAATATTAATTCCTAGATGCTTGTAGGAAGATACTTCCTCCACTTTACTATTGGTGTACATAAAATTAGCGTAAGTGTCCTTCTTGGATTTGATAATCATATCTTTTGTTTTGTTAGTGTTAACGATCATACCCATGGTAGAGTAGAAACCCTTAAGAAGTATAAGTTTCTTATCAAGATCAGATGGGCACCTTGCAAGAAGAACAATATCATCAGCATAGAGAAGAAGGATGATGACTATCCCAGCTAAGATCATGCCAGCACATCCTGCTTCCTCTAAAAAACCTTCTAGCTTGTCGATGTAAATGCAAAAAAGGGTAGGGGAGGGGGGGCAACCTTGTTTAACTCCGACATTACACTAAATATCTTCCGACCATCCCTCATTGCTCTTTAACTTGGCAATTGCATTCTCGTATAACCTTATAGTAGCATCTATCAACTCAAAGGGAAACTTTAGCTCTTCTAATCTGTTCCAAAGATTGTATATA
>APFE031618161.1:5931-18663 GCA_000404065.3 Pinus taeda | reverse complement strand
ATAAATATATATACAAAACTAACCTCTAAAATACTAACAACTATAAACTTTATATATTTTTATAATTTTAATAAAATCCATTCATTGCATTATTCATTATTACCGAATGAGAGATTTGTACAATATGGGGTTTGCAATGTTATTTTGGTAAAAATTAGCCCTACTCCTATACACACCATATGTCTATTAATGCAATATGCAAGCTTAGATAAAACCTAAATGGAGTTGTTTGGTCATTGTAACCCTCAACATCTTTTTGGGTTGGATTTAGTAGTTATATATGTGAGTATCAATGAAGTTAAAAAATTATTTTGGATTAAAATGATAAGTTAAAAAAAAAAAATTAATTGCATTATTTAAAAATAGAGTGAGCGGAGTGGAGTGGAGAAGTTAAAAGGACACTCGGAGGTTAAACCCAATATTATTTTAAATAAAATTATTAAAAATATATATTTTTTGAATTTCCTAAATAGAATAAGGGCATTAAAGACAATTTGTGTTTTCCTTTTATAACTGATCACTTTATCAATAAAAGGTAACTATTTCTACTTAAAGTCAATATGTCATAGTTTATGTAATTCATGATATTCAGTTCTACATTTTAAAGACAACAGTGAATTGTAAAATGCGCTACTTAAATTTGTATAAAGAATTAAATTGGATCGAAATAAGCCAAGACATTGTCATCACACACTTTGTGGTTAATGATTGATACTATCTCACGCCTTAAGGTTACATTAAATCAAGCACGTGAAGAAAAAATGGGTAGAAAAGCATTCAAAAAATGACTCTCAAAAAATTAAGGACTTGCAAGAATACAACTACTAATTACCAATTCAAATTGAAGCACTCAGTGGAAATGGAATAATAAAAAATCATAGTTGATGAAATGGATGACGGACTATATTCAACATATGATGCTCAAAGGAAAATTATATGAAGATAGATTGATTAACGAACATAAAACAAAATTAAGAGAGAAATTAAGATCAAATTGATGCCATGTTTGACACAAGATTTTCACCTAAGATCCATGAAATTTGTTAGGGGAACAATCTCATAAAAAATCGTGATACAATTTGTGATGTAGATGAGGTCATCCAAAAGGTTGATATAAGTTATAAAATAGAAGAGATACTAGAGAGATTTATGGAACATATGATATGGAGTATCATGTCTAAATGTTTGATTTAACATTATACAAATACATAATGCAAAATATTGATAAAATTTATAATAAAAAATACATAGTATAAGTGGTTGATGTTCATTGTGATACAAAAGACTAGATGGATATAGAATCATGTAGTGACTTGATGAATGAAAAATGATTAAATATGAGTTATGGCAACAATCACATAATAACAAAATTAAGAACAACAAATGTGAAAAAGAAAAAGGACAATGTCTAAGAACTTTCCAAGTTGTTTGTTATAAATTGGGAAGAGTTATCAGCCAATAGGAACTAACGTGGCTTGATATATAAAAAAATAGAAAACATTTGTATTCCAAATTACTCAAAACCGATTATGTTCGTATGTCAAATATTTCCTCAATATGTCTAGAATCTTGATAACAAATGCTAGCATTATCAAAGAGTCGATCAGATTAAGAATCATTGTTTTGATCTCTATCTTTGTATTCATTACAAGAAGAAAAACAAAATACCATAAATGTGTTGAAAGAATAAATATGGTAAGATAACAATCTATTATGAATGGATGCACTTTTGGATATAAATCAAGAGGTAAATAAAGTACGTGAATCTTGTAGCCTAGTCATGGCAAAGGTAAAGAAACAAAAGAAAAAATAAATGACTAAAGCAAAAAAATATCATGTAGTTACTTCAGATGATTTTGGATATGATCTAGATTCAACTTTGTATGTTCTATAAAGTTAAAAATGGTAATATCTACACCTTAATCTAGAGGCCACATTCATGAAAAGAAGCTCTACAAAATGTTTACGCGAGGAGTAAATTGATACAGTAAAGATGCTTAGTGATAAACTAGAAACCAATACATTATTCAAATAAAATTAGTTAGTGGTCATCCAAAACCACCATATTATTCAATTCAAAATGATTAGTGGTAAACCATAAACAACTATTATCAATGGAAGATGGCTAGTAGTTATTGAAAAATAACCACTAAATAATGTCTATAGGGTTAGTTGTCAAGTAAAAAAATAATAAATGAAGTAAATACGATGAGTGTTAAACCAACAAAATCACCACATAAAGAAACGGAAACAACCATGAACCACTGGAGAACATAAGAATCCAAAGCTTCAGCTTGGATCTTTTGATCTATGAACTATTGAAAAATAAAAGAATCCAAATTCCAAGCTTTATGGCTTAAAAAAACTTATCAACTTGCACTTGATAGTGGGGAATATCATATATCAAGATTCAAGTTTCTAACCCTTATCAATCAATCCAAAATTCAATCAACTTTTGGGAATTCCATGAGAGTAATTAACTTTTTCGAAGTCAATGATAATGAGAAAGTACCAGAGTGTTCAAACAACCTAGTAGTTCACTTCTATAAAATGATTATTTTTCAAGTATATCTTCATTGAGGTATAGTCCAAAAATTTTAGATTGAATATCACACAAGTTATTGGAATAATTATTTAGTCTTTTGCTTAAGGAGAAGAATGTTGGACTGTGAGTTCCTAGACAATCACAAAGTCCAAAGCCTCTTTGATATGAGTTGTAAATATTATATTTGATAATGTTCTTCATGATCTAGTGAAGTGTTGTCAGTGAGACCTAGATCTGAAATTGTGAGACTCATGTACCATAAATGTAGAAATTCCCACTATAGATCAACGGGCTATACAATATACTAAAACACAATACAAGATCTACTTCTACAACACATTGCAGAAGCTTAATCGAATTGAGAAAGATCAAGAGAACACATATAAATGAGAATGAGAAATCAATCACATATAACACAGAAGAAATAACCCGGGGAAAGCCTTAGCCTAAAACCCCAACTTTGTATTATCACACAAGTGGAAATCTTGTTCAAGTTACAAAAAAAATCAGCTCTCAGACTATTCTGCTCTCTCTGCAATCAAACAATACGGCTCATAGACTGAATAGACATTGTATATGTCATCCTCAAGCCCTCCAAGCCTTCCTTTTTCTTGAGCAGTTTTTCTTGGGGCCCAGTGAAGCCACATGTGTGAATTGGCCACATCACACTCACAAAACCTGAAGAAGTAACTGTGCAATCCTCAAGGAAAGAATTCATTCTACATGCAAGGAATATTCACAACGGGATATTCTAGCAACTTATAGTACACTGCCCCTCCATCTGATCTCAACTAGGTCTTTGTCTGAACTAACATGCATGAGTTATTTATGAGAGAATATTTAGTTATCTGAAGTGCAGTAGTTACATGCATGCATGCATTAACTAACTAAACTCAAATTAATTCAACAAATTGTTTGAATTAATCTAACTAGACTTGACTCATTTAACTAAATCAACTAATTACAACTCATCCTTATCTCTTTAACTGATGGATAAATTCCTCAATTAATAAAGAAATTATTGCATGTTCCCACATAGACTTCATGTTTGATTTTCCTTAACTAATTAATTCAAGATGAATTAATTAATTATTTTACAAACAGCTACTACGATCAAATTCAAATTTTACTTCTCTATTTTAGTTCAGGGACTAACTAAAATAGGAAAGTATCCCAAAATGCTATTTATAGCAGTACTAAATTTAGCACTTCTATATTTAGCATTTCTTGTTGCTATTTTCAACAATAAATTTATATCATGAGATCAAAATAATGTTGTGAGAATGACTAAAGTCTTTTCCACCATTTTTTTTGTTGTGTTTAACTTGAGATTAATTATTAACACTACTTTAATATCCAATTTATTTAATATAATATTTCAAAATATATTCGGAAATATTCTTAATAATTATATATATATATATATATATATATTATTATATTAATATATATATATATATATATAATTATTGTTATTCCCAATTTAACATTCATTATAAACTAAAATCAAATTTCTACTTATTACTCATATAAAATTCCCCATATTACTTAATTTGATGAACTCCTATAAAATTCCCAATATTACTTAATTTGATAAACTCATAAAGCATAGTTATTTTTCGAAATAAAATGTAATTTAAATAACACGTTTTAATTTACAGATTTACTATATCATATTCTAAATTGAACATCAAAATTGGAAAGGACCTTCCTAATAACACCATTTTTAAAGTTAACGGCTCTCTTTTTAAAATTCTTATTTAAAAACACTACCGATCAGTTTATAATTTATTTAAAATTTTCTAATTACAACTTTATGAAAATTAAGAAGGTAATAACCATTCATATAAATTTATGTATTTATTATGGATAATTTATTCAAAATGTCAGGGTTTTGTTGTTTGTGGTATAATTTACTTTTTAAATGTGATTATTTAGAATGGACTTTCAATTTATAACGTTGTGAGGTTGAATTTTGATTTAGTTATGCAACATCTTGTTTGTTGGTGTCCGAATTTATTTGAATTAAAAAAAAAAAAGCAATTTATCATTTAATTATGTATTATTGGTTTTTTAAAGTGTAATTATTAATAATGAATATAAGATAAATTAATGGATATAGTTAATCGTTTAAGGAATTTGGAAAATAAACAGATATATATTTGATTTGTAACTTATATGGAATATATTTAATTTAATAATATATTTTAAATGTATATTTTATGTAAATAATTTAAGAATTGAATAGGTTACATATTTCTTTTTGATTGCTGATTTGTTTTATTTTTTTTTTTTTTAACATTGAAATATTTTTTACATTTAATTATACTTTTTATTCGAATATGGAAATATTTTATTATAATCAACATTAAAAAAAATATGTTTTTTTCTCCATGTAAAGTTATTAGTTAAAGAATTTAGGCTTCTGTGATCCATATCAATTTTGAGAAGAATTTTCGGCGAAAATCATATAGAGATATTATTTTGTCGACGCTTTTCGAACCATCCAGTGTGGTTCATCGTAAGGACAAGTTGAATGAGTAGATCTTGCTATGCATTATAAATAGATTGGGCAGAATGTCCGATGACCAAATTTCCAGATCAGGTAACGGCTAAAATGATAATAGCTAGATTGACCAGGGATAGCTAGATTGACCAGGGAACGACTAGTTAGACTAGGAAAGGCATAATTTATTTAAATAAGTTTAGTCATTAATTTCTTTATAGAAGAACAATTTTATAATTGCAAATATATATTAAAATAAGCGAGTTAATAAATCAATTCATAGAGAATAGTTAATTATATCATTTATTTTCTTAATTTAAATTAAGATTTAAATGTCCCTTAACTTATATTTTATTTAAAATATAATTAACTTATATTTAATTGAAATTGAAATTATTGAAATTATCAAAATAATATAGTAAAGCTAAATAACTTAGCAAATAAAAATTTTAAAAAATAGGCATGGCGATGGAATAATTTTTCCTTTTCAATTCTTTGGTAAAAGAATAATAATCTATCAACCTATAGTTTGGGCGACGAAGTTTATTCTTCCTATGGCAAAGGAGGAAACGTGGTTGACTATAATTTCATAAACAAACCACACCACTATAGTAAACAAATGGTGAGTTTTTATAGTATGTCATGACGCCATATCGGTTCAAAGGCCATGAGACATTGATGGCTCCATTGGCGTGTTGTACGACGAGGAAGCGGACTCCGTGACTGCTTTCTTAAATTATAGGTAACCACCAAATCCGTGATTTCTTTAACCACCAAATCTGCGATTTCTCTATGTTTTTTACTTAAAGGTGATTTGAACTAGAGTGTTGGTATAGTTATGGCATTTGATGTGTATAGTTTTAGTTAGTTAATTTGAATGATTACATTTGGTGTGTATTTAGTTTAGTTAGTTAACTCGCGTTTTTACATTTGGTATGCGTTTTGTTTTAGTTAGTTACGTCTAGTGCTTCTATGTGGTGCTACAACTAAGCCTAACTTAGTTTCTTTATGTATTGATTTTCAAATTAATATTGTGTAATCAAATTCATTTCCGATTCCAATTTTTCTATTTCAATTTCTTGTAAGTTTGTGCAATTATTCTTCGGCTAGATCCTTATTTGTGTTCTAATAATTTTACATGGTATCAGAGCTACAGTGTTTTGGAGAAGGTGCATAAACAATATTTTGCAGGTTTCAAGATCAAAGAATTGGAAATCGTTCGGAGATTTGATTTACACATCAAAATATTGGAGAACTACTAGAATTGTTGCTACAACTATATGTGAAATAATGGAATTCCCATCTTTTGCTATTCTTACTCTGTATAACTGCTTCCAATAGAAGCCAGAGATTTTGTTTCACCTTGCAAAGGCTTTTATTAGATAGTTATGAATACGGAAGGTGAACCAAATTCTACCATTGAAAAATCCAAATATTTCAACCAGATGGACGAGCCTTTTGGTCTTCTATTGTTTTCCATATCTCTGGGATTGTGTTTCCATGTGGATACATGCAACACTCTGAATGAGGTCTGGAAATCTTGGAGACTTTATTTGGAAAGTAGGTTGAAATGCGGGCTCATATTCTCGAAAATGAGCTAAAATCCTTAGATCCAAATAGCTTCGAAAGCATTCAAGATTCCTTTATGAATTTTAAATCATTGCTTCTACAATTACATTATTGCAGGATCGATAAATCCAAACAAGAAAGTCAATTGATCATTTCTATTTTGTCTAAATTAGGCCCTGCATATGTTGTTATTGTTTCTATATTTCATACAATTAGACTTGCAACTGGAGATAAATGGAAAATGCCCAAACTTGATGAATTTATTGCCTCTCTCATTCATGGGTAGGATAACCTCATTAAAATGGGTTCATTAATGTCTTCAAATGCACATGCCATGCATGAGAAAAGAAAGTCCCACATGAAACTAAATCAACAATCTAAAGGTAAAGGAAAGGCAAGAGATCCAGATCCAAGAGGGGAAGGAAATCCAAAACCTCCTGATGATTCTTCTATCTCTAAGGGTAAGAAGGGAAAAAAATGAAACTCCAAGTGTCCTTATTGTAATAAAGGTTATCGTCTTAAATTATCTTTCATGCAAAAGACTCTTGATATGATGGCAAAGACTCTTTAGAAAAATACTCTTGGTCATCAAATTCTAGAATGTGCCAAGAAGAAGATGGATGGAAAACCATCAAAAGCAAGCGGTAATGGTCATGCTTTGATTGCCCTTCATTCTACACCACAAGAATTTTCCCTTCATTCTACACTACAAGAATGGATCATCGATTTAGGAGCTTCACATCATATGGCTTCTTCAAAGGAATCATTTTCATCTCTACATGCATACTTGGGACCTCTTATTTTCATCGGAGACAATTCTGCAGTTGAAGCATCTGGAAAAGGAAGAGCAATTTGAAGATGGAATTTTTTAGAATGTCTTAAATATTCAAAGGCTTTCCGTAAATCTTCTTTCATTGTATCAGATGACACACATAAGAACCAGAAGGAAAGGGGAATTTACCCATGATTCCATGAGAATTTATGATATGCAAACCAACTTGATGATTGCATCTCGCAAAGGGAAATGATCAATCTCGTCTGTATACATTTTCTGATTTTGATCCTTAATCAGACTCTATTTTGCTACTTACGCATGCAAATGAAGAAAGTAGGATTTGGCATGAGATATTTGGGCACTTGAATTTGAGATATATGTAGAAACTTAGCAAGAAAGGGATGGTTAAAGGATTTACAACCATTGAATTTTCAAATGGTGTTTGTAGAGGATGTTATCTTGGAAAGAATCCACGCGAGCAGTTCGAGAAGAGGCATGAATGGAGAGCCCCTTCACCTTTGGATCTTGTACATAGTGATATCATGGGTCCATTTTGATTACTTTCAATGAGAAAATCAAGATATGTGTTGTCATTTATAGATGATTACACGAGATTCACTTGGGTTTACTTCTTGAAACTCAAGTCTGAAGTCTTTCAATGTCTAAATATTTTCAAAGCACGTACAAAAAATCAATCTGGAAAGCGCATCAAGATACTCCACATAGATAATGGGAAGGAATATGTCAAAAAAGATATCGAGAATATTTGTAATGAATCAGGCATACAGTTCCTTACACTTCGCAACAAAATGGGGTGGATGAAACAAAGAATAGATATTTCAAAAAGATGATCAATTGCATGTTGCATGCAAGATCTCTTCCATCAAAAATGCGAGCTAAAGCTATCAATTGTGCCTCATACAACCAGAATAGATCTCTTCATAAATCTATTACACGAAAAACACCTTTTGAGGCTTCGACTGGCATGCAATCTGAAGTGAGTAATTTCCACATTTTCAGATCTCAAGCATGGGCCAACACTCCTATAGGGAACACAAAGGCTTTGGAGTCTCAGAGAAGGGCATGCATGTTTGTTGCATATCCTGATGAAGTCAAGGGGTACAAATTATTTGGTATCAATACTAAAAATCTCTTTATTAAAAGGAGTGTAAAGTTTGACGAAGATATTTTTCATGCACCACGAGATGAGCTTGTTACCAAGTTTCCCTCACCACTCATTGATGACTATGGAAATGATACTTAAAATCAAAATTCTGATCTAAATGAGCCTTTTCATGTGAATTTGTTGGACCACCAGTTGTTGAACATCGAGATCATACATCCTCATGTAGTTCAGAAGATTCTCGACCACCCTCAACACAAAAATGACACAACATGAGTGATCTCCTATATGATCCTACCTCTATACCTCAATTTGAGGAAGAACCACAACCACTCTTAGCTATGGAGCCATGCATGCCTATGCATGCTTATATGATGCATGCATCTAATCCACAGACTTATGCAGAAGGAGTTGGATGTTATGACTGGGAAGCAGCTATGGATGGGGAATACAACTCTCTCATTGAGAACTAAACTTGGGATCAGGTTCCACTACCTTCCAATCATAAACTTTTGAGCTCCAAGTGGGTTTACCAGACCAAGAAAGAAGCAGATTTCCAAGCTATTCAATATAAGGCAAGGTTGGTAGCAAAAACCTCTCAGCAGGTGCATGTTGTTAACTATGATTCGACTTCTTTTCCAATGTAAAAAATGGATTCCATTCGACTAGCTCTCTCCATTGCATCAGCAAAAGGATGGGAGGTGCATCATATGGATGTGAAGAATTCATTTTTTCACGGTGATATCAAGGAACAAATCTAGATGGAGAAACCACAAGGATACATGCAAAATTCATCTATGCTATGTAAACTAAAGAAGTCTCCCTATGTCCTCAAACAAGAACCTAGAGTGTGGTATGCAAATATGAATTCCTATTTGTTATCAAAAAAATTTGTGCGTTGCAAAGTTGATTCCAATGTTTATTTTTTTAAGAAAATTGACTCCTTGTTGATCTTAATACTTTACGTAGATGATCTTTTGATAATACGTAAGTCAACATTTTCCATTGTTGAGATTAAAAATGCATTGCATAAGCGGTTTTCTATGATAGACATGGGCTTTCTAATTTCTTCCTTAGACTAGAGATCAATTATAGTGGTTCTAGGATTACCATTTCTCAACCAAAGTATGTCAGAGATCTTTTGGCACAATTTCACATGAGTGAGTACACGCTAGCAACCACACCTTTCTTATAAGGGATAAATATTGAAAATGGAAAAGACATACCATTGGTTGATTGCACATTGTACTATCAGCTTGTGGGGAGTCTTCTTTATATCACTCACTCTCGTCCGTATCTCTCATATGCCGTAGGAGTAATTTCCAGATACAAGTAATAGTGACATGAGTTGCACTAGAACGCTGCAAAGTACATCCTTCGATATGTCCAGGGGATAATCACCTATGGGATTCATTATGCAATAAATTGTTGTTTGGATCTCATTGGGTTCACAAATTCTTATTGGGTGGCTACAATATTTATCAAAAGTCCACCTCTGGTTATGTACTTCATTTGGGATTCAGCCCAATTTGTTGGTCAAACAACAGGTAGGCTACCATTGCTTTATCATTAGTAGAGACAGAGTACAGAGGAGCAGCCAATGCCACTATTCAGGCCATTTGGCTACAACATTTCCTATATGAGCTTGGTATCAATGTCCATCATCCAACTATCATCTAGTTTGATAATCAAAGTACACTAAAGTTTTGTAGAGATCCAGTGTAGCGACAGCGAACCAAACATATCGAGATCCACATGCACTTAATTAGAGAAATTATTCATGGTGGGATCATCGATCTTCTATATTGTTCGAGTTCTGAGGAAAATGTTGATATCTTCACCAAGACTTTCACTGAGCAGAAGTTTTGATTTCTATGAGATGGTATCAGGGTTAAGGACACACCTTCCTAGCAGTTGTCTTCTCTCTACTTTTTGCATTATTTTGGGGGGAAGGGTTTATTACCACTGGGTTTCCCATGTTTCTTCTTTTCATATATTGTATATGGGCACCTAAAATGGCCTTATTGCTGGGACTCATTCATTTTGTATCAAACTCACCTATGTTATGCTTAAGGAGGGGTGTTGGTGTACAAGCACCTAGTTAGCCTTAAGTAGCTTCAGTTCAAATCTAGTTATTACATGTCATGTGCACTTAGCTTTAGTTAGTTAACTGAGTGCTTACTTGTGGTGTGCACTTGGCTTTAATTAGTTAACTCTAGTTCTTGCATGTGGTGCATGTGCACATTAACAAAACATAAAGCATAGTTAGCTTCAATTAGTTTTAATTATCCATAGTTATTGCATGTGAAAGTAAGCTTAACTTATTTGTTTTATGTATTTATTCTCAAACCAATATTGTATAATCAAATTCATTCTCTATTCCAATTTTTCTTTTTCAATTTCTTACAAATTTTTACAATTATTCTTCACTTAAATTCATATTTATGCTCTAATAATTTTAAATACATACTAAAACCAAGTCAAAGACCCCATCAAATTTTGGTATAATGATAGAGGCATCCTTGATATTGATATTTCCTTCCCTTAAGAGAGCCGAGTCATTGATATTTTTCAATTTTCTCAACAAATCTTGAATGGTTATGCTCACTGCGACTAGAGGCGAACCTCACCCTAGGTCGGACAAACAACAATTGCCACGGCAAAACGCCCACGCACTGGGACCAAACAAAATATGACTAGGTTCCAAAGCCCTCATAATCGCGGAGGAGTGGGATGAAATCGAGGCTTTGTTACTTTCCCAGCTAGGCTTTGACTACACAAACCCTAAACTGCTGAAGAGTGCAATGAAATCGAGGCTTTCTTAATTGTCCAGCTACCACCACAAGTGGGAACCCCAGTCAGCCACGTATCATACAGTTGATGTGGCAATTAGGTGGGTTTATGCAGACATTGCAGAAAGAGCGCCCAACAATTGGCGTCCCTGACTAGCCAGACGTGGCAGGAAGGGCGCCCAACAAGTAGCATATCTCCCCTAAATATATCGATTATAGAAGCTGCGCATATTTATAAAACTTATCTCCAAAAGTACGTGGCACACCTACGAAACTGCAAACCCAAAATACTTTAAAGAGGGTTAAACAGGTTTCTCTTTTTAGGGTTACGTTTCTCAACGAAATTATACAGATTAAAACGTTTGCTAAAACTATTATTTTTTCAAAAAATTGCAAATAAATTTATGTTAATTTACTTTAGTTACGGTTAGGTTATGTTATAAAAAATCTATGTTTAGCTCTATTTCAATTTGTAAAAAAAATTCTACATTATTTTTAATTAGGAAATATTTTATATAATTAACTATAACGATATAATCTAATTTTAATGAATATTCTAATTAATTTTAAAGATATGAAATAACATTATGTAAATAACAGTATAAAAAATATGAATTACATCATTCTACTATTTAAATAGTATAAAATAAATTTTGCAAATTATAATTTGAGTAGTTTTTAAATGTGATTTTCTGGAAAGTTTTCTTTGTATAGGGTACAACACAAATCAACATTTAGCCACAAAGTTTTTAGGCAGAAATCCAGCAGAAACTTTAAAACTCCAAAAAATCACACTTGCCAGAAACTCCAAAAAATCACATCTAAATCAACCAGTTTAAACAACACAAATCAAGATTTGGCAACAAAATTTTTAGCTAGAAATCCGCCAAAACTCTAAAAAATCACACTCAAAACTACTTGGAATTATGTATAATATAATTATACATTAAATTCATTTCTTTTTTATTAAATAAATTATTTTAATTTTATCAAATTTTTAAGAAATTAAATAAAGATTATAAATATTATAAAATAATTATAACTATATTAATAATTTTACAATATATAATGAAATAATATATTTTTTTTTTCTACTTCCATATATATAATAATTTTTTTTAAATAATAACTACTAAATAAAAGTTATATATATATATTTTTTTATTTTAATTATAATTTATATTTTTAATTTAAATAAAATTAGTTATTGTATTATTAATTAATTTTCTTCTCTATTTAAGGAGAAAACAAAATTTATTCACAGATATGATGACCGTACAGTCACACTATGAAGATTTTGAAGACATAAATATATCGTAGAGATTTATCAAACCAAAAATTAAGCCTACATTTATCTTATGACTTAGTTAATTTGACCCAAAAAAGACATTTATCATAATATAAAATTATTTCTCATAAAAA
>APFE031618153.1:2853-18218 GCA_000404065.3 Pinus taeda | reverse complement strand
GATAGAAGGAGAGTTAAAAAACTCTGTTGACTGATGACATCTGATGGTACAAGTGTCCTCTGGATCATCCTTGGGCATGGAGTCGTCACATAATCGTCAGGTGCTACTCCAACAGTCAACACTCCCAAACAAGGGAACAAAACAAAGAGATAGAGGCACCGAAATTTCAGATCTATGACAATTTATACAAGCAGTAAAAATTTAGAAAATTCAGATTTTACCAATGTTATAACAGCAGTGAAGAAACCACTTCAAATCATGAAATTTGTCTTACACATAAAACATAAAAATTCTCAATGACCAGCAAATGTAAATTAACTTATTTAGCCTACTTTGTGATGATGTATTCAGTGATATTTAAGATCTGATTGTTAGTTTACAATAATAAACAACCACAGATCAGCAAGCTAAAGATGACAAAAATAGATGGTCAATATGCCCAAAACTAGTAAAAATGTATTAGAACTCAAAATTTTCAAATTTTAGGGCTTTTAAGGAGTGTGATTCAAAAATTTCAAAACTAATAAATTTATTACAGTAGTAAGTGACAGATCAACAAGCTAAAAATATGGAAGATGATGCCCAAAATGTCTAAAAATAGTAAAAACTTGTCGGAAACTGAAACTTCAAATTTTTTTATTTTATCAAGTATATGTTCCAAAAATATTTCAAACTTGAATTTCACAGTTATGCAGTAAATTCTGACAAGCTAAAAAGTTATATCTAGGTCAAATTAGAGACGCTCAAGTGACCAAAACTTGTGAAATTTTAGATTTTGCAATTCTAATCGATTTTGACTAATTAAAATGTGGTTTTAGGGTTTAGATATTAATGATTTGACTGCTGTAATAAAACTGAAGCAAAACAAAGGTTTAGAGGTCAAACCCTAGGCCCAAGGCCTTGAAGATCCCATAGTTGAAATTTGTTGAAAATTTGGGATCAGATTACCACTTGAAAAATATGAATTTTGAGACCTTAAGCATGCAAAACCGCCAAGTATTTAGCCTTAAAACTTCAGATTAGGGTTTTAGGTCAATTTGGGGGCAAAAAAGGCCAAGAAAATGGAAAACAAGGCTAAGGGAAACAAATTTATTGGGATTAAAGGGCTAGGATGATAAATGGGGGCCCAAAGATTAAGGATAAGGCCTCAAAGAGGCAACACTATGCCTGATAAAGCTAGCATTGGGGGTATGGAGGGCCTAGGAAGAGCTCTAAGGCCTATGGCCTATGGCCTAAAGGCAAAGAAAAGGGAGCTGCAAGCCCTCAAAGGATTGCAACCTAGGGAGAGAGGGAGAAGAGGGTTGAGGTGGAAGCCCGAGGGAGAACGGAGGAGGGAGGAAGGTTGAGGGAGGAGGACCGAGAGGGAAGGAGGTTGAGAGAGGGGAGCTTGTAAGGAGAAGAGGAGGCCGCAAGGCCTTTTGGGCTTTTGGCTAGGGTAAAGAAGCGAAGCCGCAGCCCCCTAAGGGTCACGGCTAGCCCTAGGAGGGCTAGAAACCAAGATGTTGGAGGAAGAAAGGTTGACGTTAAGGCCTAGGAAGGCAAAACCGGGGCTAGAAACCCTGAAAAGCTTGAAACCCTTGCTCCAAAAAAATTTATGCTTCAGCATTTTGATTTTCTAAAAATTCTTCCGTGGAAACCCTCCAAAAAATTCCAAGAGACTAGATCTTACCCTCAAGGGCCTAGATCTTGCTCTTCTTCCACTTGACTCTTTGATCTAACCTGCAAAAATAAAATTTACAACACCCAAACCCCTAATATATACAAAATGAATCTAAAAACCCCGACCCAAGTTAGAAAAATAATTTATAGTTTAAATTACTAAATTTATTTACAAAATATACATGGGTTTTAAAATAGATTTTGAGAAAATAGTTTTTATGATATTTTTTTCTTGAAAGAATGGCCAAAAAGCTTCAGAAAAGTTAATGATCACTACAGCCCAAGCGAAGATTCAATCCACTATATAAAAACTAAAGATTCAAGCAAAGTAACTCTTGCCCACAGTCTGTGAACTTGGACACCAAGGATTGAGTACCTACACACACTATGTATTATCTCAAAATAATAATATAAAGCACCACATAGGAAGTCCGTAGCCAATACATACCACAAATCAGTGACAAGAGCACCTTGAATTGCACCCCAAAGACTTTCATTATAGCAGAAAAAATAGTTCTCATCGAGACAATAGTTTACAAAATGCTTCAACAGCAATTCTAGCCAAAGATCAAGATGACTAGAGACTCAACTGACTCTCTAATTTATAGATAAATCCTCCAAATGGAAAAAGAAAAATGGCTAGTTTCTCTGATCCTTGTCAAAATAATCTTGGTCGTCGATAAACACTTCAAAATCTTTTAATCTTGGCCATTGATTTTTTATTTTTGAGGAATTTTCGAATTTATCATTTAATTTCATTTTAATTCGCTCAAAATTAATTAGTTTGTGCTAATACCTCAAAAATTTGACTTTGACTTAACCACCAAGGTCCAAGGGTCCAAATTTTCTTGAAATATACAATATTCTCTTGGTGGAGGACCTTTAAAAATTGATTTTTTCAAAACTCGCAAATTTTTCCATTTGGAAAATTTATTTCCCTAAAACAATTCAATTTGACTCTAATTATTAATTTTTTGGCTTAGGATTTAATTTTATTTTGCTAGAAAAATTAATTAATTTACACGAGGGGATTAATTATTTTTCCAACCCTCTAATACATATGATTTTTTATTTACAAGACCCAAAGAAAGAATACACATTCGTCTTAGACCCTCAAGACACATAACCCATCTGCGACACAATATGATTTAGTAAACCAAGTGATTTGTAATAAAATAATTAAGCCAATTAGTTTAAATTATTCCCAAACCACTTTTACATCAGACTTGACTAAAACACTAAGACTCACCTAATAATCCGATAATAAATTTCACCCTAGATTTGGGGTTTAAGCTAGAGGGAAAAAACTCCTCTGATTAGTTGTGTTGAAAAACACAGGTAATCAACAAGTTTAAGAAACCTCTTAGGATGGAATTCATCATCAAATTATAGGTTTACCTACGTTGTTACGTAGACTCAAGGTTTACTAAGATCATTTAAAATATATAACGTGCAGAATGGGATGACCATGATATATGGACTACTGATATGTGATCCGATCCTTGTTGAAAAAGGTTGGTACTTCCGCTTCCTTGGAACTTTGATAATTTGAGTGCAACATCTGGCTCCATATGGGGACACGTTGCTCCCAAGAAGTAATGTGAGAATCCCAGAATCCTGCATCCAAGGAAACAAAAATTCCATCAAAAAGATATCCATTCAACATCGAAATCATCATGCATATATAGAAAATACCGTTGGAATAGAAAATATACTTTAACAAACTGAAATATAAAAGACATAATATTGATGTGTGAAATAAACCATCTAATGACATAAAATAAAAGGGGAATAGGGTTAGAGATACTATACAAAACGATACCCACGGCATCAAATGTCATCGGTGAGGAACAATCTCGGGCATCTAACCGCTAACTAGTAGATCACTCGGCGGCTTTTCGGATGTCCCTTCCTAAAGTTTGACCCTCTTAGGTTAGTGTGACTGTTCATCACTACGCTGCATATCTCTGTCTTGTTGATTTGGGTAGCATCAAATGTGCTCTAGCCACGAAAATTGGTGGAGAGGCTAAGGCACGTGAGATCTCCAATACCCAGAAAGGGTTTGGACAGATTCTAAACAGTTTGGGAGATATTAAAATAATTAATATTTTTAATGGAGTCCCTAAGTTTAAACTTAGGGAAAATAAAATATTAATGTGAATTAATACAAAACTGTGTTAGAATGGTCCAAAAGTCATGAATCAAGCCGGATCTAATCTTAGCCATTAATTAGAGACTTAATCTCGACCGTTGATTTGTCAACGAGAAAAGTATAAGAGGAGGCTTGACGGTCACTTGGAGAACACACCAAGAGATCAAGATTACGAATTTATGGGGCTGGGTTTGCTGAGAAAGTTGAGAGAGTGATCAGAGTTGCAGCTGAGGGGCAGTGAATACAGAAGCAGAGAGGTAGAGATAACACAAGGAGGATTAGCACAGTAGCTAGAGAGAGGGATGCAGAAGCAGCCAAGGGTTCACGCAAAGCCAGTCAGGGCTCACGCAAAGGCAGCTAGGAGCTGCGCAGTGCCTCAGAGGGCCAGCGTGGGTGAAGCAGAGGGCCAGAGGATTGACGCAGTGCCTCTAGAGGTTGACGCAGGCCAAGCCAGAGTGACGTTGGGCTAACGTTGGGGCAAAGAGAAGTTGATGCAGTCCCTAAAGGCTAACACTGGGGTTTCGTGGGGCAGATTGGAGCTGTGGAGCTACCGGAGTGTTTATCCATGGTTTCAGCCGGAATATCTGCTTCCAAGTAGAGAGGTACTACTGCCGAGATTTTTCTCTGTTGGGTGAGCCGGATTCGGCACCCAAATTGTATTCTGAAACTGCTTAATAAATCAAATCCTCAGATAGTTGCACCGGTTTTCCCGCATTAGGTTTTTCCAAGGACATTAGTCCAAAAAATATAGTGTCACTTGTGTGTTTGTTTCTGTTTCCTTCAGTTGATGATATGTAATGTGTTGAGCATGCACTTGTATTTATTTCCAGTATTTACATGGTAAATAACTTGTTAATTAACAGAACAAGTAGGTAGGAATAAATAAATAAAGTGCATGAAGGGTTTCTAACAGTTAGATTTAGAAACTTCAACATGGTATCAAAGGGTGGTTGCAGATCACAGGAGAACTAAAGACATCAACCGAGCAGAGCAGGAGCAGCAGAAAATAGTTGTCCCGAGTGACAAAAGTTGTTCCTAGCAAAGTAGTGGCAAGGAAGGGGTGACGCAGTGCCTACGTCATCAAGATTGAGCCAGTAAGAGGCAGCGCAGAGGCTGAGGGAGGCAAAGGCAGGCTCACACAAAGCCCCACAAAGGCCAGGAGGGTTGATGCAGTTGGCTGAGGAGGCTGATTTGCCGATACCGGGATTGCGCAGAGCCTAGGAGCTTTAACCTTCAGTTGTTTAGGAGGTTGTGGGTAAGTTGCAGAGTGGAGCTAGTGGGGTACTGTAATCAGAACAGTGCCTAA
Source organism: Pinus taeda (assembly GCA_000404065.3). Taxonomy (NCBI): domain Eukaryota; kingdom Viridiplantae; phylum Streptophyta; class Pinopsida; order Pinales; family Pinaceae; genus Pinus; species Pinus taeda. The sequence goes on along the minus strand of APFE031618153.1, from coordinate 13,101 downwards.
CAGGGCAAGACCAAGGCGAAGGGAGTTGCTACCAAGGGCTTCTAGCAAAGAAACCTAAATCAGTGGTGCAGTGGCACTAAGGATTGGAGTGGGGGCATCTCGACATTGGAAGAAGGGTTTCCAGGAGGGAAATCGAGGCTCAAAGGGCGTCATACCGAGAACTTCTAAGAGGCAAGTAGAGGAGCAACAACATAGCAATGAACGGGGTAAGAGACCAGGACAGACTAGACGGAGCCTCAAACTTCGTAGTCTAGAAGGCCAAACTCCTATCCATTCTAGACAAGAATCGTGTCAAACACTTCGCCTTGAGGACGATAGCTATCCCAGTTGACCCAACTGATAACGACAAGTACGAGGAGGCAGTGGCGAGGGCCAAGAGCATCATCCTTGACAGGGTCAAGGACCATGTAGTACCACATATTGCCAAAAAGGGAACGACAAATGAGATGTGGGAGGCCCTAAAGAAATTGTACAAGCATACTTCTATGCAGGGAAGGATATTACTAGAAAATCAATTGCAATCATACCAGATGTAGAAGGAAGAACAGATCGACCCCTTCCTCGGGCGATTGAAGGAGATCCGGGATCAGCTGACTTCCATAGGGGCCACAAAGGATCAAGAATTGATAGTGAGAACAGCCTTGAACGCAATCTCAGAAGATTGGGAGATGTTTGTCTAAAGCATACTGGGCAGGGAGACCCTTCCAGATTGGGAGGAAATGTGGGTTGCTCTTCGCCATGAAGAGATCAAAAGGATGAGCAAATCGGGAAGCAACGGCAAGGGGATCAAAATCAAAAAGGAGGAGGTGGATGCTGCCCTAGCATCTGAGGGAAAGCAGGAGAAACGAAAGAAGAAGGACCTCTCCAAGGTCAGATGCATCCACTGTGGGGAGTTGGTTCATTATGCGACCCTGTGTCCAAGGAAGAAGAGAAAGGGAGACACCTCCGAGACCAAGGCTGCGCCAGCAAGGGCAGAGAAGTAGAGACAGACAATGACTGTGCCATGAGTGCACACACACCATTTCAACGGAAGTGGGGAGATATCGAGCTGTAGTCAGATGGACTACAGGTGATGAGGGGCAGGATCCTCGGGGTACCCAACCTCTTGGATTAGACCTTGCTACAAGAGCCCCGAAGAGGAGTAGCAGTATTGGTGATGTCAGTAGAGACGGATGCGGATGGAGTGACAAAGTGAGCTATAGTGCAGGATTCCCAGGACAACGTGAGGCAGCAATGTGAGAAGCATGGGAGTGTTGCACCAGTGCAAGATGGCACAAAGAGGTGTGCAACGGTGCGAAATGCATAGAGTTGTTGTAACAGCGCAGAGGTCAGAGAGGGAGCACTTGTAAGCAACAGAGGGAGTTTCAGCATCGAGGGTGTCTCTAGCCTGACAGAGATGTCAGAGTTAGGAGATCAATTACTTACTTCTCAGTAACTGAGTTGCAGTGCAGCAGTTTGCAGTGGTAATGCTATGGGCAGCATGATGAGAGGGGTTGCAGTGCAGATGCAGCAGTGGCAGTGGCAAGGCCATGGCAACAGCACAGATGCAGAGGGAGTTGCAGTATGGATGCAGCAGTGGCTTTCGCAGGGCCATGGGTAGCAGTACAGGATGCAGCAGTGCAGAGATTGGGCAGCAGACCTAGCATCAGCACAAGGACCAATGCCGGGTGATCAGGGTGATACTCAGTGAGCAGTATTGCTAGAGCACAGTTCTCGCTAGGAGGGAGTGTTGATTTGGATAGCGTTGGATGTAATCTAGCCACGAAAATTGGTGGAGAGGCTAAGGCGCATGAGATCTCCAATACCCAGAAAGGGTTTGGGCAGATCCTAAACAGTTTGGGAGATATTAAAATAATTAATATTTTTAATGGAGTCCCTAAGTTTAAACTTAGGGAAAATAAAATATTAATGTGAATTAATATAAAAACTGTGTTAGAATGGTCCAAAAGTCATGGATCAAGCCAAATCTAATCTTAGCCGTTGATTAGGGACTTAATCTCAATCGTTGATTTGTCAACGAGAAAAGTATAAGAGGAGGCTTGAGGGTCACTTGGAGAACACACCAAGAGATCAAGATTTTGACTTTCTGGGGCTGGGTTTGCTGAGAAAGTCGAGAGAGTGATCAGAGTTGCAGCTAAGGGGCAGTGAATACAGAAGCAGAGAGGCAGAGATATCACCGAGAGGATCAACGCAGTAGCCAGAGAGAGGGACGCAGAAATAGCCAAGGGTTCACGCAGAGCCATCCAGGGCTCACGCAAAGGCAGCCAAGAGCTGCGCAATGCCTTAGAGGGCCAACGTGGGTGACGCAGAGGGCTAGACAACTGACGCAGTGCCTCCAGAGGCTGACACAAGCCAAGCTAGAGTGACGTTGGGCTAACGCTAGGGCAGAGAGAGGTTGATGCAGTCCCTAGAGGTTGACGTTGGGGTTTTGTGGGGCAGATTGGAGCTGTGGAGTTGCCGGAGTGTTTATCCGGGGTTTCAGCCAGAATATCTGCTTCCGAGTAGAGAGGTACTACAGCCAAGATTTTCTCTGTTGGTTGAGCTAGATTTGGCACCCAGATTGTATTTTGAAATTGCTTAATAAATCAAACCCTCAAATAGCTGCACCGGTTTTCCCACATTGGGTTTTTCCGGGGACATTAGTCCAAAAACAACAGTGTCACTTGTGTGTTTGTTTCTATTTCCTTCAATTGATGATATGTAATGTCTTGAGCATGCACTTGTATTTATTTCCATTATTTACATGGTAAATAACTTGTTAATTAACAAAACAAGTAGGTAGGAATAAATCAGTAAAGTGCATGAAGGGTTTCTAACAATTAGACTTAGAAACTTCAACATGTTTGTCCGAAACCTTCTCCTTTTTCTGCTTGGCGAAGGATATGGGTGGTGGAAAAAGTGGCATATCTTTGACTGGAAGTGAGGCAAATGCTCTTGTGGCACAACCTGTTCAGCATTTTCCAACTTCTTTGGAACTTCCACATGGTATCTTCTTTCTACTTCTCTGTACAACCTGACAATGCCACTTGTTGCTGCTGGAATAGTGGCATAAGATAAATCCATCTGAATGCATCCACCTAAATCAGCTGCAAATTATTGAGATAGAAGCATTCCCCATACATCTGCCGCATCAATGATTGTTATATCCATGGTGATGATTTTGTATGGATACTTTGTTAAGGCAACCAGCAAATTTTTAACCACACCAAGGACTTCAACCATTCTAGAGTCCATTGAACAAATGTTATGATATGGTATGGAAATTCTTAAGTTTAATTGCTCCATGACTTTCTTGGTCATAACATTCTTAGATGCACCAGAGTCTAGCCTGAAATAATGAAGTAATATGTCATTTATGTCCAAAGTAAGAAAGAATGGCTCATGGTTTTCATTAGTCATATAATAGTTAATGTCTTTTAACTTAATTTCTTCGTTTTGATGATTAATTTCGTCATCCTTTTGTTAAAGCATACCCAAAGCCCTGAAGAAAGATGCCCTTTGAGATGGAACCTTTAAAAGTTCAAGTACAAGCACAAACATCTTCATATTATTTATCCATGCAATCTAATCCATGTTCAAACGAGATTTGTATCATTCAGCAGGAACCTGCTTGTTCCGACTTTGACCTTTACCCTTCCTTTGATATGTGTAGCCCTTACTCTTTGCAAGTTCTAGAACTTGCTCCTGAGTCCGTTTATCACCATATGCTTGAGTAATGGAATCCTTTTCTTCATCGAAGATGTTTATTGCAGGTTGAAGAAATCATATTGACACATGGACTTTCACTTGATTCGCCTTGACTTGCATTATTATTTTGTTGATATCTACTTTCTTCTAGAACCCTTCTAGCAAAGGCACATGTACTTCCTTCATGAAAATTGTCACAAGGTCTACAGAAAGGAATAGACTCATCAACTACGTTGGCAGACTCAAGTGGTGTAGGAGGCCTTTGATCATTTGAGTAATTCCTTTTTTGCCACTGATTGTTATTGTTACCTCTATTATTATTATTGTTTTGGTGAGGCATACTTTGTATTTTCATCCTAGTATTCCTTTCCTTCTGTATTAACCTAAGTCAGAGGACATGTCGTCCAAGGTCTTGTGCACCGTATTTAACGTGTCGGACACAAAAATGGCCCTAGAACGCGTCAAAAACGTTTTTCATCGTGTCCTGTAAAACGTAAAACGTATTTTGGCATTTTCGTCGTGTCCTTCATCTGGAAAACGAGTATTCAGTTGATCGAAAACGTTGCCCTAACGTTTTTCCTCTGGTTGAATACGTTCCCCATGAAATGTGTAGTTTAAATTCCATCTGGAATAACTTCCTCGAGTATAAGCCCAACATCTGAATTCGCTGCTACGCCTTCAGTTTCTGTTCAATTACCAATTACAACATCTTCAGTTTTGTTCAACCACAGGCTGAAATGCCTTTAGTCTCTGTTCAACAAATGCCTGCAATATGTGAATCAGCAACTATGCAATCAATTTTTGTTCAACAACCGGCACTAATGCAATCAGTTTCTGTCCATAACCAGTTTCTGTCCAATCACTAGATGCAACGCATTCAATTTCTGTCCACCAACCTGCTGCAAATGTGATACGCTCCTCGAACCAAACAGGTAGACATTTCTCTTTTATTTATTATACAAGTAGAAGGTTAATAATTGATAAGCATAATATAGTCGACAGTGAATTTCATCCATATCGTGATATACTTGTGTGAATACCATAGTTTATTTGAATTTGGTAGCCTCTAGGGCTATATTCTAGAAATTGAGCATGGAGAGAGGATCATAGTTTGCATATGGCATAGAATGATCAGTGAAAGTCAAGAAAAAGTTTTGATATATAGCTAAGTCAATCATATTATATTTATAAACAAGTGCATGGAGCCATTAATATGACTATTGATCTTTAATTCTTTCTTATATTTGTGATTTATTTTAATTTTACATTTGGCATAGGTAGTTCTATAACCAACCAACTAGTGTTTATGTGAATGCACGTGATCATATTTCTTACTCTCTCAAACTATTGTTCTCATCACTACTCAAACACTACATTTAATTTGCCACATCACTCTTGCATTTCTTTGATCCTTTACACAGTTCCTTCACATCATAAAGTGTAATAATATGGAAATATGTTGTGGTTGTGCCCTCTTTCAAACTGAAATTCCATAATACTATTAAATGTCATGCTAGTTAAACTCCAAATCCCCTCCTATACTAGTATTAATTCATTGACTAACCAATCCATTTAACTTGCAAGAGGAATCATTTCCAATGTATAATTATTTACTACCCCAAAGTGTGAGAGAGACTTAGGATTTAAGGCAGATTTATACCAATTTCTTATCATTATTCTCCACATACTCATGCAAAGGCACTTCTGAAAAGAGGATAGCTCTTGTATAAGCCCAACATCATCTGGAACAGCTTCCTCAACTTAAGCCCACGAAATGTGAACTTTGAAGTAATTATATTTTAATTTGATTAGATAAGCTGCAACCTGCAATTTAATATGGATAAAAAACTATATTTCGGTATATATATATAAATCATGTCCCTCGTGTCTTGTTTCCAGGTCGTTGCGTTTCGTATTGAATACTCGTATTTATGTGTCCTCCATGTCTCGTGTCCTGGTGTCATGTGACTTAGGTATTAACTGATTATGCATGTCATTTATCTACTTGGCCTGTTTAATTTCCATATCCCTGACCAGTGTAGTTAATTCTTTGACCGCTTCTGACTCTTCTTTGATTTTGACTGGAACTCTTTCGTAACCAGGGATCTTAGATTTAACTAAAGCCCTCTTATCTTTTTCTAACTCTTCAGTTGTGTTTTGGGCAGCAACTAAAGTGACAGGATGAGCCCATCTTATCTCATATTGAACTTCAACATGGTAAGCCTCAAGATATGTTTTCAACACTGTTTTGTCAAGAGACTTGTAATCTTGAGTCATGTCACTTAGATTTGTTGAACCTCTGGTTAAACTCTACCACCGTTTCGTTTTCTTTCTTCTTAATGATATTGAATTTCTTTACAAAGAACTTTCTTTCCCTCTTATACTCATATTTGTCTTAGAAGGCGTTGAGGAGCGTTCTAAGAGAATCAAAAGAATTATCATCTTTCTAATGATAAGACAAATAGTTTCATCCTAACATATTCATGATTATAGTCCGTAGAATTAGCATATCTGTGGAGGAAAAAAATCAAATTTCTTTATATGTTCTTCAACATTGACAACATTATTTCCTTCAAAAATCGACAATCTGTTCATAGAGATCATTTGGTAGATCATGTGGATACCCCTGGATGTTGGTGAAGTTGCAAGGTCCATAGAAGTCAGCCATTATGTCTTGATTTGGAGGATTGATGAAAAGCGGATGGAGGTCAAGGAGAGTTTCTTATTCGAGAAAATTTGAACGATCTCTACAATTTAACTTGTTTAACCGAACTCTTAGAACCTTTTCAGGATCAAGAGCGGGGTTAACCAAGCTATTGGATTCTTTCTATAGTACGTTCTAGTGAATGGATAAATAAGTGGAGTCACCACCGAAACAGGAAACCAACTTAAATATCGAGGTGCTAAATGTGAGAAGGAACAAGATGAGAGGATTAGTGAGAGAAAAAACAACAAGGTGATGAGAAGATGAAAAATGATGAGATAGGTGCCAAAAAATTGTTGTGGCGTTGATGGAAAATTAAATGAAGGATGAAAGATTACAAGATTATGGAGATTTTCATAAAGCCAAGGTCCAATAAACAAGATTATGGAGATTGTCGTAAAGCCAAGGTCCAATAAATTGGTCCCGGGCAACGACACCAGAAAATGTTGTGGTGTTGTCGAGACGAGGAATGAAGACAGATGGAAAGACTAAAAGATTGAGAAATTGTCATAAGCCCCGAGAATGGAAAAATCTATCCCTGGCAATGGCGCAAAAAAATGTTGTGCCGCTTGACGGGCTAAATGGGGAAATGAGAGAACAAGACAAACATTTCCCCAGCAACAACGCCAGAAAATGTTGTCACCCAGATTGTACAAGCTCCGAGACAACGCTCAGGACGAGGGTTGTCACTTTGAACCTCGCCCACTCCATTCTAGTTGTCTCCCAACAACAGGCTACGGGGGGTAGTCCCTATGGAATGAGATGAAGGAAAACAGGTTGGAAACCAACTTGTTTGGGAGACACGGATGAGTGGCCTAGCCAATTGGTTAAATTTAAGCAAGATTATTAATTAGATTCGATTTTTAAAGTATGTGACCAGTGCCTTAATGGAGTCACAAATTCTTGCTTATAATAAATTGGAACCAAATGACCAAATGGACACCCGTTACTTAAGATGATTGACTAACCTGAATGATATGCAAACCTATGACCTATGTGTGATGCAGAGATCTTGGTTATTTTTAGTTAAACGCTTAGTCTAGATGTAACATTCCTTTAACTATTTTGAATCTGGGCTCCAAGGTAGGTTGTGGAAAGGAGGCCAAAAGGAAGTAGGCTAGGGCATGATTAACGATACCTTTTGTTGTGCTCCTATCACCTGATGTCTCTGGCGCTACAGAGACTGTGGCTCTGACGACTGCAAGGTCACCGTGTTAAGCACCGAAGAGTTGTTGAGGCCCCTCAAGCTAAGTGAGAAGGGTTGCCCTATATCTCTATCAACCTAGCTTATGCCAAGAGGAAAATTATTAATACAATCTAAATCTAGTATGCTTATGCAAGAGATTATGGGTGAGAATATCTTGAGTTAAGATTGCTTAAGTTACTTAAGTACTTATATGAAATTTGCCTTAATGCAAGGGTACTTAACAATGTTGTGATACAATCTTAAACAAGATGAGTGCTGAGAGACACAAATGTAAATTTCAAGTAACCAACTCATCCACCAATGACTATTAACATAAGATATTATGTCAATCAACAGATCAATGTCATATTTCAGAGTGCAAAGACGAGATAAGCCAATTTCAAAACTATGACAATTTATAGCAGTGGTAAAAATTCAAAAAATTCAAATTTTACCAATGTTATAACGGCAATGAAGAAACCACTTGAAATCATGAAATTTTCCTTACACATAAAGCATAAAAATTTTCAATGACTAGCAAATGTAACTTAACTTATTTAGCCTACTTTGTGATGATGTATTTAGTGATATTTCAAATCTGATTGTTAGTTTACAACAGTGAACAACCACAAATCAGTGAGCTAAAGATGCCAAAATTAGATGGTCAATATGCCTTGTTACCACTCAAACCAACAAGGAACCTAAAGGGGTTCTTGAGAGGGCAACTGCTAGGTTAAAGGCAACAGTGGAGGCTTAGCCCATTGTCACCACAGCTAATTCTTCCTGTTCTTTATGGACTTTCACCGATGGGAGGAGTCCCGGTAGTGTAGGGATTCACTTGTAAAGTATATGTCAATGGATAGGTGAGAAGTGACCCTGAAAACCATTTCCCAAGGAGTAAAGAATGGAGCTTGCTTGCTCTTTAAGCAAGGGACTTGGTCCACTAGGGATAAAGTGTGAGCATTAGAGGGTTGAGGGAGAAGGGTAGGCTTATGAACAAGTTTCTCAATCCCTATAATCCTAGGGAAACTTAGATTGCCAAATGGTCCTTGACAAATACTCTATTGAGAAGTGGGACCACACGGGGCCAAGTGGACCATCCTAGGTTCAAGGATGGAATAACAACCAATGATGTTCCTATCCTGAACAAGATGAAGGGAAAGGACCAAACAAGGATACTTTCTTCAAAAGGTTGAATTGATCCTATTGAGGTCTAGCCTTGGGGATGTCTAGGCACAATTCGATCCTAGAGCTAGGACTTGAGATTCCCGAAGATTCCACTATTAGAATTGCCTCAAATTTAGAGGTGAGGGAAGGGACCCACAGTGCAATAGCCTATAGGAGATTGAATTTTTTCCTTGGGTCAATTCCTGAGAAATTGAAGCCCTAGGTGACCTAATGGGGATAGACTTGGGGAAAAAGGGGAAAATGGTTAAAAGAGGGTTGAAATGGTCACCGTTTTTGAAGAATGAGTGCCTAGTTCACTTGGGGATATGGAGTCAAGGATAATGATGAGTAAGAACTTGGATTCTTGATCAAAGAGGCCTAGAAAGTCAACTTCGTCCAATGTTGCGAGAAAGAAAAGAAAAGTCACCTTTAAGCATTTATACTTCAAAGCAAATGATGCAAGCTTCTCGAGATAAATAAATCTCTAGGAAATTTCATTCATAACACATTGACCCATACATTAAGAAAAGTGACCTTTAAGAATTTATACTTCAAAGCAAATGGTGAAAGCATCTCGAGATAAATAAAACTCTAGGAACTATCATTCATATAACATCGGCCCATATTAAATTAGTTAAAACATGCTCAATTCCACATTTTGATAATGCAGCAACTAGCCCTAATTTTAGTAGTATGCAGCAACAAGAATAATAGCATGAAAATTTACTTACAATGTTATAAAGTATATCCAACCAGTGTTTCGTTTGCTCAATAAAGCTCGAAGACAAGAGAAATAGTCCAAATCCATATATCAAAATTCATCCATCTCCAAAAATATCCACCAACGAAAAAGTGAGAAAATTCTCTATGATTAGAGAGATCCCAAGTCAAGTGATGATACAAATGAATGTATCTAACATCAATATATAGCCTCCTAAGGAGTTTGAATTAGCCTATGGGCCCCTAATGATAAAATAATGCGCAAATAATAACCCCTATTGGTGAGAAGCCCACCAAACTAGCTCATAAATATAAAAATAAGTCTCACACGGGGCCAAATAATAATATGTGCATGTTGTATCGCCCTCCAAAGGCTCAATAACATCCTAAAGTGCCATATTGAGGAATAAATTCCTCGGAATATGATGGACAAGGGGGTGGCCCCTTGTTCTCCAAGTAGTAGACCTGTGGTGCTCTCAGTGGGTCTGAAGGCACATCAATGACCCCATGGGTCTCCAAACGAATCAGAGATGCCTGTAGATCCTCCACAATGGTCAATGTGGTGGAATAAATGCTGCCATGACATCATACAAGTGTTGGGGCACCTACCAAGAGTGTGGGGCTCCTATGGGGGCCTGCTCGGCATAGTGTACCAAGCATATCACCATGTTGATGCCTCGAAAATCGCTGCAACAACATTGGGGAAACCACCCGGTCCGGACCTTAGTACAGCTCCTTTTCCGTTTGGGATAGTGGCTCCGACTGGGGGTAATGGGACCAGTTT
>APFE031618146.1:35512-68675 GCA_000404065.3 Pinus taeda | reverse complement strand
AAAGAGGAACTTATCCCATCAAGAGAGGAGCTACCCCATCCAAAGAGGGGCTTATCCCATTGATGGTGGACCTGATCAACTTCCTCTAGAGCATTATAAATACAGGCATTGGGCCAGAGGAGGGGAGGTTGAAAGCTGAATATTCCAAAGGGTAGATGCTGCTGGAATTAGGAATTCCTTGTAGAAGCTTGTGAGGAGAGATTTCCATCCTTTCTTGTTTCATTTGGAAGTGGGTGAGCTTATAAAAGTAAAGGAAAACTCTTGTTGGACCCTGGGAGTGACCTGCACAACACCAAGGCTCAGGTTGTAATGGTTTCTTTTGTTTCCTATTAATACAAATAAGTCCATTCTTCTCAACAATTTGTTATTAATGAGTTGTTTCATATAATCCTTGGTCTGTATGTTGAATATGTTTTATTTTATGAGATATTCAGGTGCTATTTAATCGTTTGATTGTTAGTGAATGCAGGTTTCGGAGAGAAGGAGGAGGTCATCCGGATCGACGAGGCTGGACTACTACAACAGTGTTGGACTACAGGTAGGATCTAAACACTTGATTTCTTATATGGTAAATGCATATTTAGAGAAGGATTGTTCTTAATTGTCTTTTTTGTCACTAGAAAGCCTTAAGCTTCTAGGGAGGTTGGTTTTGTCCGCAAAATTGACTCTTTCCGCTTGACAGGGAGCTTTCAAATACTCCTCTGTTTTAGTGTACATGTTTATTTATCAACAAGAAAATAGATTCCCTTACACCTTGTAGAAGATGGATGAGCAGGGTAATGCTTAGTCAGCCATACAATGGACATCCTTGGTGAGAAGGAATTCCACAGAATTCTCTTTCACATACTTTGTGGACCAGTTCTTATACATAGTGGTATGTCTCTTACATAGTGATGTGGAGCTCAGGATAGGTGAAGACATTCAAAAGATTCTACATCTCAATGATCAAGTAAAGATAGGGGATTGGTATCTTTACCAAACCTACACAGAAATTCAGATATATGGGTGTGAGTTGCCACCCTACAAACTGCCCAAATTTGTGCTTATGAGACTTTTCTCATTAGAGTACATTCAGCAGATGATTCACATGGATGATCAACATTTATTGGAAGCCAAGAAGAAGGCCCAGCTCAAGATTAAAGCCAAAGTAGGACCTTTTGTCTACAATACCAAATTAGCTGGTAAGGAATTCGATTTGTTGCTGAAGCAAATGAGCTTTAAATTGAGTTTCACCTGGTCTTATGGCCCTTTTGGCTTAATCTCAATGCTAATGGTGGAGCAAAAGACCACACATTATTCACATACTCCTAGACCAGAAATCGAGCAGTATATGAGCCAAACTCAATGGGTCGAAAACACACTACATGAGGCAGAGGAACAGGTTCTCTCTACTACAACAACTCAAACACCCATACTTAAAGAGAAACAGGAGAAGAGAGGAAGAGAAGAATAATCTTCCTCAGTGATAGAAATCGGAGAAGAATATTTCCTAGTTTATACAAAGAAGCAAAAAACCAACTCTGCAAATGTTTTTCAGTAGGACACAGAAGAACAAAAAACTATTGTAGAGATAGGTCCTCACGTGTCTAGCAAAGAGGAGGATATCTTCATAGGATCACTGTCTTCATCTACTTCTAGAGATCCTTTAGAGACACCAAAGGCAGTCGATTTGGCTCAAGACACTGTTGAGCCCAAAAATTTTGCCAAATACAAGGCAATTAAGCAAAGGAATGAAATTCTAAAAGCCTCCACTTATACGCAATTTTGGAAACAAACAGTTGTATCTCAGGACAAATTACTATCAACATTCAACTCAAAGAAAAGAAAAATGTAGATATCATTTCTTGAAGCCAAAGTACCAGCTCCCAGGTCACCTGTAGTTTACAAGGAATATGTGTTCACTTTTGATGCACAAAACATTCATCCCATAGACCAGATGGACATGCACAACAAACAAGTGAGATGATGTATTCCACACTCACTAACACTACCATGTCTTCCTTTAAATTGCAGGTATCACTAAATAATGTACACTCCCAGCTCAAGTTAGAGAAGATTTCATCCTTAGCCAAGGATACTAGAATAAAGTCACTAGAGGACTTGGTGATCAAGTTGGGATATAATCCCACAGATATCAAGGTAGCTAAAGAACTTCTGAAGAAAAAGGATGTTGCCATAGCAGCCTTGAAAAAAAAATAAAGTTGCCTACTACAGAGGATCCGTAGGCCAAGGAGCTAGGAGAGAGTGAGAAGCAGAAAGAGGATATGTTCAAGATAGTCATCGAGCTAAATAGCCAAATCAGAGACATGGAGATAGAGCTAGAGAAACTGCTCAAAGAAAAAGAGTACACAGAGCAGTTGGCCATAGTTCCTCTTACTGCAATTCCAATTGCAGTGGCCACAACTATAGGAGCATCTACATCTACATCAACAACTACAACAGATTCAACAAGTGAATTAGTCAGAGACATGGATTGTCTAACTATCCAAGATTAGGAAATTGCTAAGCTAAAAACTCAACTTAAGACACTATCAGAACAGAAGTTAAAAATTGATCATTTTGATGTGGTAGAGTTGTAGAAAACCCATCAATTAAATCTAAAAATTGAACAGTTTCATAGTGAATCAGTTATGGGTCATAGTCTGGCCCAAGCAAGAGAACTTATATGGACAGAAATCAGTGCATCCATCACAGAAATATGGCCTTCTATGCAGATAATTTTTGAACAACATGAGTTAGTGCATAAATCGCAAGAGGTAATCAGGCAGACTAAAATAGACTTGGGGCAGAAACCTGGGGAAGCTACAACCATTATCAAATTTATAAATTCCAAGAATAGAGAACAACTACAGGGGATGGGGAATTCAGGACAGAACAGAGACCATCATGGAGGTGAAAAGGATGTAGAACAAAAGGACTCTCATGAATCAGCTGGATCAAAAATGGAAGAACTTAGAAACTAGCATAGACTTAGTCCATAAGAAGTTGCAGGTGTTGAACAAGAAAGGTCTTCCAAAGTTGATTAATGCATAGAATGAGCTCATCATCTTAACATAGTACCAGAATAGATTAATCAGGATTGCCCAAGACAAATCAAATTTTGCAGGGATCAAAGGGCATATCGTAGGGAAGGCATTCATGGAGGCCTTAGATTTTGATTTATTTATTGTTCATGAGGTTAGGCACCTATTTGTCATCAAGTCAACCTTTCAGAAATACACAGATGTGGATGAAAGCTATAGGAAATTGATTAAGTTTTCAATCCCAAGTGAAGATAGGTGGGATAAATTGTGTGAATTATAGTAGTAATTCATAATTGGATAGCAAGGCAACACAACGAATTAGATTTTGAGGCCCAATCACCAACATTCTTCCTCGAAAACAGGGCCAGCATTCAGCAGTTTGAAGATTCCCATTATTTTTTTCTAATTTTGTAACCAGTTTAGACATTAATAAGATTCCATATTGATCTTTTGAATCGAGATATTTTGTAATTATTTTTGTATAAATACCTCAAAATTCGAAGTGTTAGTGTTGGGATTAGTTTTGAAGAAAGGAATTATCTTGTAAAGAAGCTCACAAAGCTATCATTGATCATATTTCAATAATACAGCGCAAGCATTACATGATTCTTGTGTCAATTTCATTGGTGAAGTACATATTTATCTGTTGAATGTTTTCATTGTTTTTCACATATGTTTCTACAATCTAAATTATTCTAAGAAGAGTAAGAACATAATTTGATCAAAAGTACACTCTGTATCTGACTCGTGAATAATTGCTATGTTTTCTACTAAAAATTAAAAACAAAATTCTTAATTTCTCTGTTTATTAATTGGATTTCTTAATCTTTTTCTTCTCCTTCACACCATAAATCTTAAAGGATCCAATGAACTTGCCTACCCTACCCTTTAAGTTTAGTCTGTAAACTCTGCATATGATCAATCTAAACATGTGACTCCATTGCCCAATGGCCTAATTTCCACTATCTCAACCAAACAACACAAAAAACCCAAACTTGAACATGATAACTAGCCTAATATCATCAATTAAAACAAAGTGAAATCATAAAGAGAGATCCCTCTCTGAAACTGGAAGGGAAGGATTCCTAGTTTCCAAAGTGGTTCTAAGGTTACCTCTGTAATTTACTCTATAACCTAAACATTATGGAGGGATAGAAAAACTTATGCATTTGTCAATCCAACAATGCAAAGGAAATTGAAGCATTCTAACTTAGATTGGAATTGTTGAAGGCACGCCAACTTCTAGATCAAATTTGGAACTCCACCTATTTAAGTACATACCTCTTGATCCATGAAATATGACTCATTTTTTAAGGTGATATGTTGATCTTCTTTCAATTTAAAAGAAAATTGCATAGAAAAAACTATTGCAAAAACAATAAGAAAGCCTATCTCTTATCACATCCATCCAATTTCTCTGCATCCAAATCCACAAATTTCGAAGAGTGCCAAACCATTGTGAACTAATTGATAAGAACTTTCATAGTGAAATCCAAAGATTTGAGATAGGAGATTGCAACCAAGGTCTTGACTACAATACTTTTCTCAACTCTTTTAACAAACTTGGAGGGTGGCAATTTTTTAGAAGGCTTACCAAGGGAAGCAACCAAGCCCTAAAAGGTTGTCACTTCAATATAAGGAGGTCAAGAACTAACTCCCTTCCAAATCCATGTCAAATAGGACCAGAGGATGAGCAGGGATCAAATAAGGGAACATCTAGGGCTAGCAAAAGGCTTAGCAAGAGGGAGTAGGGAGATGACATAGATCCTGAAATATTTTTACAAGATTTCTCCCTTCACTTTTTCCACTTCTTGAATTTCCACATTATTGAATTCACTCCAGAACAACTAGGGGGTGTCTAAGAGTTCACTAACGAAGCAACCCCATAAATTCACTCTCTAATTAGGAACAATTAAGGCATATGCAGTTTCTGGCTTAATCACTTGGTTGCTAAGTAATACAAAATCCACACTAAGAAACAACAGGTTAGTCTCATGTCCAATTATAAAAATAACCAATTTAGGGGACACTTAAGTGGCCACCTTGACTTTTACATCTACATGGATAGTAAGAAAACAACAACATTCAATGAAATTATCTAAAAGAATGACTTTATATCAATAAATTAATTGCATTATCTTATTGTAAACATATAACATCTAATTAAAAATGATCTTAATTTCTTTGAAAATTATATTTATGTCAATGGTTCATTAAATCATATGCTTTTCATTCCATGAGATAATATTCATTAAGAAATTTAAATACAAAAATGCATTGCTCTCTTCTCCTTAAGGCCCACTAATGAGTAGGTGTTACCTAGATCACCATTTCAATCTTCGGCAAAAGCCAATCACTTAGGGTTCTTAGTTTCTTTTAAGAATCTTCAAATTTTATAACTAGATGAGTCCAAGAGTAGGGTATGAATATATGTCCTATAATACTTATCCCATATAAAGAAATAAGTCGGGAGAACTTGGTAGGTAATTAGATTTTTGGAGATATTATAGCCCTAGGCACACTAGTTAATTAATACTTAGGACACTTTCTCTAATGCTCACAATATTTACCACCAGGTAATTAGATTTTTTTAGAGATATTATAAGGCTGGGCATATGAGTTAATTCATCTTTATCAATTTGTGGGATGAGTTAATTTATCCTTTCAATTTATGGGATATTTCCCTTTATACCTTAACCTAACCTAGGTTATTTGTACTGGTGATGCTATTTTAACCTAGAGTTGTGCTCCAACAAGATTTTGTAATTCTAAATATTCACTTTTAGCCATCAAAAAATAATCCTTTCTGTTATAATTGGGACTTTAAAAACATATATAATTATTTGCTAAATTTGAATTAGAGTAACAAATACAAAACTTTCCGTGGGCCATCTAAATATTCATAAACTCTTTATAGTTTTTTGAAATCTAAATTTCTTATCAATTCTAAAAATTCTCCAAACAAGATAAGCAACTCCAAAGACTAAATCCAAAAGAAATAATATAATCACCCACCTTGACCCAATCCGGAAGACATACTTTATTCCTAAAGAATAGCTCATGCCATTGAAATAAGATAATTAAAATGCTTGGCCATGAATATCTTCCTAAACAGAGCAGTGGGAAAAACCCTTGGTTAAGGTTTACAGGTATGTACACCATTGAAAACTTTTCTAACAACAAACATTTATGCAATGCCCATTCAAAACAGTGGCGTTGATATTAAATTTGGTTGCTTGAATTCTTCAACGCTGAACCCTTTACATGGAAATTCCCCTCTGAAAAAAAGCATAAAAAACGAAAATATGTTCGACACGAGCATTAGAAAGTAATCCTCGGTGGTTAGATCTTCCATGGATACACATTATCTTAAAAAACAATATTTTATATTCCGGATATGCACTGAGTGAGACAACACGCTGTCAGCTACAGACAGGCTTTAGGTATATTTAATTATTAATTATGTATTATGGGTTGTAGTTTATTTGTTATTCATTTTGGAGTTTTTTAATATAATGTTTTAGTTGAATTTGTCAGAATTGAGAGAGATTTGTTAGAATTAGTCGTGAATTTTATATGATATAAACGTCTTAAGGAAGTTTAAAAATTTCCAAATTTATAAAAGCAAAAATGTATTTTAAATTATGGGTTGTAATTTATTTGTTAATCATTTTTGGAGTTTTTTAATATATAATTTTTTAAGTTATTTTGTCAGAATTGAAAGAGTGGTTAGAATCAGCTGCGAACTTTTTATAATGGATGTTTTAAGGAATTTTAAGAATTTTAAATTTATAAAGTCAAAAAATTATTTAATTAGTAAAAAACATTATAATTTAATAAAAAAATATTTAATTAGATATTATTTTGGGATTCAATTGTGGTAAGAAGTGAGATTGAAATTAGTGAAATGAATCCGGTAACTAGGATTTTCTGGGATCTCACTCCTCCCACATCGCCCCACATCAAGCGCACTTAACTGTGGAGTTTTCCCCACAATCAAGTCCACTTAACTTACTACTCCATTTACAAAACCTTAACAAATATTGTACCTCAATAATTTAAATTTTATTTAATTAAAAAATGTAAAATATTTAACCATCCTTTTATTATAGTCTTATCATTATTTTCAAATTTTTTTTAATAGAAAATATATTCCATTAAATTCTTTTTAATAGAAAATATAGATTCATATTTTTAGAAAAATGGTTGATTACTTTCCATTGAATTTCTTTTTAATAGAAAATATAGATTTTTGGGAATGGTGTGATTAATTTTCTTTAAATTCTATTTTAATAAAATTTAATTTTTTAATATGAAAAAATAGGTTTTTTTTAAATATTTTCGGCATCTCTCTGGCCGTTATGTGAATGCTGACCTACAATAAATGTTGCTTCGAATGAAAAATGAGTGGTATTTTTTATTTTTTAATTTATTATTATTAATAAATGTGATTTAATAATTGTTCTAATTATTTACAAAGTCAACTTTTAAACTTTATTTCATATATATATTAAATATATAATTTTTATAATTAAAAATAAAAATATTTATATTTTATTATTTAAATATAATTGATTGTAAATTGCAACTAAAATAAAGTTATGAGATACATCGGATCTGACAAATAAAGGTACCCAAGATACCCATATATATATAATGTGTCATAAATGGCCATCACAAATAGAAATTCACCTTCCTCAGCTGCTCCCACCCTGGTTTGGTTTGTTCTGTAATACTAGAAGTTTTCCACGCGCTTTCCTTAGTATCCAATACCGTTATATAAGACGACCCTCTCTCTCCCCTTCTCCAACTCATCTCCATTTAGGTATTCTGAGCTAGTAGCAGCCATACTCTCCATTTCATTTGTGATAGAATTCAATTCCAATTTTGTAAGATGTCTCATCACCACCACCACAAACATGAACATGAGCAACACCACCATCACGGACACCATCAGAACGAAGAGGAATTCAGAAGGCCGGAAGTTGTTTACTATGGTGAACCGGCGAACCAGAGAATAGATCCATATGCTGTGGAGTACTCTGATCCATATGCTGGGGAGTTCAGAAGGCCGGAAGTTGGTTACTATGGTGAACCGGCGAACCAGAGAACAGATCCATATGCTGTGGAGTACTCTGATCCATATGCTGGGGAGTTCAGAAGGCCGGAGGTTGTTTACTATGGTGAACCGGCGAACCAGAGAACAGATCCATATGCTGTGGAGTACTCTGATCCATATGCTGGGGAGTACGAGAGGGCCATGAAGGAGCAGAAACATCATAAACAAATGGAGCATGTAGGGGAAATAGGAGCAGTCGCTGCAGGAGCGTTTGGAATGGTAAGATATATTTTGGGCTAATAATCTCAATTTTCATTTTTATGTTTTGAGGATGTGGTTTAATTAGTAGGTGGGAGGTTTGGTTCTTACAAGTTATGTGGTTCAATTTTAGATAGCACTATGTATTTCATTATATATATTGGAGAATGGTTTAATTATTAGGTAAGAGGTTTGGTTCCCCTATGTTATGTGGTTGAAAATGAGAATGGTTTAATTCTTCGCACATGTTGTGTGAATCAATAGAGCGTGGGGTGGGATTTGAACTTGTGATCTAGAGTTTTTTTTTGGTTTCGTTTATAGATAACATATCTTAGAGGGATGGGTCAACTGATTAGTACTGATGAGTATCTCGATCTTTAAAATTTATGTATTCAGTATGAAATGTACGAAGCAAAGAAGGATCCCGAGCACGCTCACAAGCATATGGTTGAGGCCGAGATTGCAGGAGCTGCTGCAGTGGGAGCAGCAGGGTTCGCCTTCTACGAGCATAAGCAGGCGGAGGAAGGTCATGGCGAAAAGAAGCACCACCACCACCATCACCACTAGCAGCCCGCTACCACTGTTTCAATGAATTTAAAATAATTTGCTGATTGTCAGATTCAGTTTCCTTCATTGCTGGTATTCGGTGTGGTGTTATAGGATTCAGATGGAATCGAAGTCGGTCTGTCTTCTTCCATCTTTTCTTCTCACTGTGTTTTTCAGATCCATGAGATCTATTCAGTTTGTCTTGTGAGGCGAGAAAGTTTTTTATCTTGAATAATCAATCATATTGTGTAATTATTGATATTATTGTAATTGAAAGAATAACTTCCGTGTAAATCTCATATAGATAGACATTTGTCGATGCGTTTAGAAATCACATATAGATAGACATTTGTCGATGCGTTTAGAATTAACTAATGTGGTTCATCGTCAAGACAAATTATTATTGTAATTATGGAGCTTGTGATTTCTACAGTACCATTTCAATCCTTTGCAGTATACTTGTTCTAATTGGTAGGCAATAAGCCCCAAACAATTTAGCTAAAAGAGGGCTGCTCCAGACAACAAGGAAGGAACAATGACGATAGATAAAGGGTGGTTAAAATATGGGAAAATTTAATGTGAAAATTACGTATGTTGATGAGTTTAGAATTATCTAGTGTGGTCTATTGTCAGGATTAAATGGATTTATTTAATTAAGTTGAGATTCTGGAAATTTTTTAGGAATGATGAAAAAATTTATTGGAATTATGAAGCATCTATGCTAGTTTAAAGAGGTCACAATTTTGTCAAAAAACAATAGAAATTTTCAGACACAGATTTTTAGAAATCCAAATTACAGTTACCAAAAACTAGAATTTTGGGTGCTCTGAAAATTTTTGATAGTAATAAATCTATTTCCATCAGATAAAAATAATAAATTCAAATATTCCTAGAATTAAATCTCTTTAAAAAAATCACCAAATTCCAACCTCTGTTATAATGGGCGAAAATTATAGACTGCTAGACAGATTTTTAAAGGTCTTCACAATTACTTTTCAAAAAAACAAACAATTTCTAACACTAATACTGTCAAGTTCCTAAAATCTTTACACCTGCAAGAATTTGAACGTAGAGCCCGTAGGCGATTTCCAAAAGTACATGACACTAACGTATATGAGCCGCCATAATCCTCTGCTTTGTTGGGGAGAATAATTCACTTACATTGTCACGGGTTCAGGTAGGTTTAGTTGTTCACCTGACCTGTGAAAAGGCCATTTTTCTGCCGAGGATCTGGTTGAACACGAATTCATTTTCAGTGTTCACAGTAGTAATAAGATCCAGAATATTATTAATCCCTCTCGCCAAGAAATATTGCAGTCACGTAATTCTTGACTGGATATCTCTTTACAAATTATGAATTTGTTATTAAAGTAGGAAGAACTAATAATTTATTTTTGTATTGAAAATATATTTATTTATTTTATTGTTGTATTAATTTTTCTACTTCTTGTGATTGGATAAAGGTTTTAATTTGATTATTTTTTTTATTTTATTCTTTTAATGTATAAATTTTATATGGAAAGAGCATTTTAGTTTAGTAAATTAGAGATATTAGATTTTAGATTTTTGTAATTTATATTGTAAATGAGAATGTTTTTCTGATTAATCACATTATTAGGATTTGGTTGACATTTTCTGGAACCAACTAGTGTGTGATTCATCCATATTATAATGTTTACCATTTTAACTTTGTTCAAAACAAAACAAACTAAAAATAAAAACAAAAAAATTGTCAACCTATTTAATATTTTGACTTTGTCAAAATAAATAAAAATAGCAATTATAATTAACTTTAATTAATAATTACATTAATTATAATTAACTTTAATTGAGGGGAGAGACTCATTCTACAAACCATTATGATGTGTAACTATGTTCGTCCATCATCAAAGTTGAAATTTTTCTCATATCGACTTAAATAAAAAATAAATAATAAAAAAAGTGAATACTATACAAAATATTTAAATAATGTTGGTTCATAATAAACATTGCACATGAGCCCACGGGGCTTTGGATTGACGGTGAATGGGAGCGATGTTAAGGCACTCCTTGCAATAGGTCACCGGTTCAAATCCCCCATGGGTACTTAGGTTAGTCTTAACGTAGAAAAAAAAAAAAAAAAAACATTGCACATGAAAAATTTAGATCCCTCTCGGCTCATGTTAGATCTGTATTTTGGTTGAACCCGGAGGCTCATTCTACAACCAAGTATGAGCATGTGTTGAACCCAGAGGCTCATTCTACAACCAAGTATGAGCATGTGTTTCCTCCTAAGACACCTCTACAACCAAGTATGAGCATGTGTTGAACCCAGAGGCTCATTCTACAACCAAGTATGAGCATGTGTTTCCTCCTAAGACACCTCTACAACCAAGTATGAGCATGTGTTGAACCCAGAGGCTCATTCTACAACCAAGTATGAGCATGTGTTTCCTCCTAAACCAAGTATGAGCATGTGTTGAACCCAGAGGCTCATTCTACAACCAAGTATGAGCATGTGTTTCCTCCTAAGACGCCTCAGTTCTACAACCAAGTATGAGCATGTGTTGAACCCAGAGGCTCATTCTACAACCAAGTATGAGCATGTGTTTCCTCCTAAGACACCTCTACAACCAAGTATGAGCATGTGTTGAACCCAGAGGCTCATTCTACAACCAAGTATGAGCATGTGTTTCCTCCTAAGACGCCACAGTTCTACAACCAAGTATGAGCATGTGTTGAACCCAGAGGCTCATTCTACAACCAAGTATGAGCATGTGTTTCCTCCTAAGACGCCACAGGTTAGATCTGTATTTAAAATGGATCTACGATTGATTGAACCCAGAGGCTCATTCTACAACCAAGTATGAGCATGTGTTTCCTCCTAAGAGGCCACAGGTTCAAAACGAGAGGGGGATCTGTATTTAAAATGGATCTACGATTGGTAAAATGGATCTACGATTGGTTGAACCCAGAGGCTCATTCTACAACCAAGTATGAGCATGTGTTTCCTCCTAAGAGGCCACAGGTTCAAAACGAGAGGGGGATCTGTATTTAAAATGGATCTACGATTGGTTGAACCCAGAGGCTCATTCTACAACCAAGTATGAGCATGTGTTTCCTCCTAAGAGGCCACAGGTTCAAAACCAGAGGGGGTAGAGTATATCACTGCGCGGAGGTGGGTCCCTTGCCCCACAAACAAGGGGGTCTTATACACCAGTTTGGCGTCTAGCTTCCTTGTGACCTTAAAAATGGATATTATTATTATTATTATTTGGTGGCCCAAAAAAATTTAAAAAAAAATACTATATAAAATATTTAAATAATGTAGGTTCATAAAACAATTTGCACGTGGAGAAATTGATTTGCACGTGAAGAAATTAAATCCCTCTGCACTCATATTAATCCCTATTTAAAATAGATCTATATTGGTTAATAATTAAACTAGTATAAATTTATCTTAACTCTACCAAATATAGAGATCAATTTTTTTTTTAAATAAACATCTTTTAAAATGAAAAAATTTAATTCATTCACACACTTAATAAATATAAAATTAAAATAAATTTAAACTACATTTCGAATAAAATAAATTATAACCAACTTTAAAATAAATTTTGAAATAAATTTCAAAACATACAATTAGCAAATGGAAACCGAAAACCTTTTTCTATAAAAGCTTCCTCAATATAGAAGTTCGATGCATATAAAGGAAGAGTCAAATATTTGTTCTCCGCTTGTATGGTTTTTAATATTAGATAAGCTATTAAAAATATTCAGTATTTGATATGTATTATTAACGTTCTTTACTTTTTGGTATTCTGGTTTAAATGATAATTTGTTAATTGAAGTTGTAAATGTTCATATGTATGAAACCACATAACAAAGGTGTTTTTCAAAAACCAATAGGTTGGGATAAGTAGTTATTTTTGTAATCACAAACTAAGTAATGATAATCCTATAAAAATAAGAATCACGAAATGGTGTATGATTGACTTAAATTATGGTGTTATGGTAAAGAGAATTAGATTTTATTATTTTTACATCTTAGTATCAAGTAGTAAATTGATCTTATAGGGTGTTAGTGTAAAGAGAATTAGATTTTATTATGTTCATATTAAGTAGTAAATTGATCTTAAAAAGTTATAAGGTTATAAGATTGTGACAAGTGGGTAGTGAAAGACGGGCATTTTTAATTCGATTGCAGATTCCTCGGATATTCGGGAATCGGACGGACATGGGCGCGGTCAATTTTTTGACCGCGTCCATGTCCGTCTGATTCCCGAATATCCGAGGAATCTGCAATCGACTTAAGCTCAGGGGTGAAAGACGTGGATTTTTTACTTGGTTAATCCATGTATTTGTGTGATATTAAAGAATATTTTTAATCTCACTATATATTGATAAAATCTTCTCAAAATATTTTTGTTGGACTCTCTCTTGGAATGCATATTCATATTAAAAACAACCTATATTTTTATGGAATACAACTTTTTCTCCCCCCAATACCTATAAACCCCCCTTACCCACATCCCCCCTCCTCCCAATCCACAATATATTGTCTCTATTTTTCACAATTTCAAAACCTTCTTTATGAATAAATGTGGGAAGATATTGGTCAATATGGTAAAGGCCTTAAGGCTAAGGAAAGAAACCACCTAATTTGTGCACCATATCAATATAGACCACTCATGAAGGTGGTCATCGTCTTGGAACTGGGATTGAAAATAGATGAAGAGTAAAGGTTGATGTTCCATGTGTAGTATTATTTCTTTCCCTAACTAATAATTATGCTAATGCTAGACTAAGGCATAGAATGTATTGGCATGCAAACTAGACTAAAGTGTGGCAATAGATAACTATTCCGAATGGTATGGAACAATGTGGTTTCTATGTTTGACTATGGTCGCATTGGTTGAAGGGGAATCCTCAAGCTCTATAGGGCTATTGGAATGTAGGAAAATGAAGAGTGATATGGAACATAGGATGTGTTGGATGTAATGGAATGTAGCTACATTTTCTAGAGCCCACTCAAAGAACCTAAAATGTGGTTTGTAATTAAAATGAATGCCCCCAAGAAAACACTTAAGTTTGTTACTAAATGAGATCAAGTCCAATCGAAGAGTACCTTGAACTTACTAGGTTCAAATTGAATACCCTTGGATAAAACTAGAAATCCTAGAGGAAATAAATTGTTGGTCAAATACAAAAAATTGAGCTTGCCCTGGAACTTATTGGTATGTCGAATATCAAGAACTTGGTGCATATGAGTAAGATGGTCTTCATCGAGATAATTAAATGCCAATCACCATTTTTCTAAATCTTGTTGAGGGATAATAAAGTTAGGAAATGTTTACTTTTTTAGGGAAAACAATCTAGAAATAATTTTCTTCCACAAATAACTACTTCGAGTGATCAATTAGCATTAATTTCACATAACATTCATCTAATATTATTAAGCGATTATACAAAAGAAAATTTCAACCATTTAAACATGAAAGAGCAGTAAATATAACCATGAAACAATGAGACAAGAGACACAT
Source organism: Pinus taeda (assembly GCA_000404065.3). Classification (NCBI taxonomy): domain Eukaryota; kingdom Viridiplantae; phylum Streptophyta; class Pinopsida; order Pinales; family Pinaceae; genus Pinus; species Pinus taeda. The sequence goes on along the minus strand of APFE031618146.1, from coordinate 54,267 downwards.
AAATTAGGCCTGGGGCTAGGGCAAGAGGAAAACCCAGAAAAGTCATTCCTTATGAGAGAGAGAGTTCAATTCTTTAATACAACAAAAAACATAATAGTTGACCAAAAATAAGAGTATCCACAAATGCCAAGCCTCCTGTGATTTGCAGCCCCCTTCTTTTTTCCTTTCTTCACTAGAAAAAAGCTCATCAAGAGATAAATCAATGTGCCAAATGAAGAGGAAGGATCTTGTAGTTATATTCTTCACAAGGGGGTCAAATGGGTGCATCCAAAGGGCTCAACGATCTTAAACAATAGGAGGTCGACTTGAAATATTTGGAGGCAAAATTTAGATTAAAATTTTTCCATTTCTTCACATGATGAAAATATCGACCATGGCTATTATATTTCCATCAATCCTTCCTAGTATGGGAGGTAATTTTCATTTTATCTCTCAAGATCAATCTCCCCAACCAATCCCAAGGTCTCTCGGCTATAGCTTAAGGTAGAGACCATCAGTCACATCATAAGGAAAGATCCATAGCATCCAAAACATCCCATAAGCCAAAACTCAATGACATCTAGGTTAGTGCCCAACTGACCAATGGGATCAATCAATGAGGCAAAACCAATCATATGCACAGGGTGCATCTCCCTGACCACAAATAAGGTCTTCTGACCCACAACCTAAGGGAGGAATCCCTATCTCAATCCCTGGCTATATAGTCTCTCAGTTCACGACCTAAGGGAGATAACTCATCCTTCCTAACCAAAGCATGGGTCTCTTGGGAGATCAAAAAATCAGTTTCCCAAACAAAAATCTTCGGTCTCTCAATAAAAACCTAAGGGATCACTTTAGGCCTCAAAACCAAACTCCCTAACCACATAGGTCTCCCATTCCACGACTAAGGGAGTATCTAGGATAATCTTCCCGACCATAACTAAGGTCTCCCATCCAATGCCTAAGGAAGATTCATGATGATATCAATCAATTCTCCCTCTCCAAAGGGATTCTTAGTCATTCCAAGCTTCTCACAGAAACACATATCAACATCCTTCTCAACAACAGAAAAGTAGCCATGGTCGAATCCAATACACAATAAGTGGCTTCTTACAGAAGTAAACGTCAACAACCACAATCAAATCTAGCAGAAAATAAATGGCTTACCATAGAAGAAAACATTAGCAACCATGTTAAAATCTAACAGATAATAAGTGGCTTCTCACAAAAGAAAACATTAGCAACCTACTCATCCCCAAAAAAGTGTGCCATGGTAGAATCCAGCACAAGATCAAAATAGATCAACAAAAAACTTCCAAAGCCAAACTGCTTTATAAATTAGCTACATTTCCAACTTCAATAGTGCTACATGCAGTAGGGATATCCATGTCATTCAGACCAACAAAACATATTGTCCATATAGATTTAACAATTCCATGCATTAGGTGGTTCAACAAGCAAATCAGAAGAACTCATCAAATCAACAGAAAAGTCTCGTAGCCTCTCAAATTTTTTCCTCAAGCAAGTTTCCATGGACTCACAGTCCATTATGCCACAACCTCACCAGGGATTTTACCAAGATCGTTCCATACTTTCAATCTTACAATTATTCAATCAGCTCCCTCTTACATTTAATAGGTCCTTATCCCTCAACAAAACATAGCGAAAAAGTCACAAGCTCATCTTAAGTATATTTGGATCAACATCACTCTAATCATATTCATATTGGAAGTCACATATAACTTTTTTACATCATGGATCAAAACATGCTTCAATTAGGTTGATCTTGTTTTCTCCCTCTAACTTTCCTAAATCTCATGCAATCATGAGTCTTCTTGTCACATTGATCTTCCATCCATTTCCAATGATTTCCACACCTTGGAAGTATTCCTTATGTACTTGCAATACTCACTAGGAGGCCATGGAAGAACAAATATATCCAAGCAAGATATACAAAGATAGGAGACTCATAATGTGACAACAATAGAAACAATCAAGAAAGTACTTATCTCTTGAGAATGTGTCATCTCCCTCTTGATCTTAGTCTTCTTATGTCCAGTGAACCTCATTCAATTCATCAAGGGGATAATCTCGTCCACATCATTGTCATCAAGGAGTCCACTTCATCATGGAATCCACATGATAAAGGAGTCCATATCATCATCAAGGAGTTGACCTCATCCATATTATCATCAAGAAGTCCACATCATCCACATCATTAAGGAGTCAAGGTTTCTTCTTTCAAGCAGACATAATTAGTTCTAAGATTTTGTCTATTAGCCTTAGATTTTATTCTCCAAACTCTAACTAGGGTTTACAAACCATAAAAAGTTAAATTTTAGTAATGATTAAAACAATAAAAGAAGTACAAAATACTTATCTTTTGAGATCATGAAAACTCCCTCTTCATATTTATCCTTCTTGAATCCAACCTACAAATAAACCTCATCATTTATATGTCAAATCTTTCTAGGAGCGATGGTTCCTTTATTTAACCAGACGTAATCAATCCATAAGATATAGGCTTTCATTTCCAACCCCTTTTGTCTTGTTAGGGTTTGCAATCTAATTAGCTAAGGTTTTGGATCCAAAGTCTAATAATTCCTAAAATTCCATCTAGGGTTTACAAACGCACTCATTATTACATTCATTTCCCAACTTCATTATTCTTGCTATCAAACCTGGGGTTTGGCCCATGAGCCCTAGGATTCCTTTTCCAAACCCTAGTCAATCCAATGTCCAGAATTTTCCAATACCCTGGATTTTCTTTAAATGTTTATATAAAACTCATCCTTGCAATCTTCATCATCTGTGTACTTTATACCAATATCAATCCTAGAGTTTTAACTACAAACCTTAGGGATTTCTTATTCAAACCCTCTTACATTGATCCCAATATTCCACTTCATATTCCACTTCATAGTGTAATAAACCTTGTAAGTCCTTTAGATCAAAATATTCATATATTCAAGTATTTGAATAGGAACTCAACCTTTCTTTAACTGTCTATTCAACAAAAATCATGGATCATAGCGTGAACAATCATTAGTACAATTCTCTTTATACAAGACTCATGATACATAATAGCCTCTGGATAAAATTATTTTAATTCAATAAGAATGTTGTTAACGTAGGATCCAAAATCACATTGGATAGATACATACCTTTCATTTGGAGACTTAGCTACTCATCATTGTTTGATTTTTTTAAAGGGTTCTAAGCAAAACTTAAAGGAATATCATTTGTGAAACCTCAATTGTAACAATTATTCTTGAAGACTTGCAGAGGACCATGGAAAAAAAAAAAAAAATATATATATATATTATATATATATATTATATATATATATATATATGACTTCCAAGAAACACGGTCACAGATTATGGGATTTATAAGAGTCAACTCTTTTGCTTTCAGGTCGGCCTTGTTCAAAGGATTTTCGTCCTCCCTTGTATATATATATAGGAATCATCAGATTTACTGAAAAAAAAAAAATTCCTCAAGCATCCTTCCTTTATTAGAAATTAGACTTGAGGACTTAGACCGTGTTACCAAAAATGAGACGGTAGCCATCGTTCCCAGAAAAAAGGCACAAAAAACACAACGGCATGGGAAACGCCATTTTCTACGATTATTTTTACTAACAAGTGCATATATTTTATTGTGAACAAATAACATGTATTTTTCCATGTGTTCGGGCTCATTTAGTTGGAATATGTTCCTTTAGAGTTCGTTCTCAGCTCCTTTTTTTGCTCTTTACATACATTTATTTAAAAGTTTCGGGTACCAAATTTTGTCCCTGTATGTTCATAGATTCCTGCAAGGAGGTACCAAATGCACCAAATTTTAATAGAATCCACAGGGACAAGGATTTTTGTGATATCTATGTTGAATTTCAAACGCTCTGATTCCACTGCCTTTGGGCCTTCGAATCCTTCGCCATGCATCTCCTCTGAGGATTTTTCTATCACATTTTAAATTCCCTCTACTTTTTTCTTAATGCCTTGGAGTTTGGAAAAGAGTATTGTATATGTAATATTTGGATATTATTTATGGATGTAAAAGTATTTGCAGTTGTTTGTATCATTCACAAAGAAACCTGAAGAGTAGAGTTTCATTAAGCTTGTCAAACTAAGAACTACTAGCACTCCTAATAGCAATTGAAGACCATACCACCTAGGTTGATTTCCCTCTTTGAAAACAAGCTAATCTCTGCATTACTATATATTGGTAAAACTCATAGCTTAAACATAATTCCATATATGGTTTAAGAAGTGTACATTCAATTGCAAAATCAATTGAATATTTTACTTATTGCTTCCTTCTTAATGGTATATTTTGGTCTTGGATGATATATATATATATATATATATATATATATATATATAGTATATATATAATATATATATATATATATATATATAATATGGCCAATTTGCTAAGCATTAGTATGAGATAAACTACTGTACTCAAATTATTTAATCTTTTAATTAAATTTTGTTGTAAATCTAGTTGAAACTATATTCAAAATTGAAACTAAATCTATGTTTTTCATCTTTTTGTTGTTTTTTCTCTCTCCTCGTTTCTTGAGTGCGAAACCTCTAAACTACGTTTCTCGTACCATTGACATTTCTCGTTTCATTTCTTATTTCTCGTTTCTAGTAACAAAGGGCTTAGATCAATACCCTCCCTTGACACTTTTATAGTATTTTGGAGGGAAACACATGATCCTTCATATTGTTAGTTAAAAGATAACATAGGTGATATGAGATCATGACAAAACTCATTACATATTTTAGAATAGTAATCAAATTATACTATATAAGGCACTCGATCGAAGGTGTCACAAATTTAATTTTATCTGAGTCGACCACAAGGAGGAGTAGGAGGCTTGGACCTATTGGGGATCATTTTTCACTTTCATAATAATACAGACAAAGAGATTAGATACTTACCTCGGAAAATAGATAGCTTAGATGCCTTCTCAGAATTATCTTTAGTCATATTCCCACAGTGCATATTACATAACATTCCTCAGTGTAATGTATCTCACGTTTCATGCAATGTGCCTCAGAGAATATCACACACCATGTCACAGAGTAGCTTACATAACACCACAGAGAGGCTTGCATAATAGAGCCACAAGAGCTCGCATAACAGTATCTCATGGCATAGAAAACTTTCACCATAGAAAATCTCGTGTATCGTAGATACTAGCTTACATACCATATAATTGGATCGTTGACACAAAAGTCACCAAAATATTGAAATAAACCATAGACTTACATAATACTCCAACAAAACTTGGAACATAATATTCCAACAAAACTCGGATTAAAATTGTCATCACAAAAATTTTGGGTCGCAGGACTTGCATAAATTATGCCATATGATTTATATAGGAGATTCCACAAAGTATTCTCTCATAGTACATATGAAGCCACATAGCTCGTTCCTTGAAATGCCACAAGTAGCTTACACAATACCATAGGAATGCATGCATATTAGAGTATGAATGTCACAAAGAATATTGTTTTAAATCAGAAGAATGAGGAAGCTCAAGCTAAAATAATACAAATTTTGAACAATATTATATTTCCAACAGGAACTCCACCAAGTGAGGACCTAGGTTGAATAATGACTATATTGAAATAGTAAATGAATTGGTTTGTCAATTGTTGCATTCTCAATACAACCGAAATATGAAGCAGACGCATTGGGAAGGGAAGTGCATTAGACTAGTGGGAGGTTATGTTTGAGATTGTGGGAAGGTTTCAAGCCCTTAGGTTTAGTAAATACTTCATGGTACATAGTGAGGGATGGGTATAGTCTTCTTTGTAGTGGAGACTTCTAATCAAATTGGGTTTTACATATGATACAAAGTTTCTATTAATGAAGGGTGATTTGTTGTACTACATCATTATCAAAGATATATTTTGGAATGGAAAAAAGGAAGGGCTAAAATCGATATATGATGGTCTTTAGTGAGGGCATGTGATTTTTTACAAGAATCACACTAGGGAAAGTGTGTATATTGGTAAGGAATATCTAGCAACAACTCATTACAATCTAAAGGGGTGACATTGCATAGAATGAATCATGAAAGTGAGAACCAATACAAAAACTAGTATGGTAACACTACTTGAAAAGCAAGAGACACTTCATTGAACTAGTCGAGATAGGAATGGTCGGGTTGAGGAGTGACCAACAAATCTAACTCTTTGAAGAAGACATTAAAGATAAAATTTATTTGGTTTTCATTGTCCACTATCACTTAATATACCACACAATTTTTCACTTGGGAGTTATGAGTAAAGAGGATGGCACAAGAAAAAGGAAGAAAAGGGAGAGTCATGAACATGAGCTTAGAATTTGGGATAGTGGGATGGGGCACATTGGTGACATCTTCAAAAGAGGGTGCTTCCTTAGAGAATAATGCTTTAGTTATTCATGGGTTATGAATGGCAAGGTAATTGGCTGTGTTATTAGAAGTTGATTTGTGATAGTTGTTGTATTGGTTTATGGATGGTGGGGATGTTGCAACCATAGGCAAATCAAGATGTCATGGGAGTCGAGGGAAGGTTCAAAATTGAGAATAGAAGGACATTACACATTTACCTAGTTTCCTATCAATATCAAGAGAATTATGAAAGGAAATGGAAAGAAATGCATTATGTACCAAAGAAACATCATGAAAAAAATCAAGGAATAATATAGAATTTAATTTAATGATGAGTATCATTTCCAGATCAAAGATGGAAAGTTTCACCTAGAGCTTGCAAAAGAAAACATTTTTTTCTTGGATAGTCTAATTGGCAGAATACTTAAGGTGGAGTCATCATTCCCATAAATCTTCCATGTGGCGTACTATATAAAGGCATTTAGAGAGGGCTACCAAAAGGTGTCCCAACTATTTGATAGCACTAGGAGCATAGTGGACAACCTTGTCATTTAATTCCATATAAAGGGAGTCCATTTTACTCCATGTATTTTTTATATCTACCACCATTTGGAACCCCGGCATTGAAGATGAAAGGAAATGTGTTTTTCTCACATTATTTCCTTATAAATTAACATGCAAAATAAGAGGGGAATGCCTCGATCCAAGCTTTGCTTGGTTTCCGTTAAAACCACTAGTAAAGAGTGGAAGAGACATTTTAGAGTACAAATGTAGGCCAAAGAGCGGAATATTTATTCACTTATTTAGCTTCCTATATACAACCTTTACAACTACCACATTGATCACTTGAGCATTTTGTCGAAGTAGTTTATTTTGTTGTTGAACAATTTGTATTGTTGTTGAAATAATTCCATATGCACTTTTGTAGGTAAGGTGTCCTTTGTGGGAGTGACCTTGGAAGGTGCCATGTCTACGAAAAAGTTGTGACTAAAATGCAATGATCAAATCATGCATAAGAGGAAGAGACGATATGGCACCCTCTTATTTCCTTTGTTAGAGATGGAAAAGAAAGTAAAAGAAAACAAAAATAATACAAAAAAAAAAATGGAAATTAGAGGGAGCATATCCTTGACAATAGCTTGATAAAGAAGGGGGTTAATCCCTTGTTGTGGTTGTGGAAACCAAAAGAAGGAATGTATCCCTTATGGAAGTCGTAGAAGCCAAATCTGATGCCAATTGATACTTAATAAACTTAGGGAAAACAAAGAACTAGAAACTTGTATTAAAAGTCAAAACATACATTTAGCAAATAACAACCTTCGTATTATACACTTGTTGGATGTAAAATATGGGTTTATCATATTTGACTTGTTCTTGCCAAACCAAAGAATTGTACTAAAACTCAAAACATATTTTAGCAAATAAAAACCTTCTTATTATACACTTATTGGATGCAAAAGCAAGCTTTATCACATTTGATTTGTTCTTCTCACTTTTATTTTTCGATATAAATTATAATATATTAATATCTACTAGTTGATATGCATCATTAATGTGCTCTATTTCTTTGTGTTTTGGTACACAAAAAGTAGAAACCTACCTTAGACAATACTCAAAGGTGATGGAAATTAATGATTTTAATTTTTCCATCTCACACATTTGATCCCTTCACCTTCTCCACTCTCATTCCTCCTAATCACAAAAAAAAAAATGAGGAAGAATAAATTATATTGATTGGCAAAGGGGGTGTTAGATTGGTAGAAATAGGGTTATGCAAAGGAAGTGAAGCTCAATAATTATGTAGGTGACACATGAAATTTCACAATTTCATAAGAAAGGGACATGATTTTAGTGTTTCTAAGTTAGGTATTAATGCTTTTGATTAGTAATTATTGAATTGGTCATTAACAATTTCTACAAATAGATTCTTGAGTTGGGTATCCATGGTTTCTACATAAAAGTTAGAGGTAAATTCTCATCTACCCTACACTATTTTGATTGCGATTTATTTTCAATTTCCAACTCATGGTTTTAGTGTTTGTGTGTTTGACTTCTATCTCGTAAATCCCTAGAATGGTTTTGTAGTAAGAAGATTTTCAGACAACCATGTTTCAAATAGGGTATGGTCCAACTAGAAACAAGTGATATTTCTCTTTATACAATCCATAGCTTCTTGTAGGGAACTTTATTGCTTAGTGTTATCATGGTTCTCTAAGGTTTTTTTTATTTTTCTCTACAAAATTTAAACTCCAAGTAACTCTATGCCTACATAGTATTATAGTGAATTAAATTTGTAATAGGAGATTTACCCACAAATGAGGAAACCTACATGTTGAATTCCAATGGAAGAAACTTTGAATTAACCATTAGATTCCCTATAGTTTCAACCTAAAATTTGGCTATAACTTGCAACCCAAACACTCACGAAATTGACTTTGGATCAATAATGGAATTATAAGAATCAATGCAAAGGAATTTTTTAATGATTAACAATTAATAAAGTGATTTGGGAGGTGCATTAAAGCAAAAAAATAACTTAATTATAGAATTTCAACTCATCTAGGGATCTTCAGTAATAATGCCTTTGCATTTGGTTTCTTCCTTAAAGGAGAATTGAAAGAAACCTTTGGTTATAGTTTACATGGATGTCACAACCATACATTATGTTCCCAAACATATTTTATATAGATATTCATAATAGCCTTTTGCATGATATAATTAACAACCTATTTTATCTAGACTTTCATAATTATAGACTTTGACATGATATGACTAACAAGATACCCTTACAACATAAATCAATTAAAAATCCCAATGTGCCCTATGAAGCAATCCCTTCCAACACCTTAGATAGTCATTTTGCATACATGAAACCAATGAACCAAAAATCAAATCATTCTTGCCTAACCTACTTCTCCCTTTTACTCCTTGGGTTTGAAACTCCCCAACCTATGCCCTATGTTAGTTAGATCCCTTCCTGCACAAGGGTTAGAAAAAACACATTTCGTATGAGTGGTTAGTAGTCTAACAACAAAAGGTGAGGATTTAATTATAAACCCTAGGAGTAGCAAGTGTTAGAGTAGTTTTTCACTAGATTTGCATAAAAAACCAAAGATATCTAAATCATTACACAACAAATGCAAATTTCATTTACTCAAAGAAAGACTTATTATATTATATTCTCACCTTATGAGAAGCTCCTTTTCCAGAGAGGCTCAGAAAGGACCTCCTCCTTGGGAGGCTTTGTGTGTAATCATTGTTCCATTTTGTGTGGTTCTCTCTCTCCAAAAAGGGCAATGCAATCCAAAAACAAAAGAAAAAATAAAAATAGAGAGCATATAGTGGAGAATGCTCGAGAGTTTCAAGATCATGGGTTATGCAATGAAAATGGATCATTTGGAGTTGGGAGGAAAACCTCTCTATTTATAATAAAATATAGGTTAGATTTGATGAGGTCAAATATAACAAATTATTTGTTGGACCAAATCAAGGTCTAACCAATTTGGTATTTTATTATTATTTGTGAGAGTAAAAGGTTAAATATAATAGTCAAAAACTTGTATTTAGATAACTAAATAAAAAATAATGATTTATTGAGTTAATTAATGAAAATGAGTCAAAAGATTAGAAAATTTAATAAACAATGTTTTACTAAATTACTTCTATGTGAAATAGTAAAATAAGTTATAAATAATGATTTAATAAATTATCTCTATGAATATGTTTAAAAGATTAAGGAATAATCAACAAATAAATGATTTATTAAATTATTCATATGGAAATGGAAAATGTGAGTGAGAATATTTTGAATTATTTTCACTTAAATGGGTAAAATTATGAGAATAACATAAAATTAATGAATTTATGGGTTATTCTCATGTAAGTGAATTAATTAATGGAAATAACGTAGGAAAATTTATTTTTTACATTATTGTCTTAGGTGAAAGTGGGTGTTAATGTGTAAAAACCATACTACATGGTCTATTTCGATCCCCCTAATAATTATGGTTAGGTGAGCACTTTTTGTGTGATGATAGTGATGAGCCTTGGTATTGCAAAAGGAATGTTGCAACTCCCAAGGCTACCAACTTTAATTATCAATATGGAGTTCGTACAAACTTAAAGAGGGGTCAGCATTGTATGTGCACCAGAAATCCTCCTCTTCCTAGTCTGACTCACGTTGATGCAGGTGAAAGAAGTTAATGAAAAAACTTCAAATGAGAAAATATTTAAATAAGCTTCCAGTCCTAAGTTGGAATAGATAAATAGAAATAAACAAACATATTCTACTTTTGCTAGAAAATAAATGATATAAAGGAAATCTATTATATTTGTAAAAAATCTAAAGCACAATGACAACCAAGCAAATCTAATCTGTGTTGCTAGAAAAGAAATGGAATTAAATGAAATATATTTTATTTTGTAGGAAAAGAAAGTCCTAGATTACTCTGGCATGAAGAAATCACACTTTGCTTAAAGTAAATTGTAGGAATGAAACCTAAACTAATCGCAGAAATCAACATTCAAGAGGTAAGAAATGTAAAAGCTAAATTGTGATATAACCAATCCTCAGCTCAATCAAAGTGGTCTTAGAGAATTCATGGGCTATAAATCTACTTCTACCATGAATTTGGAGTGAACAAGATCTCAAAAATAAACTACTGCGAGAAACTTCTTGTTGCTACAGGATTGCTACAAGATGCATGTTTCTCAAGTTAACTTGCCAAATGCCCAAGCTAATCAAATTCAAACATTGTGGGGTGAATTTTATTATTATTTTAAATGTTTTTAGGCTTCAATACAAATTTAATCAACTCAAAATAACTTCGTTAGCATGTGCTAAAAATTCAGCAGAAAATTACTACTAAAACCCAGAATTTTCATAACAATGAACTAGTAAGTTTATCTAAGCACCCAAATGCCTAAGCTAATCAAGTGAAAATGCAATGGGTGATATTTTTTATTAATTTGGATTTTTTAGGCCTCAATACAAGTGGAATAAACTTGAAATTATTCCACTAACACATGTTAAAATTTAACAAAAATTTACTATTGCTTTGCTACAAGATTGTTGGGAATGACTGTCTATCTACTTTATTAGCCAAACGAAAATTCCTACCAGGTATATGAATCCATTTTGTTCATATTTATGGCATTATTTTCGTTATGGAGTGCCTAGGGGTGGTTAGGAGTGTTGTGGGGCAAATCGTTTTGCATTTGGAGGCTTTTTCTATAGTGCTACAAGATTGTCTTGTAAGTGCTACAGGAAAGCGTCGAGAGAAGATTTGATGAAGGAGAAGGAAGGAAGGTGAATGATGGTGGTTGGGATGGATAAATGGTATATGGAAGAGCCTAATCCAATCCTAAAATGTATCAAATAGCCTATCCTATAGCATAAAAGACAAATTCTCCTCTTCTTGTAGAAAAATTGTGTTTGCTAGCAGACTATGGAATGGTGGAACATAAGTGAGAGAAGGGATCTCTAGGGAGCTTGAAACATTTAAATATGTTTATTAAAGACACATAATAACCCTATTTTACCAAGAGAATATATATACTAATTCTACTTAGCCAAAGTCATTAACCAATTGCAAACTAGCTAATATGCAGGATTTAGAAATAAAAGTGCAGAGAAGCAAATTGATGAAAACTAAGCTATAAATGATGCATGCATGCACATAGATATTTTTCTTAGTCTTGAACCAAAGAAATGATGTAGAAAATGGAAAGGTAAATTTAGAACTCAACTCCGTAATCAAGGCTAATTTTAAATGGAAATAACCAGAAAATGAAACTACACTAAATGCATGAAAGAGAACAAAGTACAAGAGGGGCTTGACTACCTAGGATTGGGCCCTAACCCAAGGAAACTCAAGCCCCCTTAAATATTTATCAGGTTGGAAATAAGATGGATTTCATTCTTTGTCAAAAGAGTTCATACATAACAAAATACTAGGCAAAGAATCATGTTACTCCTCAAAGTCTATTCTTCACTTATTTGAACTTGCTATTGGACTACTAGGCCGCTTTATTTATACAAAAAGAATTGAGGGGCAGCCTCCTTTAAGAGGGGGACCACTTCCCTCCAAAACTCCTAGAAAATTGGATATAATTCCTAGCAAGAGGAATCTTTTTTAAATACTAAAATACGCATTCTCCTGTAGCATGGAACACATCCCTAGATTTTCTTAACCAATGGAGCTCCAGAATATGTTCAATAATTTCATAGTATCCCATTCATTTATTATCCATTGTGTAGCATGTTATGGCAATGAAAAATTCCATATTCTCTCATTATAAAAATCTTTAGAGTTCATTCAATATTCTGCAAAAATAAATAATATTAGGCACATAGTAAGCAAGGGGAAATTGAATTCCTAGGGACCCATTAATATTAGTAATTAACTATATAATGTCAAAGTAAAGGGGTTAAAAAAATGTTTCAGGTGTCTATGAAAGACCAAATGGACCTTATAAAATATCCAATTCTTGGGCCCATCATCTCCCCCTACTGAAATTGTTTCTCACCTCTGAGAAAATCAATATTTTGATTGTCCTCCATGTGATTCTATTGTTGTGGTATCATTGGCTTTCTTATTTCCTACTCTGTATATTGGTCTACTTCATGTTCTTCTTACTGCTCCACTATCTACACATCCACTCCTTTCTACTCTCCATAGCATCACTTTAAATAATTTCTCAATCAATGCCTCGTTTACCACATCATATTTATTGTTGTTCTTATAAAAAATCAGACTGTAGAATTTACAGAGTTCTTTCTTCTAACAACTGAGGGGTTTCCATTAATTTTTATGTCAGATAGCGGTGAGGAGAGATGGAATTTACCCTCTATCCTAATTATTGCCTCTATTCATTGAATTTTTGGGTAGATTTAGCCTCTTGTAGCACTTTGTATTCTTCCTGTAGCACCCTATACAGAATCTTATAGAATCCTATACAGAATCTTGTAGCACCATGTTTTGACTCAAAAAGAATGATTTCTTGGCACTCATTGCCTCATTTCTTGATCCTTTGTCTTATTGCGCTCTCGTAGTTAAGGTAGTCATATTGTGTATGTCATTTTCATTGAAATGGATCCCAAATTCTCTTACTATTGTCACAAACTCTTGGTCAATTTTTCAAAGAATCCCATCTAGCTATAAATTTGGAAAATGGTAAGTACCTCAAGGTGTTGATGGATCCTTGAGGGATCTGTAGGTTCCCTTCAGTAGGTTCCCATGGCTCAAAAATAACTCTGACAGGTCAAAATTAGTGCTTGTTGGCGTTTCTACAAGATCCAGAAAATTCACCACCAGTGACAAAGTTATGGGCCTAAAGTGGTCTAAAGGGTGTTTCAAACTATAGAGGTGAATGATAAAACACAAAACACCTTCTTCATATCATTATTCTCAAAATAAGGGTTACAGGAAAACATAGGTTATAGTATCTTAAAAACCCTACGTATATCTTTTTGTGCCAAAAAAAATAGGAATGGGTACAATTTACCCCTTCCAGTGGTATAGGCTTGATGCTCCCTTAATTATGAATTTTTTCTCCTTCCTGCAGTGTTCTGGTCACTCTTATGGCACCTCACTTCTTCTTCCTGTAGCGCATCACTTCTTCTCCTTTATTCTAGTTGGCAAAGAATTTGTTCTTTCTTGGTTTCCTATAGTGAGCCCCAATACTTAGACACACAAAAGAGAAATTACATAGTGTTTCATGGAATCTAAAAGGTTTGATTTGCATACCTTGATTACTTGTGGAGCTACTTAATGGTACTTTGGAGATAAAGAATGTTTGCAAGTGGTTTTGGAGGTCTACTTCTTTCATTTTTTACTACATGGAGATATGTTTCTCTTCTAAATGAATGGAGATTTTATTTTTCACTTTTGGGTTTTGTATATGGTCAAGATGATGATGACATGTCCCTCCTAGAATTTTTCTTTCAATATGTGATGGTAAATGGTGGGTCTGTTAGTCCCTTAAAGGTTGCTACAAGAAACATAGTTTCTTATAGCAGTGAAAAGGGATCCATAAAATCACCATTTCTTGGAGTTGTTTTTTATGATCCTGACGTCATGTATGCTCTTGTTGCTTTCGAGGCTTCTTAATATGCTTATTCATGGTCTTAGATTCTTTGCTTCAAAAAAATGGGTGCACCATGGGTTGCATGTTGTTGTTACTAGTTAATTTAGGATCCTGTAGCAACCTACAGGAGGTCATGTAGGTGATTAGGGCCATTCCTTTTCCTTCTAGAGGGTGGAAAAATTTATCATGCCCTTGTATTTCTGGAGTAGACTGAGTCTATGGGGTCTCTAAAGGCTGCTATAGCACTAGGTAGTTTCCTGTAGCAACCACAAAGGTCCTTCAAACTCATTGTTTTTTTCATGTAGCATAATTGTTTAACCAATATCTCTCAAATAGTATATTTCCTTCACCTAAAATTTTTTAGCATTTTACCATCATCATTTTGCATCTCCTGATAAAAAATATTGGTCAATGGATGCACAAATTTTGAGAAAAAGATAAATGGATGTAGTTGATGGCAACCAATTTCTTTAAAATCATATACTTTAATTTTCTAAAAAAAAATGAGCATGTTACAATTATCCTTATTCATGTCCTCTTAAAAAAAATCATCCAATCGATGCATGATTTGTAAGATATGGTTAAAACAATTTTTTCCCTATAAATTTTAGCAATCTTGTAGTAGCATAGAACTTCCTTGTAGCACTTTGGGACAATGAGGAGAATGAATGGGAAAGGTTTGGGAATTATGGGAAATGGCATGGTGATGCATTGTGAGGATGAAAATATATGTATGGACTTATTCTTAGTCATGTTGGAGCATCTTGGTACAAAAAGTGCAAAATTCAATTGTGACTGCCATTGACTAGATGTTTGCTTTTCTGATCAACTTCTTGTTGCTTGTGCAAGTTGGATAGACTATGCATATATACTTAGAGCAAAGGATATTTATTTTAATTTTTCCCTTTTTTTCTTTTTTATTTTTTCTTTTTTTTTAATATCTTTTTTTCATATATTTTTTTTCTCTTTTCTAGGCCTATTAGCTGCCTCAATGAGGTTTTCAACTAGTAAGTTTTCCTAGGCACCCTAGAGGAGGTTTTTATCTAGGATCTTATTTCATTTTTTCTCTTTTTTTCAACTCACCAGTTGTCTCGGAGAGTTTTTCAACCAATGAGCCAATCTTAGGGGCCTCAAAGGAGGTTTTCACCCAAGATTTTATTTTTTCCTTTTTTACTTCTTCTTTTTCTTTCCTTTTTTATTTATTTTTTTCCTATCGTACTCTACTTGAAAAAAATAAAATATCCTTCAAGTATAGGAATACTTACAATAGAGCCATGTATGTACCAGGATGGCAAATAAACTCATATGCTAGTTTGAAAGATATGCTCTGATATATACTAGAATATGAAAGATCATTTGCTTTGACTTTGATGATGCCAACCACTATTGAAGAGAGTGGTGCTCCTAATTAATGATTGTTAGGAATCAGAGTTCAATATAGTTGTGATGCCCTTGGTTGACTTGCTCATCTGGATCATTCAGTATGTCTTCTTCTTCTTCCATGCATTCAAAGCATCTACTATTTGTTGACTAGTCACTTGAACACATAAGGGATTTAATGATAAGCATAGTAGAATTTTTTCAATCTCAGACTCCAATGGTTTCTCTGCATTAAATCTAGTACATGATTCCTATGCATCTTCTACATTAATCATAGCAATAGAAACTATTTTTTGCAATACTCTTTCTGATCTAATATGAATACCATTTAGATCAAGAGGAGTTGTTCGGAAGTGTTGTACCTCAACATTATAAGTGGGTTGATTTTCTTTATTGTTTGGGTTATGTTGATGGTGTTGGACTAGCCAACATGTCAGGGGATCTCTCTGGTAAGAAGTCCCAACTAGACCTCAAACCGTTTGGTGTAGGAGTCCGAGAAGTGGGTCGTACGGTATCGCCTTGACCGCAGTTACGCGCAGAGGCAAGTAAGATGTTCCTGTTGGTAGCAAGGGTGTGACATATGTAGCAAGTCAAGGAAGGCGCATGAGTGGTTCTAACACATGGAGGGTGAGGTGAGTGCACCCCTTGAAAACCTGTGAATGCATGGAGTTAAGAAGGGAACACAAGAGCTAAGATGCATCACAAACTTGAAGGCAAGTGACCTAGAAATCCAAAGTGATGGTTAAACCAACAGCACATTTTAGTAAGATTCATACATACATATACAAAAAATAGCTACACATGCATACGTAAGCAAATAGATACATATATCATTTAGAGTAAACAAGATAGTTGAAATACAATAGGACTATGCATGAAACGTGTTGGCTCTGTTATATTAAGAAGTGTAAGTTCCAATCATACAATACAACCATGACAAACCATTAGTTCCGACAACAGAACGTTACAGTCACTGCCGCTTGATCCTCCAAAGGGATATACTAGCTCTGCACAGTGGAGAAGCCAAGGCTCATTACAATATTGTTCAAGCTCTCTCTATGATACTCTTATTGGAAGCTTGGCTAACCAAAAGGCTATACAATGAGTTATGAGGGACTATATATAGCAAAGGGTGGGGTGGCCCTTGACATTCCCCTTTGTGATTGTTCATCTATCCTCATGACTCTTCATCTACTCTATGGATGTTACATCCAATAATCAACACTTGAACTTTCACTTGACAAGACATCACATACAATCTGCACATGCACCCATGTGAGACAAAATAGGCTTGAGCAAGCCATGCAAGACATCACTATGACTTGGAAAACTTTGGGAAGAATATCTCTTCAACATCCTCATGGTAGTCGATGGTGGCAAACTGATGCCATGCTTGGTAGTCCGCGATGGTGTCCGTGTACTCTGTGGTGACATCTTTTTGGAAATGAACTCTTTCCTCCATAGCATCCGGGTACACTGCTCGTGCTCCCTTTTCCAACTCGTCTGGTAACATGTGCATCATTGTCTTGCATCATTTTTTTGAGTGTGGCGGACCAACAACATACTGATGCATGGTTTCTGCACTGATCACCAAGTCTGCGCTTGTGGCTATGCACATCAACTTGTCAAAGTACGAGTCAAGCTCCAGTCGAACTTATGCCTTTGCCTTTGCCTCGGTGACGGTCCCAATACATGGGATCGCATGTGCACACACAACAACATCCATACTCCTGATTACCCGTGCATGGGAAGCTTGTAGACTGGTGATGAGCTGCGGGAGATCTTCATAGTTTCAAAATTGACTCTGGATGCGTGACTTCAACTCGACCGCTCTAGGATTCATCATCTTGGGAAAGTGTAACAAGGCTCCCTTGTATCTCATTGTCCATGTTTGCATATAATCAATAACAGCATGCGCATTCGACAAGATATGTTCTCTCCTAGCACATTATTGTTGCCAACCGTTGAGATGGACAACTGCTTTATGCACGGTGCCAAACTTGGAATACAACATCCACATGACTATCTCAAGGGACGATACTTCATTTAATATTGTCTTCTTCAACTCTACTCGGGCGGATGTTGTAACCAATTCTTCTCCCTACTTGTTCATTTATAACTCTTTAGTCATTCACTCGTTTTCAGCTATCAAGAAGCGAACACTCGAGCTAGTGGCTTCAACATATGCTCTACTAGCATCAACCAATGATGTTCGATGCTTGCACACTTTAGACATGATCACTCGTTCCTCAAACTGTGTAGCAGATGTGTGATCATCCGAAGTAGACACTCTGCGAGATTGCACAACTCTATGTTGGAACTCGTTGAGTGATGTGTCGTGCATTTCTCCTTCTAGATTGTCTCCAAGGATCTCAGTGTCACCTTGGTTTCATGGGACTTTCTCTACTTTTGGATGCAGTGAAGTTGGTAAGTCGACCTCATAGTGGTAAGGCATGAGGTTGATGTCTTGCTCTAACTCCTTCTACTCCATGTTTGTATCCATATGCTCAAGTGCTTGTTCAATATCTTGAGTATTTTATTTAGGCGTAGTCTAACTTATAGATGAAATAGACTTTTTCACCGAAATTCACCAAAATCCGGCAATATAATTTCAAGGTTTTTGTTGTTTAAAATACATTTTTGAATGCATAAATGGATTCAACGCCCTGAAAAACCCTGAGGCACTCAAATTTTGCAAATTAAACAATTTAAACTCAAGTTTTTAAAAATATCTGTCGGATTTTAATTAAAATTAACCAGAAAAATTGTCATGCAAAAAACCATTTTGCCTATAAGTTACACTTCACCTTTTATTTATCATTGAAATTGATTTTTTTTGCTATTACCATTTTTTATTTAGTTAATGTAATTATTATTTTATTATTTTTAAATGTAATGTTAGTTGACA
>APFE031618146.1:16808-34593 GCA_000404065.3 Pinus taeda | reverse complement strand
ATAATAAATAGGTTAATTACTTATCAAATAAGCAATTGTGAAAAATAAAATAATATACATACTTATTAAATATAATACTATAATGATGACAAAAAATAATACAATGTTTTCGATTAAGTTTCATTTTTATGAGATTTTTATGAAAAATAATATAGAATGTATTAGTAGGAATGGATTGGCTAGAAAGTCACTGGTCCTTGGTAGATTGTAACGAGAAAAATGTTAGTTTCCTTAACGAATTAGGACAAAGAAAATAAATTCAAGGAATTAAGAAAAACATTAGGTTACGCCTTATTACTACTAATCAGCTAGGAAAATGTATCATAAAAGGTTGCCAAATTTATGTCGTATAGGTCGGTTATGCTAATTCTAAAGACAAGATGACTTCTCTTGAAGATATTCCTGTCATCCAAGAATTTGTGGATGTATTTCCCGAATCCATACCTGGGTTGCCACCCAAGCGAGATATTGATTTCACCATAGAGTTAGTTTGAGGTGAAGCTCCTGTTTCAAGAACTCCTTAGCATATGAGCATACTTGAATTGACTGAACTCAAAATGCAGCTGCAGGAGCTGCTTGATAAAGGATACATTCGCCCTAGCGTGTCTCCCTAGGGAGCGCCTGTATTATTTGTATGAAAGAAATATGGAACCTTAAGGTTGTGCCTTCATTATAATCGGTTAAACAAACTGACCATCAAAAATAAATACCCCTTGCTCCAAATTGATGATTTGTTTGACCAGGTTTGAGGGGCTTGCGTATTTTCAAAAATAGACTTACGATCTAGGTATCATCAAATAAGAATTAAGGATGAAGACATTTGTAAGATTTCCTTTCAAACTCATTATGGCCATTATGAGTTCATAGTACTACCCTTTTGTCTTACGAACACCCCTGCAACTTTTATGAGCTTAATGAACGATATTTTCCAACTGTACTTAGACAAATTTGTGTTGATCGTTATTGATTATATCCTAATTTATTCTAAGAACCGGGAAGAGCATGAAAAGCACTTGAGAATTGTCTTGAAAACCCTGCGGGATAAACAGTTGTATGCTAAGTACAACAAATGTGATTTTTACAAAGACTAAATACAATATCTTGGCCATTTTATTTCACCAGAAGGTATCGTGGTCGACCCAGAAAATATCAAAACCATTATGGAATGGCCCATCCCAAAGAACGTTGCAAATATTAGATCCTTTATGGGTCTAGTGGGCTATTATCCTTGGTTTATGAAGGGTTCTCAAAAATTGCCTTTCCTATAACCTCATTACAAAATATAGGAAGGAATTTTCAGTGGACTGTTGAATGCCAGCAGAGTTTTGAATATTTGAAACATTTACTTACCATTGCACCTGTGCTAAAGGTTGGAGATCCGAAAAAACCATTTGTGGTATGCACAGATGTTGTAAGGAAGGTGTTGTGGGAGTATTAATGCAACAAGGTAAGGTTATAGCTTACGAATCTCGCAAGCTAAAAGACCATGAAAAACAGTACTCTACCTACGATTTAGAATTGATAGCAGTAGTACACACTTTGAAGGTGTGGTGACACTACTTGTTGGGTAAGAAGTTCCTGTTATTAACATATCATAATAGTCATATGAGCTTCTTTAGCCAACCCAATTTAAATGCCCATCAAGCTAGGTGGTCATCCTTTTTAAGCGAATTTGATTTTGAAATAAGACACCTAAAGGGAAAGAAAACTGAGTTGTTGATGCACTAAGCATAAATTTACACTACATATATGAATTACATTACAGTCAAGTAAAGTCAATTTTTTCTGATATAATTAAAGAAATATCTCATAAAAACCCCGAATATATTTTCTTATGCAGCAAGCTAATAGTGCCCAAGGTAATAGGGAAAAAACTGATTACGAAATAAACCAAAGATAAATTATTAACCTTTAGGAATTGCATCTATGTTCCTAATCAAAATTCTATTAAACAATTTATAATGGACGACTTTCACAGGAAAATGTACGTTGCTCATCCGGGATATCAAAAATTGTTTACAGCTTTTAATAAAAATTACTTCTGGTCAGGCTTAAGAATGGACATTACAGAATATTTAGCTAAATGTTTAGAATGTCAGCAAGTGAAAGAAAAACATCAACATCCTGCTGGGTTACTGCACCCCTTGCCTATTCCTGAGTGGAAGTGGGAAACAATCACTTTAGACATTATTATAGGTCTTCCCAGAACCAGAAAGCAACATGATTCGATAATGGTTGAAGTTGAAAAACCAAGCAAAGCCATTCATTTTATACTAGTAAAATCCACCTATAAGACTATTGAAATTGCCAACATATTTATGAGAGAAATATTCAGACTACATGGGATACCCATTATAGTAATCTCGAATCAAGATGTAAAGTTTACATTCACATTTTGGAAGAATCTTTTCTCTGGTTTGGGTATGCCAATTCAATTCATCACACCCTACCATACTCAAATGGATAGGCAGACTGAATGAGTCAACCATGTTCTGGAAGATATGTTAAGAATGTTTGTGACGCAGCAACCAAGTAAATGGGAGGACTAACTCCACCTGGTTGGATTTTATTATAACATTGGATACCATGAGTCACTAGGAATAAGCTCCTTCGAGGTACTGTATGGGAGGAAATGTTAGGTACCCATGGACTGGGGTAGCCCTATCAACGAATTGCCACTACGTCCTGATATGCTAACCGAGATGGAGAAAACAGTTAGAAAGGTTTGTCAAAATTTGAAGGTTACCTAGGATAGGAAAAAATATTATGCAGATAAGAAGAGAAACTACAGAGAATTTAAGGAAGGGGATCATGTATACTTATGAATTAAGCCAAAGAAAAGCACTCTACAGTGGAGAGGATGTGCTAAATTAGCACCTTGTTGTTGTGGTCCTTTTAAGATATTGGAACGAATTAGGTCGATAACATACAAACTTGTGCTACCAAGCTAAATACGAATCCATAATGTCTTTCATGTTTCTCTACTAAAAACTTATGTGTGGGATCCTAAGCATATAATTAATTGGGAAAATGTACAGGTAATTCAATTAGTGAATTGAATTCTAAATTATGTTTGTGTAAATAGATATGTATATATCAAGTTTCAAAATAAACTGATGATAATTCATGATGATGGACAAGTTGAACCAGTAGGAGAATTCTTGGTAGAGCCTCTTCGTATTCTCGATCAGAGAGAAACAACATTACGGAGGTGAGTCATCACCCAGGTTAAAGTGTAGTGGAAGCACTTTGGCCTGGAAGAGGCCACCTAGGAAGACAAGGATTTTATGCATAAATCTTATCCTGATTTATTTTTATAAATTGAAAATGAACACCAGGGATGGTGTTCCTCATAAGAGGAGGGAGATGTAACACCCCAAACTACATGGACAGATTATTTTACTGCTTATTGTTTTACTTTTACTATTTTACTTGTATTTCTCTATTATATTATTGTTACAAAGGAAACATGAAAGAACTCATGGCTGAGTTAGCCAAAGTAACTTTATAAATATTATGTGATAAAAATATATATATATATATATATATATATATATATATATATATATATATATATATATATATATATATATAATATATATATATATTTATGAAAATAGAAAATTGGTTACATAAACCTCCTGAGACAGTTATTGTTGGTTACACACCCTTTTACTTCAAGAGGAGGGGTTCAAGAAGGCCTGTGGGCTGGAAGAATCTAGGAGGAAAAGGGGAAATTTTGATTTAGAAGGCAAGGACTGCCAAGAATTCCATAGAACCTCCTTGATCTGGGTGAAATAAACCAGTGGGAGCCATGGAAACAACCCGAAAAGAGTAGGGACTCGAAACTGGACTTACAGTCTTGATGTTTCAGAGTGACTCAATCTACACAGTGTAAACCATTGTCTAGAGGAGAAGAGCTCGGGGTGAATTCTAGATGTCATAGCTAGACTCGTGGCTGGGTGGAGAGATCTTCTAAATAAAAGAGGCTAGGCAAACGAAGGAAACATATAAGTTTCTCACTATATCATTAAAAATTATTTTAATTGTTTATACAGGTCTGTGAACAAAAGACAAGAACAACTTGAAAGCTATTTGTTACAGAAAGAGAAACACATTTTAGTTTTTCTATACAAACAGTATTAATATATTCAATTAAGAGTAAGGTTCCTTGTCTTTTATTTATAGCCTATTCTCTGTTAAATTATCTTTGATATTGTTACAAATAATAAAGAAAATTTACAAATGTGTAGTTTTATTTGAAAATGATCAGTATGTGCATTATTGAAAATAAAAGGCAAACAATAGAATAACTCTCTTTTGACATAAATATGAGGATGATGTTTCATGTAAATAACAAAAATTATCAGTCAATGTAAACTAGCTAATATTTCAGTGCTGCAAACCACACCATGAAAATACCATAATATAATTTAACTATAAGTTCGACAAGGAAACCCCGTCTATTAACAACCAAGAACATAGGAAAGAAAATATTAACTTAGCTAAACAAGAAAGGAGAATATATTTGTAAGTTAATGAAATTTTTCTAGGAAAGACCAAAATGGGAACAGTCAGACCCAGTATTTCTTCAATGGAGACATTATGTACATAAACGGAAATTCGGAAATCGTTCTGCACTTAGAATCAACCTTGTACAGTTAAAACAAAACAACATTTCAACTAGTTTCCCCATAATTAGATAAAATTTAAATTACGCAGCCATTCATGGGCATAGATGCCCTAGCCGAAGCCCAAAAATCTGCCAAGGTCTCTAGCTTAACAAAATATTAACCACAATATAAAACCCTAAACTTTCTCCGGTAGAGATGGGCAGCATGAACCACCACCGAAATTTGAAATGTAAGACAACAAAAAAAGGGAACCAACCTAGAAGAAACAGAATGTATGGCACCGATTGGTTAGAAATATTTCTGGTGACACAAACCTGTAGTGAATAGTAATAAACGGTTGGGTCCCTCACCTATAAAGGAAACATCGAGGTCAGAAACAGCAGCAAGGGTTGGTACCCCGAAAATGAAAAGTAAATAAACCTTGAGAAAAATTATTTACCTAAAATGACAATTAAATCATTGAGCAGAGTCATGGCGGAGTCTCTACTAGCGAGGCGTCGACCATGATTAGCAAGTATTAAAACCAAAAGAGAACATTAACCACCAAATCTATGAGACAACATTCATGCCTTCAAGATGTCCACCTTTTGTTCCTCATGCAAGACGATCTGAGGTTGGGTTGCCTACAAAGAGATGAAGGGCATTTTTCTGCAACAAAATTACCATCTAGTTCAAAAAGGGCCGACCGGAAAAACCGTCAAGAGCCATAGTTGCCCTTGTAAGAACCAACCAGCGATTCTAAGTTAGGCTCCAGGCATAAATCGTCTGGTTGATTGAGAAATCAAGTATAAGTAAACCAGCATGCTCAGAAAACCTAACTGGTTGCAGAGCCTTCCTCCCATCAAACATTGTTTGAAATGCTAGAAAATTTCGGGTTGGGGAAAGCAGTTAGATACCTCAAACCCTCCAGATAGATCCTAGCCATTGGATCATCAAAGTATAGATCAATGGTGGATAGTGCAACACCTATTAAGGTCTAAGAATTATTAAGAGAGATGTATAATTGAACCTTAAATGTGTTAAATGCTTAATAGCTTGATATTTTTGCCACTAACTTTAGACCAAGTAGGGGTGTATGCTTTATTTATTCTTATTTTATGAGGGCGAGACCTTACAAATCATTATTTAGGAGCATTAATATCTAAACCATAATTAAACATATGACTTACACTATATATATATTATATATATATATATATATATATATATATAATTATATATATAGATATAGATATATGTTTCCAATTAATTACCTCATGAATTGAGCTAGATATTAGAATGCATACTTCACCAAAGTAAAAAAATAAATAAATAAATAAATTATGCGTTTGTATATTTGTTACATATGGTATCAGAACCTAGGTTATGACACTGAGGCTTCTAGGAACTAAAATGAGACAGTGTGTGGATAATTGAACACGGAGAATATCGAGAGGATCCAGACCGCCGAACCAGTCAGACACACCTTATGTAGGGGCTAATCTGGAAATGTGGATGCAACTGGGAGAAGAATCCCACCAGGCCAATGCTGCCCTATTGAAAATTGTCGAATAGTTACATGTTGAAATGATTAGTTCGAGAATTGATAGCGAAAGGTTGCAGTAGGAGCAAGAGAGGATTTTAAAAAGTTTGTCTGATCAACAAAATCAGTGTGGACTTAACCCTAGTGTTGATAACAGGAATAGAACCACAACCTTCCATCATAAGGAAGATAATGTTGAGTCAGCAAGGGAACGGGATAAATAGGAAGGATGTTCTGATAATGTCTCTGACGATCGAAAAGAAAAAAAGCAGAAAAATGAACTCTAGGGAGAATTTTAAAAAATAAAGCCCCCGATCTTTAAAGGTGAAACTAAAGAAGTAGTGGTAACATGGTTGATTGATATGGATAAATATTTCCATATCTATGAGTATGAATATATTCTGAAGGCCATATTGACTATATATCAACTACGAGGTAAGGCCACTCTGTGGTGGGAAGAAATAAAAATTGTGCGGAAAATTGAAGAACAACAAGTTACTTGGACAGAACTTCAGAAACATTTCAAGGATAAATACCTGACAGATCGTTAATATGACGAGAAAGTGGAAGTGTTTCACGATTTGAAACTGGGATTCTTAACCATGGACGAATTTGTAACACGATTTACCTCCTTGCTACGATACATACCATACATGTGTGAGCAAAAAGCTAAGATTAAATGCTTCATCAGTAGTCTACCTAACGTTTTGAAGGAAGAACTAGAGTTTGATTATTCGAAAATGATGGATGAAGCTATATGCAAAGCACGCATTTGCTATCAACAAATGAGAAAAAAAAATGAGGGTATCAAAGGTGGCTTTAACTGAAAAGGGATGAGGAATCTGCTAGCTAGTAAGCATGCGTAGGCTATTATTGGAAGGAATTTACATCAAAGGATGCCCAATAAGTTTCCAACGAGGAACCCTCCAAATCTCCCAGCATAAAGTGAAAATAGATAATCAAAAGCAGGTAGTAAACCTACAAATGACCAGCAACAGAAGCCACCTTTGCAGTGTTGGGGTTGTGGAGAATCTCACTACTACAAGAACTGCCCACATTGAATAAGAACAAAGTAGGTTACAAATGTGCAAGAAGCATCAACATTTGGGGAGGTGTCAAGAAGCATGCCCAAGAATAATGCAGCATTGGATGATCATCAAGTGAAATATCAGCCCACCATGATAGAATTTGAAGGTAAGATTACTGAAAAACTTGTTTACTCTGATTGATCCAAGTGCTAGTTTGAGCTATGTTAGCCCAAAAATTATAGAAGAATGTCACTTACAAAGTATCAAGTTTCAAAAACACTGGTTAGTTCAATTAGACACGGGTGCTAAGCGAAGGTTAACTACAAAAACATAAGGTTGTCCTGTTGACATTTTGCGACAACAGATCTTTGTGAATATGAATGTACTTCCCTTAGGGTCATACGATGTATTGGTAGAAATGTATTGGTTGGAAAGTCACTGGTCCTTAGTAGATTGTAAGTAGAAGACTATTAGTTTCCTTAACGAAATAGGACAAAGAAAAGAAATTCAATGAATTAAGTAAAACACTAAGTTACGCCTATTACTAATAATCAGCCAAGAAAATGCATCAGAAAAAGTTGCCAAATTTATGTGGTACAAGTGGGTTATGCTAATTCTAAGGACAATATGACTTCTCTTGAAGATATTCCTGTCATCCAAGAATTTGTGGATGTATTTCCTAAATTCTTACCCAGGCTACCACCCAAGCGAGATATTGATTTCACCATAGAGTTAGTTTGGGTGCATCTCATGTTTCAAGAACTCCTTATCATATGATCATACTCGAATTGATTAAACTCAAAATGCAATTGCAGGAGCTACTTGATAAAGGATACATTTGCCCCAGCGTGTCTCCCTAGGGATCCCTTGTATTATTTGTATGAAAGAAGGATGGAGCATTAAGGTTGTGCATTGATTATCGTCAGTTAAATAAACTAACCATGAAAAATAAATACCCCTTACCCTGAATTGATGATTTGTTTGACCATGTTTGAGGGGCTTGCATATTTTCAAAAATAGACTTATGATTTGGGTATCACCAAATAATAATTAAGGATGAAGAAATTTGTAATACTACCTATCAAAATCATTATGGTCATTATGAGTTCATAGTACTACCCTTTGGTCTTACAAACGCCCCTACAACTAGCTTGATGAACAGTATTTCCCAACCGTACTTAGACAAATTTGTGTTGATTTCATTTATGATATCCTAATTTATTCTAAGAACTCGAATGAGCATGAAAATCACTTGATAATTGTCTTGCAAACTTTGCGAGATAATCAGTTGTATGCTAAATACAACAAATGTGATTTTTACAAGGGCCAAATATAATATATTGGTCATGTTATTTCAGCAGAAGGTATCGTAGTGGACCCAGAAAAGGTCAAAACCATTATGGAATGGCACATCCCAAAGAATATTGTAGATATTAGATCCTTTATGGTACTAGCAGGCTATTATCCTAGGTTTATGAAGGGTTCTCGAAAATTGCCTTTCCTATAACCTCATTATAAAAGATAGGAAGGAATTTTTGGTTGATTGTTGAATGCCAACAGAGTTTTGAATGTTTGAAACATTTACTTACCACTGCACCTGTGCTAAAGGTTGCAGATCCGAAAAAATCATTTGTGGCATGCACAGATGCTTGTAAGGAAGGCATTGGGGGAGTATTAATGCAATAAGGTAAGGTTATAGCTTATGAATATCACAAGCTAAAAGACCATGAACAACAGTACTCTGCTTATGATTTAGAATTTACAGTAGTAGTACATGCTTTGAAGGTGTGGCGACACTACTTGTTGGGTAAGAAGTTCTTGTTATTAACGGATCACATCAGACTTATGAGCTTCTTTAGCCAGCCCAGTTTAAATGCTCGTCAAGCTAGGTGGTCAGCCTTTTTAAGTGAATTTGATTTTGAAATAAGTCACCTTAAAGGGAAAGAAAACCAAGTTGTTGATGCACTAAGAAGAAAGTTACACTGCATATATGAATTACATTACAGTCAAGTAAAGTCAAATTTTTCTAATATAATTAAAGAAATATCTCATAAAGACCCCGAATATATTTTGTTATGGCAGCAATCCAATAGTGCCCAAGGTAGAGGGAAAGATTTGATTATAAAATAAACTAAGATAAATTATTAACCTTTATGAATCACATCTATGTTCCTAATCAGAATTCTATTAAAAAATTTATAATGGACGACTTTCACAGGAAACCGTATGCTGCTCATCCGGGATATCAGAAATTGTTTACATCTATTAAGAAAAATTACTTCTGGCCAGACCTAAGAATGGACATTACAGAATATTTAGCTAAATGTTTAGAATGTTAGCAAGTGGAAGCAGAACATCGACATCCCGTTGGGTTACTGCACCTCTTGCCTATTCTTGAGTGGAAGTGGGAAACAATCACTTTGGACTTTATTACACATCTGCCAAGAACCAGAAAGCAACATGATTCTATAATGGTTGTAGTTGAAAAACTAAGCAAGGCCATTCATTTTATACTAGTAAAATCCACCTATAAGACTATTAAATTGTCGACATATTTATGAGAGAAATATTCAGGCTACATGGGATACCCAAAGTAGTAATCTCAAATCGGGATGTAAAGTTTACATCCGCATTTTGGAAGAATTTTTCTCTAGTTTGGGTATGCAAATTCAATTCAGCATAGCCTACCATCCTCAAACGGATGGGCAAACTAAACAAGTCAACCAGGTTCTGGAAGATATTTTAAGAATGTTTGTGATGCAGCAGCCAAGCAAATGGGAGGATTACCTCCACCTGGTTGAATTTTCTTATAACAAAGGATACCATGAGTCACTAAGAATGAGCCCCTTCAAGGTATTGTATGGGAGGAAATGTAGGGTACCCATGGACTGGGGTAGCCCTGTCAACAAATTGGCACTAGGTCCTGATATGCTAATCGAGATGGGGCAAACAATTAGAAAGGTTCATCAGAATTTGAAGGTTGGCCAGGATAGGCAAAAAGATTTTGCACATAAGAATATAACCTACAGATAATTTAAGGGGATCATTTGTACTTACGAATTAAGCCAAAGAAAAGCACTCTGTAGTAGAGAGGATGTGCTAAATTACACCTTGGCACTGCAGTCCTTTTCAGATATTGGAACAAATTGGGCCAGTAGCATACAAACTTGCGCTACCAAGCTATTTACTAATCCATAATGTCTTTCATGTTTCTCTACTAAAAAAATATGTGTATGATCCTAAGCATATAATTAACTAGGAAAATGTACAGGTAATTCAATTAGTGAATTGAATTCTAAATTATGTTTGTGTATATAGATATGTATATATCAAGTTTCAAAATAAAATGATGATAGTTCATGATAATGGACAGGTCGAACCGGAAGGAAAGTTCCTGGTAGAGTCCCCTTGTATTCTCGATCAGATAGAAACAACATTACAAAGGCAAGTCATCACCCAAGTTAAAGTGCAATGGAATCACTTTGGCCCAGAAGAGGCTACCTGGGAAGACAAGGATTTTATGTGTAAAGCTTATCCTGCTTTATTTTTATAAATTGAAAATGAACACCAGGGATGGTGTTCCTCATAAGAAGGGGGAGATGTAACTCCCTAAACTACATGGATAGATTATTTTATTGCTTACTATTTTACTTTTACTGTAAAACTTTTATTTCTCTGTTATATTGTTGTTCCAATGGAAACATGAAAGAACTCATGGCTGAGTTAGCCAAAGTAACTTTATAAATATTATGTGATAAAAAAATAAATATATTTTTGAAAATAGAAAATTGGTTAAATAAACCTCCTTAGACAGTTGTTGTTGGTTACACACTCGTTTCCTTCAAGGGGAGGGATTTGAGAAAGCCTGGGGGCTGGAAGAATCTAGGAGGAAAAGAGGAAAAAATGATTGAGAAGGCAAGGACTGCCAATTATTCCATAGAACCTCCTTCAGTTGGGTGAAATAAACCAGTGGGAGCCATGGAAACAACCCGAAATTGGTGGGGACTCGAAACTAGACTTACAGTCTTGATGTTTCGAAGTGACTCAATCTACAAAGTGTACAACAGGAAAAGGGTGGGGACTCAAAACTAAACTTACAGTCTTGATGTTTCGGAGTGACTCAATCTACAAAGTGTAAACCATTGTCTGGAGGAGGAGAGCTTGGGGGAGATTTTGGACGTCATAGCCAGACTCATAGTTGGGTGGAGAGATCTTCTAAAGAACAGACGCTAAGCAAATGAAGGAAACAGATAAGTTTCTCATTATATCATCAAAAAATATTTTAATTGTTTATACAGGTCTGTGAACAAAAGATAAGAACAATTTGAAAGTTATTTGTTACAAAAGAGAAACACACTGTAGGTTTTCTAGATAGACAATATTAATATATTCAGTTAAGATTCAGATGTCTTGTCTTTTATTTATAGCATGTTCTCTATTAAATTACCTGTGATATTGTTACAAATAATAAAGAAAATTTACAGATGTGTAGTTCTCTTTGAAAATGATGAGTATGTGCGTTATTGAAAATAAGAGGCAAACAATAGAATAACTTTCTCTTTTGACAAAAAAACTAAGGATGATGTTTCATGTAAATAGCAGAAATTATCACTCAATGCAAACTAGCTAAGATTCCAGTGCTGCAAACCACACCACGAAAATACCAGAACATAATTTAGTTGTATTTTCGACAAGTAAACCCTGTCTCTCAACAACCAAGGACACGGGAAAGCAAATACTAACTTAGCTAAACCAAAAAGGAGAAGATCTCCATAATTTAATGAAAAATTGCTAGGAAAAACCAAAATGGGGACAGTTAGACCCAATATTTCTTCAATGGAGACATTATGTACATAAACATAAATTTGGAAATCGTTTCGCAATTAGAATCAAGATTATACAGTCAAAACAAAACAACATTTCAACTGGTTTTCCCATAATTAGATAAAATTTAAATTACACAACCAATCACGGGCATAGATGCCCTAGCCAAAGCCCAAAAATCTGCTAGGGTCTCTGGCTTAATAAAATATTAACCACAATATAAAACCCTAAACTTTCTCTGATAGAGCTAGGTAGCATGATCCACCACTGGAATCTAGAATGTAAAACAGTAGAAAAAGGGAACCAAGCTGGAAGAAACAAAATATATGGCACTGGTTGGTTAGAAATATTCTCGGTGAATTGAACCCATAGTGAATAGCAATAGAAGGTTGGGTTCCTCACATGTAAATGCAACAACGAGGTTAGAAACAGCAGCAAGGATTTGTACCTCGAAAATTCAAAGGAAATAAACCTTGAGAACCGTTATTTACCTAAAATGACAATGAAATCGTTGAGCAGAGTTGTAGCGGAGTCTCTACTAGTGAGGTGCCAACCATGATTAATAGGTATTAAAACAAAAAAAGAACATTAAGCGCCAAATTTGTGAGCCAACATTCATACCTGCAAGATGGCCACCTTCGGTTCCTCGTGCAAGGGGGTCTGAGGTCAAGTTGCCTGCAAAGAGACGAAGGGCATTTTTCTGCAACAAAATTACCATCGAGTTCAGAAAGGGCAAACTTGAATAACCGTTGAGAGCCATAGCTACCCCTTTAAGAACCAACCAACAATTCTAAGTGAGGCTCCAGACATAAATCATTTGGTTGATTGAGAAAACAAGTATAAGCAAATCGGTATGCTGAGAAACGTTACTGGTTGCAGAGCCTTCCTCCCATCAAACACTGTTCGAAATGTCGGAAAGTGTTGTGTTGGGGAAAGCAGCTAGATACCTCAAACCCTCAAGCCAGATCCTAGTCGTCAGATCATCAGATTATAGATCAATGGCGAATAGTGTAACACCTGTTAGGGTCTACGAATTATCCAAAGAGATGTACAATCCAGCCTTAAATGTGTTAAATGTTTGATAGCTTGATATTTTCGCCACCATCTTTAGACCAAGTAGGGGTGTATACTTTATTTATTCTTGTTTTATGAAAGCAAGACTTTACAAAGCATTGGTTAGGAGCATTAATATCCACAACATAATTAAACAACTGACATACAATAAAATAAATAAATAATATATATATATATATATATATATATATATTATAATATATATAACCCAATTATTACCTCGTGAATTATATAATATTCCCAATAATTACCTTGTGATTGAGCTAGGGGATTGGAATGCATAATTCACAAAGAAAAAAAAAAAAAAATTGTATGTGTTACAATATAATCTTGCTAAGTATATATTTGTTGTTGCCTACTAATTTCCTAATAATATATGATTTGGGTTTTTTTTTATATATATAGATTCCATATTGCTTTGTGTCAAGAATGAATATAATATTGTTAATTTAGTTTCTATTTAGTATCATATTAGTTTCTTTTAATATGCATATTTAGTTTTTTATATATAATATATATATATAATATATTAATGTGTATGTATAATTAATTTATATATAATATATGTTTAGTCTAAATCTGCTCCATATCATGGTACTCGTTGTCTTACTCTTGAAGGAAACATAGTATTTGTTTATCATCATCAAAACATACAATTGATTAAATAGGTAATATAATTATGGTTATTAATTCATTGAAACCTCTGATGAACAATATTATCTTAATCCTAGTATTTATCTATGCATATGTATATATGGTATTTGTTTTATAAGTGTGGATTGTCACATAAAATTGAAGACTTTAATAAAGAATATTATCTATAAAAAAAAAATACATTAATCAATACTACAAAAAAAAAAAAAAAAAAAAAAAAAATTGAATATAACCATTTAAATATATGTCATAAATAATTAAATCATATTTTTCAAAATTCAATAATTAAATTAAGCTACAACAACACTAACTATAAGCTTTATTCAATTCTAAAAACAACATTTTACAATTAAATAAAATTTTATCTATATGTGTTCATTTGTTTATGTTAGCTCCATGCACTATGTAAACTTATTATAAATCTATTGAGATTTTATGTTTCATAAACTAGGCAAAAATCTCTAATTTGACAACAATAGGATTTGTTGCTATTATTTATGGTCGTTGCTTCAACACCGTATTGTGTATGCTGCTCAATGTTGGACGAGATACTCGATGCCGAAATGTAGACTCTCATTGTCGTTGAAACACGGATGAAAAAGGACTCCATTGCTCCTTCTGGACGTGTTAATCGTTGCTTCAACACCAAACAGATGCTCCTTGTTGGACGTTGGTCGCTGATGCTCAGATGAAGTATCAAACGTTGCTTTAGGAGGGGAAGGACATTGCTACTCATCGAGAAAGGAGCAGAAGCGTTAAGAATAGTCCAGAGGTGGCTTCGAATGAAAAAAAAAGCTCTTTCATTACGGCTATTAGGAAGTTTGTGTTGGTGCGTGAGGGTGCGTATGACTGCGTATTGATAATGCGTAATGAGTGTCGGTCGAATATTGTTTTTTGTTCTGAGTTAGTTTTGCATTGGCGTGGAATTTGTTCAAACAGTAGCTCCAAATAAATAGAAAGGTGCAGATAAGGCTTGATTAAATACGCTAGTGCGCCACTTTTGTTGGTAAAAAATTGCTACTCAGTTGTGTACTGTAATATGCACAACAACAAAAAAAAGTTTGTTTTTTTTTAGATTAACTTCTTTTATTTAAAATTTCCCAATGTACTGTAATTTGCACAGCAAAAAAAAAAAAAATTTAAAGCAAAGGCAGTAAGGCATAGGCGTTTTTTTTAGATTAACTTCTTTTATTTAAAAGTTGGATTTGGAGATTGTTGTTTTTGGTTGATACAAGATGGCGAAAAATCAGAGTGCCCGGTTTGAAATCAAGAAGTTTAATGGCAAAAATAATTTCGAGATCTGGAAGGTGAAGATGTACGATTTGCTTGTCCAACATGGTGTGGCAAAGGTGTTGTTGGGAAAATCCAAACAGCCTTACAACATCACAGACAATGAGTGGGCAGAGATGGATGAAAGAGCAATAAGTACTATTCGACTGTGTCTAGCGGATAATGTCTTGTTTAATATCGTGTCAGAGACAACAGCTGCTGATTTGTGGACGAAACTAGAGAAACTGTACATGACCAAATCCTTAACCAATAGGATTCTCCTGAAGCAACAGTTGTACAATTTGCGAATGAAGGAAGGTACGTCAATTGCTGATCATTTGAATGCTTTTAATACTCTTTTGGTGCAATTACAAAGTATAGAAGTAAAAATTCAATCCGAGGATAAAGCTATTACTTTATTGTGCTCGTTCCCCAAGTCATGGGATCATTTTGTTACTTCTATAAGTCTTAGTCATCAGAAAACTATGAGTTTTGATGAATTGTAGTTGCATCTTATATCGGAAGAAAACAAGAGAAAGTCGCATTCGAACTTCTACATCAGAGACATATGATGTAGAGGTCGTTCGAAAGAATAAGACGCCCGTAGGCAAGTGACCTCTACGTTAAAGTCGTAATGGAGGAAGGTAAGGTAAAGTGTTGGTTTTATGTGGCAAATTCAGGGCATTTAAAGAAGGACTGTTGAAGCGGACGTAGCAGCAAACTCTAAAGCTAGATTCTTCGACAGAGAAGGAGGCAAATACGACAGATATAGGTTCGGCATCTGGTTCAGGTATGAGTGATGAAGTATTATCAATTAATGTTTCAAATCATTATCAACATTGGTTGTTAGGTTCCGGTGCATCAAACCACATGTGTATTCATAAAGAATGGTTTAAGACATATAAATCAATTAATGATGGAGTTGTGTACATGGGTAATGATGTAACATGCAATATTGTGGGGATTGGGAGTATACAACTGCAAATGTTTGATGTGACAACTAAAATGTTAATTGATGTGAGGCATGTACGAGATTTAAGGAAAATTTTGATTTCATTAGGAGCACTTGATTCAAATGGATATAAAACTGCAATTCAAGGTGGAGTAATGAAAATTTACAAAGGTATTTTATAGTTATGAAAGCTATGAAAGTAGGAAATCTATTTCAGTTAGAAGGAGGTACAGGGTTAAATTATGTGTCTACGGTGTCTGAACATGACAGTAGTTCCATTCACTTATGGCATCAAATATTGGGACATATGAGTGAAAGAGGGTTAAAAATTTTGGCTGATCGCAAGTTACTTCCAAATTTAAAGTCTGGAAAGTTAGATTTCTGTAAGCATTGTTTGTTTAGAAAACAAAGTAAACAAAAGTTTAAAACAGGCAAACATACTAGTAAAGGAATACTCAACTATATCTATTCAGATGTCTGGGGTCTAGCCCCTACAACCTCATATGGTGGCTCGTCATATTTTGTATCGTTTATTGATGACTTTTCTAGGAAAGTGTGGGTCTACATGTTGAAAAGGAAGTCTGATGTTTTTTCAGTTTTCAAGCAGTTTAGAGCATTGGTAGAAAACAAGATTGGTAGAACAATAAAATGTTTAAGAACTGACAATGGTGGTGAGTTTACTTCCAAGGAGTTTGACAGCTATTGCAAGGATGCAGGGATTAAGAGACATAAGACCACGGTTTATACTCCTCAACAAAATGGAGTTGTTGAACACATGAATAGGACTCTTCTAGAGAGAGCAAGGAGTATGCTGAGTAACACCGGGTTGCAAAAGGAGTTGTGGACGGAAGCGGTGGCAACAGCTTGTTATGTGATAAACCGATCTCCATCAACGGCGATAGGCTGCAAGATTCCTCAAGAGGTATCGAAAGGTCATCCTTGTGACTATTATAAACTCAGAGTGTTTGGTTGTGATGCATATGCTCTAGTGCCTAAACATCAATGAACTAAATTAGATCCAAAGTCTAAAAGGTATATCTTTGTTGGGTATGGTGTTGGAACAAAGGGATATAGATTGTGGGATCCTACTACCCGCAAAATCATCATCAACAGAGATGTAAATTTTAATGAATCCTTTCTTGTACAGTTAGATGTAGATAATAGATTGAAATAGGATGATGTATCTGACTTTCAACACATTCAGTTTGATAGTCATGATGACCATAGTTCAGATACTAGTCAGGAACAATTTTCAGAATCAGAACATGGACGGGGTTCAGGTATAGATCATGAACAGGTCTCAGATACTGATCATCAAGAAGTTCCTACAGATGGTAGTCAGCCAATCGAGGAAGCACTAGAAACATCTTTAAGGAGGTCTACAAGAATCAAAAGGCCACCGAGAAGGTATGATGATTATGTTACTTCAGTTGCATTTACTGCTAATGAGGATGAACCTTTGTGCTATCAGGAAGCAATAGAAGGTTTGAAAAGTGACAAGTGGAAAGCAGCCATGAAGGACGAAATGATGGCCTCAGGTAAGAATGGCACATGGGATCTAGTTGAGCTTCCAAAAGACCGGAAAACTGTGGGGTGTAAATGGGTTTTCAAGCTGAAACGGGGAGTGAATGATATGGAAGACAGGTACAAAGCGAGGCTGGTCGGAAAAGGGTTCTCTCAGAAAGCCGGCATTGACTTTCATGAGATTTTTTCACCAGTTGTTAAAATAGTTTCAATTAGAATTGTGTTGGCATTAATGGCTTTGCTTGATTTAGAGTTGCAGCAATTAGATGTTAAGACTGCATTTCTACATGGAGACTTAGATGAG
>APFE031618146.1:0-10669 GCA_000404065.3 Pinus taeda | reverse complement strand
TTGATTCTGATTTTTCAGGTGATTTGGATAAGAGAAGGTCAACTTCAGGGTACGTCTTTACTCTTGCAGGTGGAGCTATCAGCTGGATGTCAAAGCTACAGAACATTATTGCTTTATCCACTACTGAAGCAGAATACATTGCTGCTTCTCATGCTTGCAAAGAAGCGATTTGGTTGAAAGATTTGTTTGGTGAATTTGGTAGGTTGCAGGACAACATCAAGTTATTTTGTGACAATCAAAGTGCAATACATTTGGTTAAGAATCCGACCTATCATAGTAAATCAAAGCATATACCGATCAAGTACCATTTTGTAAGACAGGTTATCACTGAAAGGGGAGTCTCTCTTGAAAAAGTGCATATAAAGGAGAATTGTGCAGACATGTTCACGAAACCAGTTTTGTTAGAGAAGCTACACTGGTGTTTGGCTTCTCTTGGCTTGCAGAAAAGATAAAAATAATAAACAGGGTATCAGGCTAATTGTTGTCAAGGTGGAGATTGTTGAGATTTTCTGTTTCATAAATTAGGCAAAAATCTTTAACGTGTGACAACAATAGGATTTGTTGCTATATTAGCTCCAGTTAGTTGGGAAAGAGTTAATTTATCTTATATTTGTTGTGAGAGTATTTATGAGTCACTTAAATTCTTTTGGCTATAAAATATATGCCCGAGCCAGAGTTTGTGAGGAAAATGATTATCTTGTAATCTCCTGTTTGTAAAAAGATTGCCGATGCCTATGTTTGATGGACTTAGCCGAGAATGGTTGAGTGAACCACGTTAAACTGCTGTATCTTTTGTGATGTGTTTATTTGTTGTGTATATGTTATTTATGTTGCTGCGCACAGTTGGTTTTAACAAAATCTTATTAAAAAAACGCTTATAATTGTGCATGAGGTTCACAACAATCATGTTTGATTGACCTATGCATAAGAAGGCCGAGAAAACAAAATTGCTCATCGATTGACGCGGGAGGTCATCAAACACTTTCGGGGAAACTCCAAATTTACTGTTCTTTTTTATATTTTTTTGACTACTAAAAAACACTTTCCTTTTTTCATATTTTGACTACTAAAAAAGACCCAAGGTAAGGGCAAATTAGACTACAAAACGTAAACACGTTTACGTAAGACCTGTTCAAAAAAGTGCCAACGTAATTAAATTTGGTTTCTGCAACTGTTCGTGGCCGAGCTGAGGTCATATGCCGCGTAACAAACATTACATGGAAGTTTCCAAAAGAAACATTAAAAGATGGGACGGAGGGGAGGCAGAGACCCCTCGATCCGCGTTAATTTTAAGAAAAGCGAATCAGTCTACCAGGTTCCAGATCTTCCATGGATATGCATTATCTTAACAAAAGCAATGATAAGTACTGACAGACACGCTATCTATTTATTAATTACTTAATGTGTCATTATTTCATAATCACGTTATCCAATGATCGAGATCGTTACTTTCATTGAATTTTTTAATGGAAAATGTTAGGAAGCTCTCTAGGGTTTCCTCACATGGTAGGAATTTGAAAACACCCTTCCGCCGAATTTTAATGGCGTGTATGTGTATATGGGATTTGTTATTTTATTTAACAATTAAATTTACCTAAACGATGTAATGAAACCGTCAAAGTCCATCCCTATTACCTCACATTGGATGAATGACACCTAAAAAATTTGATTGAAATAGAAAAGCTGAGTCTTAATTTAGAGGACTCCGCGTTAACGTTCTGCACATTAAGCTACATATACCCTTACCCTAACCCTCCTTTGAAGAAAAATAAATGTCAACCTATCACCGGCCTTTGAATAATCATGCATATCTATTTCTCATTAATTCAATGCTTCGTATCCATACTCCTCTCCCTGGCCTGCTCTAATCTCATCTTCATTTACATATTCTGAATCACTAGAAATCTTTGTATCCATTCCACTGTGATTGAATTCCATTACTGTGTGTTTGAACGAGAAAATGTCTCATCACCACCACCACAAACATCATGAGCAGGGGCACCACCATAGCAGACACCATCAGAACGAAGAGGAAATCAGAAGGCCGGGAATTGTTTACTATGGTGAACCGGCAGCCCAGGGAGCAGATCTGTACGCTGTAGACTACGAGAGGGCTATGAAGGAGCAGAAACATCATAAACAGATGGAGCATGTAGCGGAAGTGGGAGCAGTCGCTGCAGGAGCGTTTGCAATGGTGAGATATCTTTTCGAGTCCTCAATCTCAATTTCAACCCATATACAGACCTGAATTTATTTTAATATACCATAGCTAATTCACAGAGATCTATTAAAAACAAAGCAATCCATATAGTGGCTAATTCACAGAGATCTATTAAAAACAAAGCAATACATATAGTGGATATCACAGAGATCATGATGGTTGATAAAGCCAATAAATTCCATCGATGGGATTTAAGGTTTAAACTTGTGATTTTTTTGGTAAACAACTGTTAATTTAACTTGATTATTGATTTCTGCAATATTTCGTAATAGGATGAACAGAAATATTTCCAAAATGTGCAATTAAGGGAAGGATTAGCTTAAATTACCAATAGGATAACGATAACCGTTATAAAATGAATGTGAATATTGATATAATATTTTGTGTATGCAGTATGAGATGCACCAAGCAAAGAAGGATCCAGAGCACGCTCATAGGCACAAGATTGAGCAAGAGATTGCAGCAGCTGCTGCAGTTGGAGCCACGGGGTACGCCTTGTACGAGCATCACCAGACGAAGGAAGGTCATGGCAAAAAACAACACCACCATCATCACCACTAGCTGCCCACAACAAAGCATTTAAAATAATTTCATTCTTTAGCTAAAGAAGTTAGTCATTATTTGATCACTGGTTTCCGCTTCCTTTGTTGTTTGAACTTTATATTCAGTGTGGCGTTATGGGATTCAGATGAAAATTGAAATTGAAGTCAACTGATTCGTCTGTCCTCTTCCATAATTTCATATCAGTGTGCTTTTCTGTATGTGCCTTTCAGATCCATAATATCGAATCGGTTTATTTTGTGAAGCTAGTAAACATTTTATTGTGAATAATAAATCATATTGTGGAACAATTATCATATTATTGTGAAAATGGGGTTTCTGGTTCTTCAATACGGTTCCAATATTTTATTTAAGGTAGAATTTGTAGAATTTCAAAAAAAAAATGGAGACTGATAAGGCCCGATTAAACAATTTACTTGACTTCTATCAATCCAATTACTAAATATTTCCTAATTTTACAATCCAATTAAATTCAACTCCAGGATGAAGACTTTAACCTGGACACCATTCGCTTTCAGAAAAGCCATTGACAATGTTTGTATTGCATGAATCCAAAAGCCTTTTAAATTGCGAAAAGCTACAATGGACAAATGTTTGCATGGCATGAATTCAAAAGTTTTAAATTTTGAAAAGTTGATATCAGTAGTATAGATTTATTTTAATTATGGATTTAATATGAGTTAAGAGGGATTAAATTTTTTGAAGTGTAGAAAGTGTAAAAAAATAATGTGTATATTTTTATTATTTAAATTGTATTTTTTAATGTTATAGAGATTACATAACATGTCTATTGAGTTTTTTTTTATATTATAGATATATATGAAGTTGATATCACTTATTTAATATTTTTATAAATACAATTTAAATATCTTATTTTTTTCTCTCTCACATATATATTACTTTCTAATTAATTTACATGAAATTATATTAAGTCATTAAAAAATTAATTAAATATGTATATGATATTTTTTTATAGTTAAATATTTTTTATTTAAAAAATATTTTATTTTATTTAAAACTAGCATAAATACTTACTTATCACTTTCACACTGAGTTGTAGAATAAGTCTTAACTATTTTTGTTATATAAACATATAAACATCAAATCGATGATACTCACGCTTTATAAAATTGATTGAATCTTGATCGCTCGAAGACTTGATGCAGGAGCATTCAGCTCAACATCATTATTGTATTCTAGTAGACATAGGAGGTCTTGTGTTTCAAGGAAGTTGGTTTCCTAAGTATGGAATTAATGTAATTACTAAAATTTTGAGTGATTTTAATGAGAGAAGCTAGAATATGATTTAATTGAATATTGTGAGGCATAATTGTAAATGCCCTTGAATGTAGGAGAACATGAGAGATTTAGGATAGTTGAGTGATGAGAGGATTGAGAATTGATTGTAAATCTTAGATTAGGAGTCAATTCATGATTTGTGGATTTGAGAGAATCCTTAGGGATGAGAAAGAGATTTTAGGATTTTGTTGAGAAGTTTATGGATCTAAACTAGGAATTGGTTTTAGAATCTCTTTTTGTATAAATGTAAGCATAAAAGGCATAGCCAGAGGGTAGAGACAGAGAGAGAGAGAGTTAAATAATTAGATAGATGGAGGTGTTTGTAAGCCTACGAGAAGATGATGTAACAGAGGCCATTAATTAGAAGATCAGGCCAAGGAGAAACTGAGAGTCTCATTATGTAATTGTTTGTTGAGATATATATATATAATATATATAATATATATATATATAATATGCACAGAGATTCAAATTCCAATTTGTATAAGTGAGTTATCAAATATTGAATGATGAATGAATGAATTAGCATATTCTGTGTAACAGAGAGTTGCAGGGGCAGTTCGGCGATTACACAGAGAAATACATGAAGAGGAGGATCATAATGGATCGTTGAATTTATTAAAAAGATCAAAGCCAAAGCTCAGGAGGAAGTGCGCAGTGAAATAGCCAAGGGATTAGAACTTTGAAGAAACCTGAAACCACAGAAACGTTGAAGAAATAACGTAAAATCATAAGCAAACAGAATAGTGGAGTAGAGTGTCAATGCATAGCAACCGTTGGACCTCATAGATCAACAGTCATCGCATGGTGGAAGAGCGCGAAAGATAACGAGCGAAGAAGTGGTTTCACAACAGGAAATGGTATTTCGCATAGGGTCTGAATGGTAAGTGGTATTGAAGAGTAGTTACCTGATTCCACTAACCGAGCAACACGTAGCAGTGAGGAGGAGAGAGGAAACCGCTTTTTCGAGCGGCTATTCTCCATGCTACTTGTCCACCCGAAATCATCGTGGACTATTGGATCCTTGAAGTGTAGATCAATGGCAGAGGATCTGTCAAGCAAGTTTGTTGATCGGCTGAATCAACAACTGTCGGATCGGGATCCAGATCGACAGTCAAGATTTGATCGGAGGAGGAGGAGGAGTAGTGCAGCGGAAGTTTTAATATGGAGGGCAGACCTGTCAATAAATATGAATGTGGGTGTATAGATTTTGAGATCCGCTTATGTGTTTCGGAGCGAGATTTTGTGTACTTCCTTTGTATTCTGTTAAAGTGTTGTGCCAGAGTCTTTTAAGACTTAAGCGTTATTTAAACACTTCCAATAGTCGCATATCGGAGTCAAAGGGGTGATAAGAGCATATATGTGGTATGACCATGGTAAACTGTGATGAGTGATTGCGATAAAGGCAATTCTTGGGAAATGTGAAAAGGCTGAGGAAAGGCGGAAAAAGGTATGTTATGCATTTTTTTACGTGTATTCTCTTATAGGAGAATTATAATGGATTAAAGCGCCGATAGAAGGGTTTTAATGGTTTTCCAATTATAACCCAAAGTTATAAAGTGGAGTTTGGATATATGTGCGGCCATAAGAATTAATAAAGGTTTATGAGGATGTATTAAGTCCCGATAGAAAGGATTGGAAGGGCTAGACTATGTGGTTAATAAATAAATCATTCCACATGAATTCTAATTAAGGGGTCTTAAACCATTGTTATTTATAAGGAACCTTTAACCGGAAGGTCATATAAATTCCTGGGAAAAAATGGTTTATGCATAGGTCGATATGCATACTGTGGGTAAAGCAGGGGTAACCCTGCGTTAGGACTGGTTTTGGGGTTTGCAAAAATCATATTGGACATGAGGAAGAAGAATTTGATACCAGGTCAAAGGGATATTAGGGTTATGGGAATCCATTTGAATAAATAGAACCTATTTTGTTAGTCCAATTGAAGATAGAATCTTTGCACTTATGTTAGTATGTAATCGAGTTTTGAGAGTTTTTTCTGGTATTCAGCTCTAAGGATCCCTTCTGTGCTTTTGGTCGTTCCTGAGTTTTGCATTTCATTGCTTTACACGACGTTGTTACTTATTCTATGGTTGTACATTTTCTGGTTGTGTTGCTTACATTTGTAGTAGCTTATTTCTGAAAGATGGCAGACATGGCTCTTGTCTCGTGAAACTCCTCGAGTACTTTATTGAGAGATGTCGATGGTGGAAATTTTCCTGTTGGCTGGTCTGTTTTTTTGTACCTTTCTACTTCTGGTCCTCATTGGGGTTGACTCATATAGAGCACATAAGAAGGTCTCTCATCTTTGAGATGTGACAGAGTGGAATGTAGGTCTTGTGTGTGCACATATGGGTTTGGGGACTTTGTCTCTATTTGACAGTTTATTTCTTGTAGATACGGGGGAGATATAAGTGGAAATTGTACTTGTTGTAGATGTTGAAGTCTGTTAATATAAAGAAAGGCTGGCTGGAGTGTCTTGACAGAAAGCCGCAACTTCCCATATTCTTCATCTTTTTCTCAGCCATGCAAAAGTTTTGAGTACATTTTGCGGTGGGATTTCTAGATTTGTAACGATATGATTTTTGAGTTGGTTATTCCTTAGATTTGGAAGGATTTGTTTCATTGGACTAATGTGTGGTATTTATAGTTGCTAGTCGTTCCTTCCTACTTTTCATCGATCTGATATATCTTGTTCAGGGTGGCGGCGTCTTTCCAGTGTCCAAAATTCCCTGGTATTCATGTCTCAAGGCTCTCGTGTTGATGGCCTTTTTGTTTACTACTTTTCACTTTCCGTTCAAGGACATTTTGCGGTGGCATATTTCTAGATATGTCTAAATATGAGATTTCAGTTAGTTATTTCCCAGATTTGGAAGTATTTTCTATCTTTGTCTCTGGATCCATACTAACTAATTCAGACGGTTCTGGAGACTTATGGCTTCGGGGTGAGGATGGTTGGCCCACATCCTGACTCGCCAGACCCAAAAGCCCTTATTCGTGCCACCATGGCGTATGAGGTGGCATATGCCAATGCACTCCTTCCGGTCAGGCGTCAACACCTCCTCCCTCATATGGGCCTCATTCCCTTGGAAATAATCAGAGAGTGCAGAACTCAGAACTTAACACACAAAACTCAGAACTTGC
The DNA here is from genome assembly GCA_000404065.3 of Pinus taeda. Classification (NCBI taxonomy): domain Eukaryota; kingdom Viridiplantae; phylum Streptophyta; class Pinopsida; order Pinales; family Pinaceae; genus Pinus; species Pinus taeda. The sequence continues at coordinate 3,441 of APFE031618146.1, read as the reverse complement.
ATTTTTTTATTGTTTAACAGATTTTTATACACAGCAGGGAAGTTTCTGGAGTTCGGTGGGGTGGTGGCTTCTCCAGGAAGCTATCCATTTTTCAATGCGTCCGTCGAATCCTCCAAATCAATCTAGTAGCTGCATTAATGGTGGGTGGTTGGAATTAATATCTTCCAACACTCCCCCTTAATTCCAACCATATGAAAAATATACTATAGCACAATATACAAGACACTGTAAACATGCTCTTAATTGACATGCCTGCTAGTCTAAGTCTCAGCTAGGCTTACAATATAATCTTGATTTTCTACAACACATAACTTCTAAAAAACTCAAATTTTGCCTTCCCAAGAGGCTTAGTGAATATGTCAGCTACATTCTCAGTTGTATTATAGTACATTAGAGAAATTTCTTTTGATTGGACCTTTTCTCTTACAAAATGATATTGTGTGTCTATATGTTTTGACCTTGCATGACATAGAGGATTTTTCCCCAGTTTGATGGTGCTTTGATTGTCGCATCTGATCACTGAAGGTTCTTGTTGACCTTCACCAACATCTTCAAGTATTTTTCTGAGCCATATAGCTTCACAGGTGCCACTACATAATGCTTTATATTCTGCTTCAGTTGATGACAAGGAAACTATTGCATGTTTCTTACTGCTCCATGATATAGCTCCCAATCCTATGTTGAAGATGTATCCAGTGGTGGATTTCCTGTCATCTGGATTTCTAGCCCAATCAAAATCAGAATGACCTGTCAATTCAACATTACAAGCATTAGTATATTCAATACCAAAATTGATATTTCCCTTTAAGTATCGAAGGACCCTTTTTGCAGCTATCCAATGGCTTTCATGAGGCTTAGCCATGAATTGACTAAGTATGATTACTGCATAAGCAATGTCTGGTCTAGTGGTAGTGAGATAATTTAGACTTCCCACTAATTGTCGATACAATGTTCCATTCACCTCTTTTGTTCCATCGTCACTTCTTAATTTGATATTTTGTTCCAATGGAGTACTCACTGCTTTACATTCATTCATATGAAATCTCTTTATTACTTCATTTGTATATTTTCTTTATGTGATTAAGGTTCTTCCATCATTTCTCCATACTTCAAGACCTAGACAATAATGCATCTCACCAAGATCCTTCATCTCAAATTCCTGTGATAACTTCATTTTTATATCTGTAATCAATTTATCAGCACTCACTGTTATTATTAGATCATCAACATAGATAGAAAGTAATACTATATCCCCATTTCTGTTTGTCTTGACATACAAATTAGGATCATTTTTACACTTTTTAAATCCTTGCTAAAAGAAGAAATTGTCAATTTTCTCATACCAATATCTAGGGGACTGTTTTAGTCCATATAAGGCCTTTTTTAACTTGCATACAAGATGTTCTTGACCTTTCTTTACCAATCCTTCTGGTTGAACAAGATAAATCTCTTCTTTTAAGGCACCATTTAGAAAAGCTGACTTTACATCTAATTGATGTAGCTTCCAATCATATTTAGTTTCCAATGCTATCATTATTCTGATTGCATTCATTTTTGCAACCAAAGCAAAGGTATCTTCATAATCTATTCCTTCTTTTTGTGAATAACCTTTTGCAACCAATCTTGCTTTATACTTGTCTATGCTACCATCTACATTAAATTTTGTCTTGTACAACCATTTTGATCCTATAGGGAATTTATTTTCAAGTAATTCTATTAATTCCCAAGTTTCATTTTTCATTATAGAGTCATATTCTTCTTTCATAGCTTCCATCCATTATTTATGATTTTTGCCTTGTTCATAATTTAAGGGCTCAAAAACAGTCATTACTTGAGACATTAAAGCATAATCTTTATACCTAATGGGGGCTTGAATCTGTCGCGTTGACCTTCTTAGAGGTTCATTACTTTGTGGACTACCTTATCCTTTTCTTCTCTGTGGAGTGCCTTCATCACTTCTTTGTGGACTTTGATTCCTTGATGTGTCTTTTGGAATGTCCATGTGTTCTAGTTCTTGAGTTGATTCCACAACTTATTCTTCTTCCTTAAAGCTTTCATAAGAAGACTTCCATGTATTATGTTCATCTTCTTTTATTTGTTTATCTATATTCTCATGAAATATAACATCTCTACTTGCAAAGACCTTGTGAGTACTTGGATCATACATTTTATATGCTTTTTGATCAGTACAATATCCAATAAAAATACATTTGATGGCTTTGGCATCTAACTTTCTCCTATCCTCTTTAGGAATATGAACAAAGGCCTTGCATCCAAATATCCTTAAATGACTAACTTTAGGTTTAAAACCATAAAATTCTTCAAATGGTGTTTTGTGCTCAAGATAATTAGTAGGGCTTCTATTTTTAAGATATACAACTATCCAAAAACTATTAGAAAGTCCTTTACTTTTTAACATACTTCGAGCACATTCAACTAATGTTCTATTCTTTCTTTCAGCTACTCCATTTTGTTGAGGCGTATGTGGTACTGTAAATTGTTGCATAATTCCATTTTGTTTGCAATATTTGATAAAATCTCCTGAAGTGTATTCACCACCTTTATCTGATCGAAGAATTTTAATGCTCTTTCCTGTTTTCTTTTCAACCATACTCTTGAATTCTTTAAAGTATTCAAACATGTCACTTTTGTTTCTTATAAAGTATACCCAGGTGTATCTAATGTTATTATCAATAAATATAAGGAAGTAATATGCTCCACCAAGTGACTTAGTTTGCATTGGGCCACATGCATCAGTATGCACTAGTTCAAGTATTTCACCTTTTCTTTTATTTTCATGCACAGGAAATTCTTCCCTATCTTGTTTTCCTAGTGCACAACCTTCACATTCAAAGTGTTCACCCTTTATAATTGGAAGACCTTCTACCATCAATTTCTTTTGTAGTAACATTAGGTCATTATGATTTAAGTGTCCATACCTTTGATGCCAAAGCTCTATAGTTGACATGCCTATTGATGCCAAAGCTTGATGCCCATTCTTCATTACATCCAACTTGTATAAGCCTCTAATTCTCATTCTTTTTGCAACAACCTTGTAGTTGTCCTGCACATCCTTTACTAGACAATGTGATTTCACAAATTCAACTTTTAAATGTTGATATGTGATAGTAGAGACTGAAATTAAGTTATTCTTTAATCCTGGAACATACACCACATTTTGAATTTGTTTTTCTTGTCCATTAGGCATCATAACACTTATATTACCATATCCTTTAATTTCATGTGATCTATTATCTCCTAAATAGATGTGTCCACCATTATTAATCTCATGATAAGTATCAAACCAATTTCTTTTGCATGACATATGGTGTTATGAAACCAGCTCAAGAAAAGATAGAAAAGATAGATCAACGACTTAGAATTCAGCCTCTTCGAGGGGGCAACCTCCTTTACATTACATAAATGAACAATTCTTGGATG
>APFE031618142.1:0-72832 GCA_000404065.3 Pinus taeda | reverse complement strand
TCATTGCACATCTTTTGCGATGTATCAATTATACTAGAATAATTTTCAGTGTGGGTACATAAAACGTATTTGAGAGCCAATTACAAATATTGGCCCGTCTAAATGGAAAAAATCATGTTCAACTTTTAAGAAGTTGATTCACACATAATGGCTTAATACTGATTTATAATGAATAGAAAAAAGTTAATAGATTAAGATGTTAATGAAACTTTTAATTTATTCCTTTACCGTTATATAAATATATTATATTAAAACCTAAATAATTAAACAATTTGGAGATATTCACGCTAGATTTATCATTATTTTTCCACTTTCTAAATTAAAAAAAAAGAGAGGTAAAGTTGACCAGAGTTTTAAAACATGAAAAGGTTTTGACCCTCCAAAAATTCTGTAATAGCTCACAAAACTTAACTTGCTGCATCAGAAGAAATTTATGTTTGTAATTTCACCATTACTCATACTCTCCTCATTCAAAATTTCTTCATTTTCTAGACTAAACATAGGTGCATTCAAGTGAGGGATTTCTAACTTGGGCACTTACTGCAATTGAGCACTTTGTAACAAACTCAACTCATACTTGTGTTAGAAATACAATCTATTTTTCGATGAACAAGAACGTGAAGGAGATCCATACAAAACTATTTAATTAGCTTCGTCAGGTATGCAACTTCCTTCAGCTATCTCACGTAACGCAACAAGAAAGATTTTGGCGCACTGATTTCAATATTTTGAATCAACTCTTTCCTAATAAAAGATGCATCAGTCATTCCAGCTGGAGAAATCGGTCTCCAAACAACTTCTAGAGTGACATAATGTCTCATGATATGCAACATTTCATTATAAGTAGTATAAATTTATCTAATAACTCATCTAACATGAATATCACATTTTCAAATTTTCTAAGGTGAAAATCTATTTTAGAATGTAAAAAAATATGTGTAATTTTTTTTTGTATTTTTGAATGTTATATAGATCATAGTTACCAAGTTTGAATTCGGATTCGAATTCGATACGATACGATAAAAATTCGGATGGAAAAATTTCAATTCGGAAAAAATTCTAGAGTATATATCTTAAGCATTTAAATATATACATACTATTTTTCTTATAATAATAATGCCTTGTCATTTTCTTTCCATTCATTTTGAAATTTAAATAATTTTTAATAATTTTAATCAATATAAACAATTTTAAAATTACTCTTTATTTACGAAAACTACAACCACACTTGTCTTAAATCCAAAATCTATCTCCGTTTTAAAATTCAAAATTCCCTGCTACTTTCAAATCCAATCTAAAATCTTTTTATAATTAATATTTATTTAAAGAAATAATATTTAAAACTCAAAACTATCATTCTTTAATTTTACATTTCATCTAAATTTTTATAATTAATACATATTTAAAATAATATTAAAACTTATTTTTATAATATTTTAAAAAACAATTAATTATTATAAAATTTTACTCTTCACTTAGTCTTCAAGATTTTCTCAAATTATTTCTTTTTCTATTATCTCAGCTTTTTAAACTCTTTAAGATAACACTAAAATTTAAAATTTCCATTTGCTACGTGCAATCTGCCAGCTATCTCTTCAAGATTTTGCTCCTAATTTTTTTTCATAATATTTAAAAAATCAATTATTTATTATAAAAATAACTGTTCAAATTTTTCTCAAATTATTTCTTTCTTTTATGATCTCAGTTTTTTAACTTCTTTAACACAACACTCAAATTTAAAACTAGAAATTTTCTCAATCCGATAACCTTCCCATTTTATTTTCGAAATTTTGCTTAAATTATTTATTTCCTTATTTAGTTTTCTCAGCATTTTAAACTTTTTGAAACCACACTGAAATTTACAACTCTTTTCTCAATCTTGCAATCTTTCCATTTCCTGCCGCCAATCCCGCAACTATCTATTTTGTACTATTTTAAATTCTCAGAGACACAAATTAATAAATCCTTGAGATAAACTAAAAACCATAAAACTACGTAAACCAAATCTAAACGAAGCTACACGAACCGAATCGAATTTTCATTGAATTATTCGAATCGAATTCCCGAATTTCCGTATTCTTTTTTCGATATGAACAAATTTGGTAGCTATGGCTAAAACAATTTCAGTTTTTAATGTTAAAAAGCATCTTTCCAATAATAAATTTCTGGTTTTGAGCAATAAAATTGGTCTAACTGGTCTACTCCGTAACCATTTTAGGGTATTTTATACATTGTCTATAACTCTTTACTCATCTATATCTCCTCTCTCATTCGGTGTGTTCCTTTTAGTTATAAGTTTTGGAGTTTTTTCAGCTTAGATGGTTCAATTGAAATGGTTTAAAATCATATCAAAAAATTATATATAATTTTTATATCATAAATTTTGAAAATTAATATATATATATATATATATATATATATTATAGATTGATTATTAAAATAAGCAAATTCCAACTAAAAACTTTAAAAGATATAATAATTCTCTGTTTAGACCTCTTAAAGTTCGAATTGTCTACCCAATTACTATGGGTTATTCTAATTGTCTAATGTTTAATAATTAAAATTAATGGTTGGTTTTCTCTAACTTTTTTTATCTTGATATAATAATTTTATATTTCTTCAATAAACATATTATACATTTTTCATCATCTAACATGCAAGTTAACATGTTATTACTCGTCTCAATTTGCCACAATTTTTTAAGGGGTAAACCACATCAGTTAACTAGTAATTTAAAATCAAGTTTATCAAAAATAAGAGTCCAAGTCTGGAAACTACAAGAGCAACAGAGCTATATAGGTCATCAGGAAAAATATAAAGAAACATTTCATAAGAAAGTCGGATATTTCTAGCCAAAAGTGGCTTCCTACGTAAAAATAATAAAATAATAGGAAATTAATAAAATAAGACTTATGGAGTTTGGAGGGAAAGGAAAACACTATTTTTAACTGTATTTTTGGCTTATCTCCCTATAGTTGTATTCAAATTTCAAATGTAGACACTTATTGGATGCAGAGTTAAATTTCACATCCAGCAAATAATCAGTATGCTTACTCTTAAAAACCATTATGCTTACTATTACAAAGACGCACATCGATCAAAATTGAAAAGTTTTGCATTCAATACATTTTTTAACATATCTTCATTTTTTATCAATGTGAGTTTTCTCAAAAGCATATATAATGAGTACTCATTGGATGCATAATTTAATTTTGCATCCAATGAGTGTCTACACTCGAAATTTGAGTAAACCTATAAAGATATAAGTCAGGAATATAATTACAAAAAACAATTTTTTATTTTCATTCCAAATTATTTATGTGTACCTCTTTTTAAATTTAAAGGATTTTGATTTGTTTATCTATTAAGTACGTGTAAATTTCATGGGCACTTTAAGGCTAAAATTTACTCTAATATAGTAGAAAGGCCTTGTGCACTTGTACTAGTTGGAGGATAGGGCTTAACCTCACATTAAAGGTGACCTTCTAGGTCTGCCAAGTGGACATCCAAGCTAGCTAGGAAGAAAAAATTATATCGTTGTACCCGGTTGATCTCGTTCAAGGAGTAAATTATGTCATTTCAGTCTTCATACTTCTCTTTTAGGACTCTACCCAAAAAAGTTTTCATCTACCATTGGAGGGTGATGGAATTCACATAATAGTTCCATCTTCCTGTGGTATGAAAAGAGTCAAGAACCCCATGAACAACCTCATCCATAATTTTAAAGTTTGAATATGGCTAGAATTCATTAGAGGTGTAGGTCTCAAGCTCAAAAATTTCCTCATGTGTGCCTGGTGGTGTTGCAAAGTGGAAAATAGTAGTGGCCTCCTGCGCTTGGACGTAGGCACAGGATGAACATTGGTGACCCTTACCATCTCCCCCTATGACTATGCATGCATTATGCGGTATGATGGGCCAAGAAGATAACCATTGGTCTCAAAAGAAAGGCTCAACAAATTGAAGACAAAGATAATGACAAGGAGGAAGTTTAAAACAACCTAGGGAAACACAAACCCCATTACCAATTCACTACAGGTTCAAAAGGAAAATTTTAGGAGCTAATATTAATAGGTGGGCTAAATTTCCATGTTTTTCCAAAGAGAAAATATTGGTTAATTTGATTTTTCTCTAAAATTTATTAGCTTAAATTTTATAGTATAAATTTTTTTTGCCCTAAATATTTCCAATTTTTTTTAAAAGACAATAGATATATAATAATTAAAAATTTGAATACTTTTAAAGTGTATAACCAAATATTTTACATTATCCATATTAAAAATTGGCCAAATTTTCTAAATTTTAAGATAAACATCCATCTAAAAAAATTTCCATGGAAGAGAGTCTAAAACAGAGCACGTGCGCACTAGAAAATCCCAAACTCAAAGGCACATTGGACTCCTAGGAAAATTATGAGAAAATCACCATTCTTAACCAACTTAAATGCAGGGAAACAAAATAATAGAATAGAGTTGAAAACCTAGACTCAGAGGCACATTGGAGTCCTACGAAAATTATGAGAAAGTCACCATTCTTAACCAACTTAAATGTAGGGAAACAAAATAATAGAATATAGCTAAAAACCTAGACTCGGAGGCACGTTGGAGTCCTACGAAAATTATGAGAAAGTCACCATTCTTAACCAACTTAAATGTAGGGAAACAAAACAATAGAATAGAGTCAAAAAGAAGAGTTGATACCAGGAAAGCGTTATCCTGGAGAGTATGAGACAAGAAGGTTACAAGAGTGGATAACACAATAAGGACTGCAACAATCTCCCACCACAACTCTTGTGAAACTCTCCAAGTGGGGCAACACAAATTCTATGGAAACCCAATTTCTCGCACATGTTTATAAATGAGAGATCCAGGCAAGCAATTGTAACATACAAAGGATACCCAAGCAAGCAATTGCAACTAAAAAGGGCATCAGAGAACACCATTCATGAATCTACTCAAACCGAAGAGCCCTTCTCATAAAAAAGGCAATAGCCAATACTCGTGCCATATCACTGCAAACTTCCCACCATGAAATGGCCATGTAAGCTCAGATAACCTAAAGAATAATTCCACAACGTTGACAAAGGAATAATGGTGTTACATAAATTCCAGGCAACAACAAATCTTATTATAGGGAAACAAAATACATAAGGCTAATCATCAAAATGAAAGCAATTAGTTTGTCGTGCACTATACAACAATATCTTTTAGATAATAATCTCCCCTTTTATGCTTTTCTTGTCTTCTTGTTTTCAATGGTGAATAAATTCAATCCCTCTGTCCTCCTTTTCACATTTGTCTGCTTAGCTCTGTGAGATCCCTCATTGTCACAATTTTGACTTATTGGACAATATATTTTTTTAAATCATAATAATGCTAAGGTTGAACATCAAATATTTTGCGTGTCATTGTATTCACAACTTTATGATTTAGTAAAATTTTATGCGGTTGAGGTGGAATACTTACTTTTCAAACCTTATCGTAACAAACCATTTATTTAATAATTTTAACAAACTACTTTTTTAATAATTTTATCAAATTTCAGTTTCTATAAAACTTCACTCCTTACCCTAAGGCTTTCTATTTACGGTGAATGTTGGTTGACTTTTTACATCAACAAACAAGATTTAATGTCCTACCAATATGGTTCATCTTAGAACTTATCTATGACTAGGGCGATATGGTTTCTATTCCATGACACTTCATCAAATCTGTCTCCCATAAGCTTCAACAACTCTATCTCCTGATGGTTCATCAAATATTTCTCCCATTACACTTCATCAACTTTGTCTCATAATGCTCCATCAATGGTTTTTGTTCATGATATTAGTATCCCATTCCATATCCTCCTAAGGCCTAGCATTATTCCATTTAAACCTTTTTAGGATGCATGGTTTTGGCTAACTACACTAGATTCTTTGTTGCTCAGAGAATGGCCATGTCTATTCTCATGTCCCGTAACATCAATTCTTCTTCTTTCAATGACCATGATAACAGTTACATAGAGATCATTAGGGTTGTGTCTAAGAGGGAGAAAGCAATGCCACAAAAATATAACTTTTGTGATCATTATCCCTTCCGATGAAGTTCTTTTGGTTTTACTAATCTTTCTATTGTGTGCTTATGCTAAATGGATTTGGGTACAGTCCATATTTATCAAAGGGAGCTGATGGACATTTGGTTCTCGGCATTGGCGGTTTTATTTTACCGAAGAAGAACTGGAGAGGCTACTGAACGTGGCGTTGGATCATCCAATATTTGAGATGATGCCTATGTTTGTGTTTAGATCACAGAATTTGACAGATTTGGTGGATTGCGCAGTCTGTCTGTGCGAGTTCAAGGAGAATGAGAAAGGCTGACTTATTCTCAATTACAAGCATCTTTTTCATGTAGATTGTATTTACATGTGGTTTTTTGTGCATTCCACCTATCCCCTTTGTAGATCAATCGTTCAACTGGACATGCTCAAGACCAATTGCTTTGCTTCAAGAAGCCATGACAATATGAATTCATATCAAGGGCGAGCTGCAAGCTTAGGAGAAGAATATAACAATATTAATTCATATCAACGATGGGTTGCAAGCTCAGTAGAAGAATATAATTTCTAGAACAAAATAAATCTATCATGTTAATGTAGGCAAGAGCAGAGGAATGCAATTATTGATGAGGGAACTCTGGGTGAAACAACATTAATCCCTCCCAATACCAATGAAATATCCAAGAGGCTTGATGGCTTCTAGTTGCCCGACGAAAACTGTAAACTTCATTTAAGACAAAGAGAGGAAGGTATTCTTATCAGATCACCCTGGTGATTGCAACGCAGAAAATAATGGTACAACGTATGACTAGTATGATGTGGCAACCATATTATTCTAGTATAAATATCGTAGAGATGTTACCAATGGTACATGGATGATCCTAGTATAATTTTTTTACGAGGGCGAAGGAGCTCAGAAATCAATTGCAGCAAGGCCAACTGGCTCAGAAATAGGTTGCAGAGTGGATATCGCAACCATAGAGGGACTTAATTAAAACATAAATTTTACGCACAATAAAACAAAGTAAAACAAAGGAGGTTTTCGTAAATCTATTTCTGAATGATTAATTCCATAGTGCAACTAACCACACTTCATATTATATGTCAAAACATAAAGAAATCACATTCGCGTGATAAGAGCTCCAAGTGAAAAACACAAAAAACTTATTGCGATTTACGCATCACTGGGTTGTGGAGTAAACTTCTGTAAAACTCTATAAAATTTATTTTCACACACCCACCAATATTTCCTCCATGATTTTCTCCTCACTACCTCACAGACTTTTGCTCCCCAACTTTACCAACCTTACAAATGACTTTTACATCCATATTTATCTTAACATACAAATTTGACATTAATTACATGATAGAGAAAATATTTAATACACAACATGGGCGATTTTACATAGTAAATGATTTTATGAACTTGCTATTGTGGAGTGTGGGCAAGAGTCACAAACTGAACGTTTTCCCATACTTATTTACTAAACTTCATTAAATGCCTTAACTTCTGTGATGTGTTGCGGAATGGTCCCCACTATACTTCTACTCTAACTTCAGTCCTTTTTCTTACAAACAAATCACAACCGTGCAGTGGTTGACTCGGCAAGCATGGTGTTTGTTAGTTTGTTTAAGGTGGTGGTTGGGATTATTACTTCCAACACTCCCCCTTAATTACAGCTACTGCCATTGACAATTCCCAAACCGTCTCTAAGAAAAACAAAACTTTCACGTTCTAATGTCTTTGTGGAAATATCACCAAACTGTTTCTATGACCTGCAGTGCCGCAACACAATTTCATTATTTTTAATCAACTCTCTGATAAAATGATATTTAGCATCAATATGCTTGATCCTCTTGTGAAAAACCAAAATTTTTGACAATGCAATTGCGGATGTGTTGTTGCAGAAAATAGTCATCGTTCCCTCTTGGTCATGGTGAAGATCCCACAACATCCTTCTCATCCAAATTTCTTGACACATTGTTGTTGTTACGGTGACATATTCAGCTTCCGTTGTTGATAATGAAACTATCGACTACTTCTTAGAAGCCCATGAAAAGGCTCCTGAACCCAAATGAGAAACATATTCTAACATGCTCTTTCTATCATCGACACTTCCTACCCAATCACTGTCAGTGTAACCAACCAGCCTAAAATCGTTTGTTGTGGTTAACAAAATGCCATACTATTTTGTCCCATTGGTATACCTTAGAATCCTTTTCTCTACTTGCAAATGTGTCTCCTTGGGTGTCTCCATGAACCTTCACACCGAACTCATTACATACATTATATTCGGCCTAACAATGGTCAAATACATCAAGCTTCCTATCATACTTTTGTATAATGTTGGATTGAAATTGTTGCTACAATGTTCTTTGCTCAACTTCAACCCCATGACAGTTGGAGTTGGTGCGAGCTTGCTGTTTTGCATCTTAAACCTCTCCAAAATGTTTGCTACATACTTTGCTTGATAAATAAAAATGCCATTTTTTGTTTTCTTCACTTCTATCCCAAAAAAATATCTTAACAACTACAATGAGTCATTTCAAATTCATTGTTCATGACTTGTTTGAAATTAGCGACGAGGAAATCACCAATGTCTATAAAAATTAAATCATATACATATAACACGACAATAAGAATCTTACCATCGCTCTCTTTGATGTAGAGAGTGGGTTCACCGTCAAATTTGTCGAAACCATTGTCCAACAAGTAGGCATCTATCCTATTGTACCATGCATGCGGTGCTTGCTACAACCCATAAAGAGCTTTCCTCAATCAATACACCTTGCCTTCTTGGCCTTCTACCTCATAACTAGGTGGTTGTGCAACGTACACTTACTCATTCAGAACTCCATTCAACAATGTTAATTTTGTGTCCATTTGATACAATTTCCATTTATATTGCATGGTAATCATCACAAATATACTCACCATCTCCATCCTCACGGCTGGTGCAAACATCTCTGCATAATCTCTTCCATGCTACTACTTGTATCCTTTGACAACTAACCTTGATTTTGTGCCTTTAAATCTTCCAATCGACATTGCTCTTGGTCTTATAGACCCACTTCACTCCAATGATTTATTTTCCTTGCGAAAGATTCACTAACTCCCATGTGTCATTCTTTTCTATTGTTCCTATTTCTTCCTCCATTGCCGCAATCCAGTTTTCTTCTTTCACTCATATTTCTCATAAATTTCATTTACATTTCTGAATTTTGATCTTCTTGTGCTTGTTGAAGATGAAATTCACATGGGAGTTAGTGTTGCACTTTGCGGCATGCTTGGAGAAGCACTTTCTTGACTGTGTGACGCTATCCTATTATTTGTTGATGGTGTTCCTTGTTGTCTACTTTGTTGCACTTTAATAGTAGTAGAGACAGTCACTGTTGAGGAATTGTTTGTTGTTGTCAATTCCTCTTTATCCTCATGTGGTATACATGCTTTCACATTGACTCACTTCTCTAAACTTCTATCCCATGCTTCCTCTTCTATGAACTACACATCTTTGTGGATTATGACCTTCATAGTTAATGGATTATAGACTTTGTACACCTTGGATTCATCATTGTATCCAACAAATATAGATTTCTCCCCCTTGTTCCCCAACTTATTCCTCAAATCATTCGGGACATGTGGATCAGCCACACATACAAAAAATCTCATGTGAGTGACTCTATGCTTTCTTCCACTCCATGTCTCTTTAGGAACCACATTTTGGATGCTTTTGATTGGATATCTATTCAAGATATATGTTGCACAAGTGACAAATTCAACCCAATAATCATTTGGGAAATGCTTTGCCTTCAACATACTCCAGCCGATTTTCGTAATGGTCCTAGTCTTCCTTTCTGCCACACCTTTTTTTTGAGGTGTATATCTTGTTGTAAATTACTTGTGAATTCCATGCTCCCCACAAAATAGAAGGAAGTTATTTGAGATGTATTTGCCACCTTTGTATTTCCTAAGGACTTTGATGTTGTGTCCACTTTTCTTCTCAACAAGATCCTTTCATTGATGAAAGCAATTAAACACTTCACATTTCTATTTTAGGAGATAGTGTTATGAAACCATCTCACAAAAAGATAGAAAAGATAGATCAATGCCTTATAATTCAAACTCTTCGGGGGGACAACCCACTTTACATTACACAAATCAACAATTCTTGGATGATCCAAATGACAAGACCTCCTTGCTATATATAGGAGTCTAAGGGGTCATAGTATAATCAGAGCCGACATAACAATAATAATGTAAGGGCAGTATCAGGGCCTAACATGCCCCTCTCATTCAAAAGGTGTTGTCTTCAACACTTGAGTAGTTCTTGATGCTTGTGTATAAAATTCTTATCCTCCCATGTGGAATCTTCAATGAGTAAGTTCTTCCACTTGATGAGATACTCTGAAAATGATCAATTTCCTAGCTGTTGAGTTCTTGTTTCTGTGACTACTCCAAGTTCCAATATGATTTTTCCTTCCTCTTCAAGTTCTGGCAATATTGTTTGAATTGGGATATTCTGCAACTTTTGAATGATTGGCCACACTTTTTTGTCCTTCTTCCATTCATCCCTTGCTTTGTTAATCCAATCTAGTTGGATAATAGAAATAGGACAAAACAATGCTTCCACATCCTAATCCTTTCTTGAGAGTCAATCCGCAACAAAAAAATTCTTCCCCTTTCTGTAGATGATGTCAAAGTCATAACCCAACATATTTGTGACCCATTTTTTATGTTCTTCTAAAACGTATTTAAGACTACGATGATCCATTTTTACCTTGAAGTGTCTTGCCATTGGGTAAGGTCACCATTTCTTAAGTGCATGTAGTATTTCCAACATTCCCTTCTCATAAATAGCTTTCTTGAGATCTAGCCATAAAAATACCCAATCACCTACATCAAAACTTTTTTCACTGTGATGTTGATCTACCTGTTGTTTCATTCAATTCTGCACCAAAGTGGTATCATCCTTTAAAAGTTGGAGAACTTCTTGTTGATGCTTGATGTGATCTTTCACTGCTTGAACATTTTTCTTCTTCATATTTCCTTCTATCTTGAGAATTTGAGGAGTGGTAATTTCTTCCAATGCTTTACAAGATATGCTTGGATTCATTTCTTGATGCTCGATGTGATCATTCACTTCTTGAACATTTTTTTTCTTGATATCTCCTTCTATAACGAGAGTTGGAGTGGTAGTTTTGGCCAATGCATTACAAGATTTGGTTGGATTCATTTCTTCTTTCTCTATGTGATCTTTCACTTCTTGAACCTTTTTCGTCTTGATATGTCCTTCTGTATTGAGAGTTTGATGAGTGGTAATTCTTGCCAATACCTTACAATATATGGTCGGATTCATTTCTTCTTTCTCTAGGGTTGGGTCCTGATGCATATCCTTTTCTTTTGATGTTTCTTGATCCTTTTCTTCCTCCTCTTCATACTCTATGTAAAATAATTTCTTCTCAGCACACATATGACCTTTAGTGCATTTTCTATCCCAATTGTAACAAAGGCCTTTTTTTTTCTTTTTTCCTTTTTTCTAGGAGAAACAACACTTACATTATTATAGTTATGAGGGGTAGACTTTCTTGTCATAATTTTACATTCCACTTTGTAGCAAAGCCCTTTTTCTCTTTCCATTTGTTGTGGTGTTTCTCTTTGTATTCTCATAATGTGCTATCATTTCCTCCGTGAAAATTGACCACGTAACAAGTTGTTTACGAGAACAAATCCCTTTATACCATAAAATTGATCCGGTTCTAAATATGGGGATGCAATATATATCTTTTGTAACAGTGGTACACCATGTAGATTAAAATATTGCTCCATCTGAAGTATCCAATTTACCGAATCCTTGCCATCAAACTTCCTTATATTGCCTTTTCTTGATTTTAGGAGATCGATCTTGAAATGAATGTAGCTCTATAATTTCAGATCTTCCACTTCTAAAATTGCGACGTACAATAGCCCTCTATGTCCTGTTTCCAATGCCACCAGTCTGATCCAAATTGGATTCTCCAAGGAAAAGTTATGCCAAATCTCCCACAGTGACCTGATTATAGACTAGTTCAATAGAGTGAACTTGTGCGACGTGCCATGTGTCACTATGTTAACCTTTGGATCTAAAAATATATACAAAAAACTACAGTACGCCCTATTTCTGTAACTTCTTACAAAATTTCAATCTGATGCTCGGAGAGAATGTTATGACTATTTTCCCCAGGTCACCTATTTGGAATGTAAATCAAAAGTCTTCAAAAAAACCAATTTCCTTAGATCATATCTCTGGAAATATAGAATGAAAAGCTCTGAAATTCAGACTCGAGGTTCAGTGTGATTTTGTCTCAAGTGGATTTTTTTTTGCATGTGAAACACAACATAAAAAAGTTATAGCGAAAATGCCATGATGACCTATTTGGAGTAGCGAAACCCTAGAATCCAAAGCTCTGATACCAAATGTTATGAAACCAGCTCACAAAAAAACAGAAAAGGTAGGTCAATGCCTTATAATTGAGCCTCTTCGAGGGGCCAACCTCCTTTACATTACACAAATGAATAATTCTTGGATGATCCAAATGACAAGGCCTCCTTTCTATATATAGGAGTCTAAGGGGTCATAATATAATAAGAGTCGACGTAACAATAATAATTTAAGGGCACAATAATAACAATAGTGGGCTTCTATGGGGCACAATAATAAAAATATGGGGACGACATGGGTACAACAATATAATAAGGGGGTTGTACTAATAACAATAAGGGGTTACACTAGTAGTATAGGGGCCTAACAGATAGAGCCATGTCTTCCTTGTCTAGTCATCTATGAATATCAATACATAGTGGCTACCACCAATGGATGGTGTCTACATTGGTCCACATAAATCTGAGTGGACAATCTAAAAAGGTGCCTTTGCCCTTACTGACTTTCTTGTTGGAAATGTCTCTCTATGTTGCTTGCACAAGATGCATCCTTCACATAGGTTCAATTTTTCTATGAGTGGCAAACCCTTCACCATGCCTTTCCTATGCAGCAAATTCAAACTTCCAAAGTTCAGCTGACCAAATATCAAATGCAATAACCAATTTTCATCTTTAACTTCTACCTAATAGTTCACTTATGTGACAATTGCCTCTTTTCTTCCATCCTTTCGTGAGTTCATTGATAATTGTGCTTGTGCAACTTCTTCAAATATGATCTTATCTTTAGGGGAAACATTCTATTATTTGTCATATGAACTTTTGCAATCAATTGTCTTCTTGGAGGCCTATCCAAATTTGTGTACTCATCATTTTAGAAAAAGACATTTTATCCCTTTTGCATGAGTTGTCCAATGCTTATACGGTTATGTTTTAGACCAGGGACAAAGTAAACATCTGAGATGTATTTTTTCTCTCCCTCCTTTTTTATGATATTAACTCTTCCTTTTCCCATTACAGAGACTTTGCTATCCATCCCTAATGTCACTTCAAATTTCACACTTTCATCTAGATTGGAAAACAGTTTTATGTTCCCTAACATGTGGTTGCTACATCCTGAATCTAGATACCATAAATCACTTTGTTTTTCTTGTGCTACATTACAAGCTAAAAACATGTTATCATGGTTTTGATTTTCTTTTGTGAAATTTACACTTGGCTTCTTACTAATGTCATACCTCTGACATTGTGCTTGATTTTGGCTTGGGCCTTCACTTGGATTTTGATTGCTGCTCCTTCCACTTGAGCTTGAAAGGTTGCTTCTTCAACCTCTATGTGGGCTTCTTCCTCTTCCTATAGCATACGATCTTCCTCTACCTTGACCTTCACCAAAGGAAACTTGTGTCTTGGATGAATGCTCCAATGAGGAGCTTGTTTCTCTATTCAGTATATGTTCATGAGAAATCAATGATGCTTGAATCTCATCCAATGAGAACTATGAAATAACCTTTGTCTCTTCTATGGCCACAAAACTAGCATCAAGCCTTGCTGACAAACTTCTCAAAACTTTCTCAACTATTCTCCTTCCTTCAAGTGTCTCACCATGAGACCTGATTTGAGTAAGCAACCCAATTACATGTGTAGAAAATGAGTCTACATTCTTAGACTCTTTCATACAATGTGTTTCAAAATCTCTTCTTAGAATTTGTAGTTTTGTTGTCTTGACTTTTGCCATTCCTTGGTAGGCTGTGTGGAGGGTGTCACATGCTTGCTTGGACTTTGTTGCTACTACAACCCTTGGAAAAATACTTTCATGAACTGCTTGGAATGGATAGAGCATGGCTTTAGAATCCTTCTTCCTGTTGTACCTCAACAAATCTCTTTCTACTTTAGACAAGGCATTGTATGATGTTGCATTAGCTAGTTCTTGAAAATCATTCTCCACCAAATCCCAAATGTCTTGAGACGAAAATAGGGCCTTCATTGTAATAGCCCAATAATCATAATTTTTGCCATTAAATAGAGGTATCTGAGGATTACTCAAGCTTGTGCTTTATGTTTCCAATTTTGAGTGAGAAAAAAAATCTACCTGGTAGTAAATTCGCTCCAAAGGAAAAAATAATCCACCCTCAAAACATTTTTTAATTGCTACTAAAAACACTTGCTTTTACACAAACAATATTTAACCTGCTCTGATACCATGTTATAAAAAATTTAGGAGGGCAAAGGAGCTCAGAAAACTGTTGCGGCAAGGTCAACTAGCTTAGAAATAGGTTGCAGAGTGGATATTACAACCACACAGGAACTTAATTAAAACATAAATTTTACGCACAGCAAAACAGAGTAAAACAAAAAAGGTTTCTATAAATCTACTCGTGAAGGATTAATGTCATAACACAACGAGCCACACTTTATGTTATATGTCAAAACATAAAGAAATTACATTCGTGTGATAAATGGAGGCTCCAGCTCCAGGTGAAAGACACAACAAACTTACGGTGATTTACGCATCACTCAGTTGCAGAGTAAACTTCTGCAATACTCTGTAAAACTGGTTTTCACACACCCACTAAATATTTCCTCTATTATTTTCTCCTCACTACCTCACAAACTCTCGCTCCCTAACTTTCCCAACCGTACAAATGACTTTTACATCCATATTTATCTTAACATACAAATTTGACATTACTTACATGACAAAGAAAATCTTTAATATGCAACATGGGCGATTTTACATAGTAGATGATTTTCTAAACTTGCACGTGTTGTGGAATGTGGGGAACAGTCACGGAGTGAATGCTTGCCCATACTTATTTACTAAGCTTCATTAAATGCATTAGCTTCTGTTTGTCAATTTTTTAAGGCGGTGGTTGGGATTATTATTTCCAATAGATTCAAATTGGGATGCAACCGTCTTTATCATTTAACAACTAATAAATTATGTCACAACAGAAATACAAATCGGTTATCGTGGACCTTTTTCCTCTAATAGGCCTTTATAGTAATTGAGTTGCCTTATTTTATTTCATTAGTTTCTGTAAGTAAATCGTTACAAATATAAATTAGATACCTTTTAGGGATTTAATTGCACTAAGTCATTCATCTCTGACCATATCCATGAGAGATAACTCATTAATTTCTCATGATTCTTAATAGGGATCACCCTGTGAACATCACCTTATGCAATGACTTCTAAGTTGACTATTCAAAAAATGACTACTTCTCATGGATATGGTCATAGATAAATGACTGACTTAATGCAATTGAATCCCAAAAAGATATCTAATATGATGCACTACCAAAAACCCTCAATACTTAAATAGAAATATAAATATTTTATTTAAAATTGGGTAAATCAAATTCTAATAAAACATTTTTTCCCTATTAAAATAAAAATTGTATTTACGAGTACTTTGGATCTAGGAAAACTTTCACTTTACATAAAAATATATACATCCTTCTTTTAGAAATTTCCTCATCAAATATATCTTAACATAGTATCGATTTGATATATATATATATATATAGATATTAAATCATTTTATATTTCTATAATTTAATTTTATAATTCTATATTTACAGTGTTTCCTGGTTGCATCTACCACAATCTCCTTCACACCTTGAACACGACATTTGGTTCACATACCATGATTACAGCGCTCACCACAAACGCCTTGCTACTGCGCATGGTCTACCTGCTATGCTTTTGGGTTGAGCACTACTAAGATCACAACTACTAGGAGGTACTATTTTGGTGGTCATGCAGCGTGTTCGTATGCGATTCCCTCTTACCTTAGCTCCCTAGTGCTTTAGATGTTAAGTCACGAAAACCTTTTTATCAATTTTACTATAGTTTGCTAGATATATAGTTAGAGAGTGTGAAAAAATTTCCAAATATTTTACGATGATTCACGAAAACAAACAAAATATAAAATATTACTTTTATTAGTTCAAAACTTGTAACTTATAAATTTTAATTCATATATTTTAACTTTTTCAAAATATTAAATTAACCTCATTTAATTAATAATGGTAACTTATAAATTTTAATTCATATCTTTTAACTTTTAAAAAATATTAAATTAACCTAATTTAATTAATATTATATATTTAATAAAGAATTAAGACCAAAAATCTTAAAACCAAAGTATATAATAGGTACTTTTTCAACGTGGGAAAAATTATACTTAGGGATAGATTTTAAAAAAAATTAATAAATAAAATAAAATAATTAAAAATATATAATCTATTTTGAGATTTAGATTTATTTTCTTTAAATATTTAAAGATATATTAATGGTTTAAAATTCAGAGATATTGGGTTATTTATATATATATGATTTTTTTATTCGTGAAATACTAATTTCAAGTATTTATTTGAAAAACCAAAATATATGCATTAATATTCGTATGATGAATGATTGATTTTAATGTTATATTATTTTCATTTAAATAAAAAAAATAGATCAATCATTAAACTTTACGTGGTATCTAATGTTTACCATATGTACACATCTAAAATTATAACTCATAATATATTTTCAAAAATTGTTTTATGTTGTATAAAGAAGTAGACAGAACACTTTGGATTTTTCAAAAAAAATTGAAAATATTATTTTTGCACATAAGCCTATGTCATTCTTACATAACAAACAAGAAACATGTGGTGGCAATATGCAAAAAGAAAAAAAAAAAGCGATGACATTGCCACAACATAGCTCTTGTTCTATTTACTTATTCATTTTTTCCATAAATATGATCCATTAATTTATTCAAAAATATTATATGTTGTCACTAAAAACTCTGAAACTAAATCATGTTGTCGTTAATAAGATTGTCTCAATATAAAAATCAATTATGGTCAACCATGGTCTAATGCTTGATTGTGACAATGATTGTCTTGATATGAAAATCAATCATGTCAACCATGGCCCAATGTCACATTGTGACAAATATTGTCTTAATATGAAAATCAATCATGGTCAACCATGGCCCAATGTCGCATTGTGACAAATATTGTCTTAATATGAAAATCAACCATGGTCAACCATGGTCAAATTTTGCATTGTGACAAAGATTGGACACTCCAATATGAAAATCAATTATAGTCAATCATGGTCAAACACGGTCGACCATGGTCAATTATGGTTAACCATGTTCCAACTCCACATCATGACAAAGATTGTCTCAGTATCAGAATCAACCATTGTCAACCATGGTCCAATGTCGCATCGTTGGACAAAATGTTTTAATATGAAAATCAATCATGGTCAACCATAGTCAGTCATGGTTAACCATGGTCTAATGTCGCATTGTGACAACTATGGTCAACCATGGTCCAATGTGGCATTGTGAAAAAAAATGTCTCAATATTTAAATCAACCATGCTTAACCATGGTCTAACATGTGCTTGTGGCAATGATTCCCTTGATATGAAGATTAATCATGGTCAACCATGGTCAAGCATGGTCCAATGTCACATTGTGACAAAGAATGTTTGAATATGAGAATAAATAATGGTCATACATCTTTATCTAATGGTTTATAACATTTATCTTAAAGTTTATATATCTTGGATTTATATTATTCCCTTTAGCTTAATATTCTTCCCTTCAACCTAATATTCTTCCCTTCGGTTTTTAATTGCTTTGGATTTTAGTATTAATCCCTTAGGTTTATTATTCCCCTCCATTTATAATATCAATCATTTCCAACCATGGTGAATTATGGTAAATATTGATAAACCATGGTCATCCATCTTTTATAAAATCAATCATGGTTAGCCATGCTCTAACGTCACATTGTGAGAAAGGTTGTCTCAACATGAAAGTCGACCATGGTGAAGTGTGGTCTAATGTAGCATTATGATAAATATTGTTTGACTATGAAAATAAATCATGGTCAACCATGCTTTAATGTTGCATTGTGACAAGGGTAGTCTCAATATGGAAATCAACCATGGCTAACCATGCTCTAACGTTGCATTGTGACAAGGATAGTTTCAATATGGAAATCAACCATGGCTAACCATGTTTATTTTAGATTTTATAGTATTTAAGTTAGGGTTTATATGTCTTGGGCTTTAATATTAATGTAATGTCATATTGTGACAAATATTGTTTCAATATGAAAATAAACCATGGTCAAGCATTATCAACCATCATAAACCATGGCTAAGCATGGTCAACCATGGTTAAATATCACATTTTGACAAATATTTTCTCGATACGAAAATCAACCATGGTCAACCATGGTCCAATGTCAAATTTTGACAAAGATTGTCTCAATATGAAAATGAACCATGGTAAATCATGCTCAAACATGTTTATTTTAGGGTTTATAATATTTATCTTAGGGTTTGTATACCTTGGCTTTATTATATTAATTTGTTGGTATTAATATTATTTCATTGGGTTCATAATATGAATCCCTTGGGTTTATTAATCTAAGGTTCATATTCCTAGGGTATAATATCATTCATATGGTTTATAATGTATTATTTGGGTTTAATATAAATAACTTGGGTTTAAAATTATCGTCAACCATGGTCCAATGTGGCGTTGTGACAAGTATCGTCTCAATATGGAAATCAACCATATTCAACCATTGTCCAACGATGCATTCTGACAAAGGGTGTATCAATAAGAAAATGAGCAATGGTAAACTATGCTCAACAATGTTAATTTCAGGATTTATAATATTTATCATAGGGTTTATATGCCTTGGGTTTATAATATTATTTCCTTGGTTTTAGTATTATTTTGTTGGGTTTATATTCCCTAGGTTTATAATATGAATCCCTTGGGTTTATTAATCTAACATTCATATTCCTAGGATATAATATTATTCATAGGGTTTATAATGTTATTCTTTGGGTTTTATATAAATCCCCTGGGTTTATCATTATGGTTAATGATTGTGAACCATGGTTCAGTGTCATGTTGTGACAAAGATTGTCTCAATATGAACATAAACCATGGTTCTCTTAGGGTATTAAATATTTATCTTAGAGTTTATATACCTTGGGTTTATAATATTATTCCCTTGGGTTTAATAATATTCCCTTGGGTTTGCAATCCCCTCGATCTATTATTCCCTTTAATTTATTAATCTAAGGATTCATATTCCTCGGATATAATACTATTCATGGGGTTTATAATATTAACGCTAAGTTTTTATATAAATCCTTTGGGTTTATAATAATGGTCAACCATGGTCCAACCTAATGTCACATTGTGACAAAGATTGTCTCAGTACAACCTTTGTCAACCATGGTCAACCATGGCCCAATGTTACATTGTGACAAATATTGTCTCAATATGAAAATCAACCATATTCAATCATGGTCCAATGTCGCACTATGACAGTACCAATATGAAAATGAATTATGGTATACCATGCTCAACCATATTTATTTTAGGATTTATAATATTTCTCTTAGGATTTATATAACTTGGTTTTATAATATTAATTTCTTGGTCTTATTATTATTATGTTGGGTTTATAATCCCTTGGGTTTTTAGTATTAATCCCTTGGGGTTATAATATGGATCCCTTGTGTTTATTAATCTAAGGTTCATATTCTTTGGGTATAATACTATTCATATGGTTTATAATATTATTCCTTGGGTTTATAATCATAGTCAATGATTCTCAACAATGTTTCAACATCACGTTGTGACACAAATTGTCTCAATATGAAAATCGGCCATGGTTAAAACATCACCCACCATGGCCAACCATGGTTGAACTTCACATTGTGACAAAGATTGTCTCAATATGAGAATCAACGATGGTCAACCATGATTATTTAATACTTAATCCCTTGGGTTTACAGTATTTATCACTTGGGTTTATTATTCCCTTGGGTTTATAATACTTATCTTAGGATTTATATAGTTATGTTAAAAAATGTATAACAATCATATGGATATCGGCTTATATCAACCAGATTTACTAATGTGGTTGTACATGTGCTTTAGATATGCCTATTGACGTATATCAACTGCATTAGTAAATGTCATCATGGTTTATAATATTTCTCTTAGGATTTACATACCTTGAGTTTATAATATTAATCTCTTGGGTTTATTTATCCTTATCAATCCTTCAGTTTTTAATATAAAGTTCTAATACTAATGTTATAATATAAATTCTTAGTTTATGATGCCTTTGTTATGAATTTATATTAGCTTACATTTATAAATTAACTCAAATATTTTTTAATATTTCATTCACTTATTTATTAAAAAAATACTATTATATATATAAAGTATATATATTTTTATTTAAATAAATAAATTATTAATATCATATTATTTAATATATAAAATAAATATTTTTAATATATTATTTAATATTATTATTATTGATTTATTCATTATTATTAAATACTTATAATTATTTATTATTTATAATATTTTTAAATTATGTAATTTTTATATTATTAATTTAAATTATTATTATTATTTACTATGTACTAACAAATTAATAACAATACTAATTAATATTTAGTAATAGCAATCGTATTCTAAATATTATACAATCTTAATAAATTAATTTGTTTTCTTCATTATAAAAATAATTATTTTTATTGTAATAATCTTTATTTAATAATATTTTATATTATATATTATCAATGGTTTGTGGTAGACAAAAATGAAGTTTTCAGTGTATATCAACCACATTTAATTAATTAAATGTGGTTGTGCTAGTATTTTAATTCAATTTGAAATTTATATTCATTAACATTCAAAGATTTAAGTGAAATATGTACACTTAAAATATCATCATGACATAAAAACTAAGTCTCGAATCTCTCAAAATCCTAGAACACATTTGATATTTTAATTTGTCTTAGAATATGTATTTACCAAATTCCAGAGGTGGTTTGATGCTTTCCTCTATCCACATCTGTATTTAGCTTGAACATGGATTTGCGTGTGCTTATTTTGTCTCTAAAGTTGATTAAATTTACCATGTACTTAATTTCATTTCAAAATTGCTCCATGAGTTATAGAAAGATTCGTTTGTATATGGTTTAGTACTCATGAGGTCATAGGTTCAAATCTCATAAAAGAGGTTCATGATGTAAGTAAGATTTAGGGAATTAAACTATTCAAAGGGTGTCGTCTAAGCAGCTTTTGACATTCTTAATGGTATCATACAGTGTATTCTTGAGGGTTAAGCTTCATTTACATTTGATTTCATATGGGTTTTGATTATTTCCATTATAAGAAATAATAATAATGTGATGAGTATATTCATATAAATTTGTTAACACAATGGTATTATTAGCTAAAGATACAATAGGGATGGGCTTGTCTCTATTGTAAATAATAATATTAATAATGTAATTTTAAAGATACATTTAAGTTAGATATCAAAACAAATTATGAGATTTATTGTTGGTTAGATACTATAATTTTTTTAAGTTGAATTTAGGACCTCTTATAAATAAGTAAATATTGTCAATCATTAAGCTCATTCAAAAATATATTTCTTAGAGACAATTATATATTTACTATTTACTCTTAAGACTGTTTCATAGTTTTAAAATTACTTAAATATAATTAATTTTTCCAAAATAATAAATATAATAAAAAATATTTTCTTTGGGAAGGATTAGGTGGTTGGTTCATTAGGATATTATCCCCTCCACATGGTTTCAAATAGACACCTTTAACTTTTTATAGTCGAGGTTCTTGCCATTCTCTTATAATGCTCTTTATTTTTTCTGCTTATGCCCATTGGTAAAGCCTCTAAGATTGGTTAAATTATTCAAGATTCACGTATTGTTTGTTGAAAATTGATTTTTTAAGGTTAGTATTTTATTTGCTAAAAAGGTGGTGAGATTTTTTTTTTTTAATCTTCATATTTTAATTGATAAGAGGTGGTAAGATTTAACTGTTATTAATTATTTTAAGTAATCTAAATTGATTTACCATATAGAGAAACATAAAGTCATATATTTAAAAGTATTATGTAGAGAATAAATAAATATACAAAATATTCATATATTCTATGGTTCGATGTCGCTATTTTCTGCCCTTTCTAGTTTGAGTTTAAACAATATAATCCATTCAAAACAAATCTTTGTTAAAAACTTACTCGAATATGAAACAAGACTATGAAAATTCCACCACATTAATGATTATTAGACTTTGAAAATTCCTCGTATGATATATTTGTATTTATTATGTTTACATTGTAAAGGCTTATATTAAAAAATATCAATTGAACGAACCAACTGAAGTATCACCCTGCCCTAACTCAACAATCTCACACCCAAGACGAACGATAAATATGCATATCTGATCTCTCACATGATGCATATATGGGAAAATAATGACAATAAAATCCTCATTGCACAATTGGAGAACATTTGTTTCTAAACAAACATGATTTATTCATTTATATATTAGAAACCTCACATTATGCATATATGGGAAAATAATAACAATAAAAGCCTCATTGCACAATAGGAGAACATTGTTTCTAAACCAACAAAATTTATTCATTTATACATTAGAAACCAATAGCACGTATACATTTTTTCTTACAAAAGAGCAAATAGTTTCTTAAGGAATAAGATTCATGCTCTCAACAATATTTTCTCATTAACTATATCATCTAATGGCCTATTGTTTTATGTAGTTCTATTGTTTTAAAGAAAATAGTATTTTAGATGTGACAAGTTTTTAAGATCTCTGGTTAGTGTATTTTTTAGATTTAAGTATATATATTTGAAATGTTATGAAAAATGTTTTGCATTTATTTGTTTAATTTTTAAATTAATATTTAACTTGTTTTTTGGAAAGAAAAAAAACTTAAAGTATAAGGGAAGGATCTTTTTGCTTTGTTTTTTTATATTTTTTTCTTGTATATTTTCATAAATTTTATGTGCAAAATTAAAATATGTTAAAAAAATAAGGATTTTGTAAAGACCAAGGGCATATTGAAAAATGATTATAGGTAAAAATTATGTATACCATGTTTAAATTATTATTGGATTTTACGATATTTTTTTTTTAATTTAATGGATAAATTTTTAATTTAAGAAACAATATTTAATTATATTTTTTTTATTTTGTGAACATTTTTTAATGGTTTTTTTTAATTGTGAGATGTTTATTAAATATATTATTATTTTCGTGGTTAATTGTGATAGGATGTATATATTGTGTATATTAATATTCTGTCACATTTTAAAATACATGGTAAATCTATATATCATGAACATTAAATTAGTAATATTAGCTTCATTTACTAATTTTCAGAAGTGTTTAGAAAAAGAGTTGATTGATTTTTTATATAACAATGAATCATTCTTTTTGTTGGTCGTACCCATAGGGAATTGAACATTGAACATCTTTCTTTAGATGTGACTTCAAAAGAAGGTGATTACCAATTGAGCTACATGTCATGGGCATATGTGCATTACTTAATTCATTTATGAATTTAAAGTTATCTTAATAATTTAATTTAAATATTTTTTTAATAATTTCTTGATAATGTTGGATTATTTTTTTTTAATACTATTATGTTTTTGATTTTTTTAGTATTAATCACTAGGGTTTATTAGTCCCTTTAGTTTATAATATAAATCATGGTCAACCATGTTTTATAAATTCGATCATGGACAACAATGGTGAATGACATTTTATAAAATAAATCCTGGTCAACCATGGTCCAATGTTATATTCTGACAAAGATTGTCTCAATATGAAAATAAATTATTGTCTCAACCATGGTCAAATGTCACATTGTAACAAACATTGTATCAATATGATAACCATGGTCAACCTTGGTCAACCATGTTCAGTCATGTTTCATAAAATAAAATATAGTCATCTATAATCAATTATGGTCAACTATGGTTGAACATCGCATTGTGACAAAGATTGTCTTGATATGAAAACCAACCATGGTTAAGCATGGAAAACCATGGTCAAACATCACATTGTGACAATGATTATCTCAATATGAAAATCAGCCATGGTCAACCATGTTCATTTTAGCATTATAATATTTATCTTAGGGTTTATATACCTTGGTTTTATATATTAGTCCCTTGGGTTTAATATTATTCCCTTGGTTTCATAATCCCTTGGGGTTGTAGAATTAATATGTCTGGTTTATAATACCAGTCCCTTGGGTTTATAATTCCCTTCGGTTTATAATATCAATGATGGTAAACCATGGTCAATCATATCCAACCATGGTCAACCATGGTCGAATGTCGTATTGGGACAATGGTTGTCTCAATATAAAAATCGACCATGGTCAACCATGGTCTAATGTCACATTGTGACAAGGATTGTATGAATATGAAAATCAACGATCATCAACCATATTTATTTTAGTGTTTATAGTATTTATCTTAGAGTTTAGATACCTTTGGTTTTTATATTTGTCCATTGGGTTTAATATTATTCCTTTGGGTTCATAATCCCTTAGGCTTTTAGTATTAATCCCTTGGGTTTATTATTCCTTTGGGTTTATAATATCAATTATGGTCAACCATGGTCAATCATATGCAACCATGGTCGAATGTCACACTGTCACGATGATTATCTCAATATTAAAAGCAACCTTGGTCAGGCATGGTCTGTCACATTGTGACAAGGATTGTCTCAATATGAAAATCAACCATGGCCAACCATGTTTATTTTAGTGTTTATGATATTTATCTTGAGGTTTATATAGCTTGGGTGTATAATCTTAGTCCATTTAGATTAGTATTATTCAACCATGGTCAACCATGTTCTATAAAATCAATCATGGTCAACGATGGTTAATTGTGGTCAACCATGGTCCAACGTCACAATGTGACAAATATTTCCTTAATATGAAAATCAATCATTGTCTCAACCATGGTCCAACGTCACATTATGACAAATATTGTCTCAATATGACAATCGTGGTCAACCATTGTCAACCATTTGCAATGATGACCTAACTTGGTAAACCATGGTCAACCATGTTTTATAAAATCAGAATCCATGGTCATTCATGGTGAACCATGGTCTAATGTTGCATTGTCACAAATATTATGTTGATATGAAAATCAACCATGGTTAAGCATGGTAAACCATTGTCTAATGTCACATTATGAGAAATGTTGTCTCAATATGATAACCATGGTCAACCATGGTCAATCATGGTCAACCTTGGTCAACCATTCCCAACCATGTTTTATAAAATCAAACATGGTAATCCATGGTCATTCATGGACAACCACGGTCGCATTGCCACAAAGATTGTGTTGATATCAAAATCAACCATGGTTCAACCATGGTCAACCATGTTTATTTTATTATTTATAATATTATTCCCTTGGGTTCATAATCCCTTGGGGTTTTAGTATTAATCCCTAGGGTTTCCTATTCCCTTGGGTTTAAACATGATCAAACATGGTCAACCACAGTCGAACATCACATTGTGACAGAGATTGTCTTGATATGAAAATCAACCATGGTTAGGTATGGTCAAGCATGGTCGAACATCACATTGTGACAAGGATTGTCTCAATATGAATATCAACCATGATCCACCATGTTCATTTTATTGTGTATAATATTTATCTTAGGGTTTATATACCTTGAGCTTATACTATTAGTCCCATTGGTTTAATATTATTCTCTTGGGTTCATAATCCTTGCGGTTTTAATATTAATCCCTTGAGTTTATTATTCCCTTAGGTTTATAATATCAATGACTAAGGTTTATTATCCCCTTAGGTTTATAATATCAATCATGGCCAACCATGGTAAATCATAGCCAACCATGGTCAACCATGGTCCAATGTTGCATTGTGACAATGATTGTCTCAATATAAAAATCAACCATTGTCAACCATGTTTATTTTAGCGTTTATAAGATTTATATTAGGACTTATAATATTATTCCCTTAGTTTTAATACAATTCAACCATGGTTAAGCACATAAAACTATGGTCCAATGTCGCATTGTGACAATGATTGTCTCAATATAAAAATCAACCATTGTCAACCATGTTTATTTTAGCGTTTATAAGATTTATATTAGGACTTATAATATTATTCCCTTAGTTTTAATACAATTCAACCATGGTCAACCATCTTTTATAAAACCAGCCATGCTCAACCATGGTTAATCACAGTCAACCATGGTGCAACGTCTCATTGTGAGAAATATTGTCTCAATATGAAAATCATTTTTTGTCTCAACCATCATCCAACATCGTATTATGAGAAATATTTTCTCAATATGATAATCATGGTTAACCATGGAAAACATGGTCAATCATGGTCAACCTTGGTGACCCATGTTTTATAAAATTAAACATGGTAATCCATGGTCAATCACGACCAACCATTGTCTAATGTTGCATTGTCAGAAAGATTGTGTTGATATAAAAATGAACAATGGTAAACCCTGATGATGTATGTTTATTTTAATCTTTGTAATATTTAACTTATGGTTTATATACCTTGGGTTTATAATATTAGTCCTTTGGCTTTAATATTATTCCCTTTGGTTCATAATCCCTTGGGGTTTAGTATTAACCCCTTGGGTTTTATAATATTAATTGTGGTTATCCATGGTCAATCATATCCAACCATCATCAACCATGGTCGAATGTCACATCGTGACAATGATTGTCTCAACCTAAAAATCAACCACGATCAACTATGGTCCAACATCACATTAGGACAAAGATTTTCTTGATATGAAAACCAATGATGGTCGAGTATGGTCAATGGTGGTTCAACATTGCGTTGTGACAAAGATTATCTCAATATGGAAATCAATGATGGTCAACCATGTTCATTTTTTGGTTTATAATATTTATATCAGGGTTTATATACCTCGGGTTTATAATTTTTATATAGCTAGGGTTTAATATTTTTTTTTCTAAAGCAAGAGTAGGACCTTCTTTTTCATTGATAATTTACAAAAATTACAACAAACCACATAGAAATTTGGCCCAAGGGAGAGACCCCTAGAATCAATCGAGATGAGGCCCGAGGAAAAAGTCTCTGCACCAAAAACCTAGACTTTCCACAACTAAAAGCTAAACAAGAAGAGGCCAAAAGAAAGACCTAAGCAGCGGACAAAACAAAAGTTTAGAACAAAGGGCCCCACCAACCCTTCGCAAAGTGGAGTGAACCATGCCCATGAGAAACCCACCAAAAAAAGAGGGGAAACACACTTCCCGCCAACACAACAACATGTCTCCTTCATCTACACTATTTATCCGTCGGGCCCTATCTAATGGTAGAGGACAACATTGCAAAGTAAATAAGCACAACTCATAACCAACTCGGCCACCAACCTACTCGATCCATCCCAGTCATTGATTAGCTTCATTTAATCTGATGGACACGGATCATATCGCACTCACTCAAATCGTTGAACATTAGCGTGCGATGGGGGCGGTATTCAAACTGGCCCCACTGCCACATGTAACCCTCTAAATGGAATTGCTGCCAAAACGAAAATTATGTTTTCTGCCTGTGAGGCTTGTGATTGCCAGAAAACCTCTCCCAAGCCGATTTACTGATTCTGGATGGAAAACTCCCAGTAATGTGGCCGCCGAGAGAAACTATCGCAGCACCATTCCTTCCTAGTCTGAGGAAAGAAGAATCACCTGCCAAAAAGCCAGTCAGAGAGGATTCAAAGCCAAATGATAGGCATCCATTTGCATTGGTCGAATCAACTTGATTTTAGGGCCCTGGCTCTACTTTGAAACACCAACCTGTCATCTTCTGCCTGTTCATGCCAAATCAATTTTAACCTGCTCTGAGGCAACTCATGCCATTTTGATGCAACTCTATCCTCTGTACTCATCACACCTTGATTGGCCAGCAGATCTACCAATTTGTTCACCGATCTTTGAACATGCTTAAAGCTAACTATACGAAGGATCTCTAGGTGTTGTTGAATCCATGGAAAGCCTCGGATCAACCTCCAGTTCTCTGAGACTTTTTCTAGCTTTGTTCCCCAGCTGATTTTCTTGACCAATTTGATTACAATCTTAGAGTCAGCTTCCACTCTCACGTTTTGTCAGTTTTCCTAATCCAAGAAATCTAAACATTGCTCCATAGCCATCAATTCCACCATGTTATTAGTAGCCTTTCACAAATAACAATGGAAGATGAAATGGACACTTCCATTCTCATCCCTTAACACACCTCCATAACCAGTGATGCCCGAGTTGCCTTTTGAAGCCCCATCAATGTTGAATTTCAAATAACCCTTAGGAGGAGGATGCCAAAAATCTTTCTCAGACTTCACGGAGATAAAATTTCTATCCAGACCCTGAGGAGAAATACCTTTCAAGCCTAGCTCACAAAGAATTCTTATATCAGCAACAGAGGGAGGGTTTTTAGGGAGATTTCACACGATGGTACCTACCGTTTCACTGAGCTGTTTTAGGATCAGCTCAAAAATGCATTGAGAAGCCCTCCTTTCATCTTTGAAGATTATGTTATTCATTTCTTTCCAAACATTCCAAACAATGAAGCTCAAAAATATCGTCCAATCAGTGGCAAGAACTTCATTATCTGAAAAATTTCTTCTCCATTTTGTTAGAGTGTTGCAGATATTCCCTTCCCTATCCGTCTAATGGAAAATGGAGGCAAAAGAGTCGCATAGACTGGAGGAGAACATGAAATTACTGAGATGGTGCTCCATAGTTTCCTGTTGAGCTTCATAGCGCTAACATCTGGAGGGCCCCATAATGTCCCTGTTCCTAGTATTATCCCAGGTCATAATTTTTCTATGCTGGACCAGCTACATGAATAGTTTAATTTTCATCCAGCCTTGATGTCTCCATAGGTTTATCCAAATCTTATCTGGAGTCCGAGAGTTTAGGTCAAGGAGAATGAGTTTTTCTTGCTTGAGATTAAAAGAACCCTCATTATTATTAGCCCATCTTAGCTGATCGTGGCCCTCTGATTTCAGAATCTTCCTCTGATCTAACATATCTTTTAGAGTTTTTGCTTTAGCCTTCAAGGTGTTATTATCCCTAAAATAAAAAATCCTTCAGGTTCTCCATTTTGCATTACTATTGGTTTGATCCCAAAAGTCTTTCACTTTAGAAAGCATTTTGCTATCTATTTCTTCTTTGAGATCCCTTAAGTCTTCATTTGATAAAATAGGTTCTTGTTGCCATCTATCCTCCGAAAAAAGGCTAAGGTTTCCTTCTCTGATTTCTGAGAAACTGTTTCCTTAGACCAGGCCCCGGTTATCCCAAGCCTTATTCCAAATGTGCAAGCCCTTTCTGTGTCCCGACATTCTTATTAGATCATTGTTATGCCAAGTGCTGGCATATTTTTCTTTCCAAATTGTTGCCCACTGTGCTTCTAGCTATTTAACCCATTGCCACCATAATTTAGCTCCTAAAACCTTGCTAAGAATCTCAAGATCATCCAAACCCAACCCACCAAAGTTCTTAGGTTTGGAGATTTTTTCCCAAGCTACCAAGGCCCATTTCTTACGATTCTCCCCCTTACCCAAAAGGAAGTCTCTTTGAATGGTTCTGAGTTGATGCAGAACACCTTTTGGAGCTGGGAGAACAGATAGCATAAATACTGGGATAGATTGAAGGACAGCCTTGGTTAGCACTAACCTACCAACAAGATTTAGAGATCTAATGGTCCATTTCCTGACTTTATCTTGCAATTCATTAATTACTGGCTCCCATATGCTCTTGTGTAATGGTTTGGCTGTAATAGGAACTCCCAAATATTTTGAGGGGAGGAGCTCCCTTTGGAAGCCCCAAATTATGGATATATTTTTCTGAATAGCAATGTGAGTATTAAAGAAAAAAGCCTTTGGTTTTGAGATATTTATTTCCATAACTGAATCCATGGAAAAGTCTCTCAATATTTTCTTGTAGGCTAGAGCTTCTTTGACTGTGGGGATTCCCTAAAGCATGGTATCATCCATAAATTGTTGATGAGTTAAGGCCTGACCATCTTCAGAAATTTGGAGACCTTTGACTTTACCAACCACTTTAGCATGACTGATCAATTGACGCAGCCCTTCCATCATGAGTATAAAGAGAAAGGGAGAGAGTGCATCTCCCTCTCTTAGGCCTCTTGAAGGAGTAAAAGTCTCCAAGGGTGAGCCATTAACAAGGATTGAAAAACTGGGAGATGTAACTAGGGCCATAACTCATCTGATCCAATCATGATCAAAACCAAAAGCAGTGAGAACGTTTCTGATATATGTCCAATTCAACTTATCATAGGTTTTGGCTATGTCCAGTTACATGATCATTCCAACTTTCTTATTTATTGTCAATGAATGCAGCACCTCATGTGCTTGAATGATGTTATCAATGATTTGTTTACCTTCCACATAGCCCAATTGTTCAACTGACACTAGGGTGGGAAGAAGAGGTTTGAGTCTATTGGCCACCACTTTGGAAATAATCTTGTAGACGACATTGCATAGGGAAATGGTTCTGAACCTATCAGGAGTTTGATCCAAATCCTGTTTAGGGATCAGGGAGATAAAGGTGGTATTAAGAGAGTTCAAAATGGTTTTATCCCTTCTGGAGTCTTCCACTACATTCAGAATGTCCTGTTTTACTATATTTCAGCAAGTTTTAAAGAAGTCTACATTGAAACCATCTGGACCTGGTACCTTACCATTTTGCATTTGATTTAGGACCTCACTAACCTCCTCTTTTGACACTGGTCTATTGAGGTTGAAATTGTCCTCTCTGGAAACCAGCTTAGGTATATGTCTAGAAATAACCCTGACAGATTTTTCTATGTCTGAAAGGTTTCCTGTGCAATGCCACGAAAGTGCTAAACCAGCACTACTTTGATTTCTTCATGCATGCTAAGCATGTTACCTCCCTCGTCCTTGATTGAAGAAATCCTATTGTGAGCTCTATTCACCATAGTGGATCTGTGGAAAAATATGGTGTTGCGTTCTGCTTCTTTTAGCCATTGCACTCTGGATTTTTCCCTCTAAAAAATATCCTCTTGTTTACATAAATTCTCCCAATCTTCATGACATTTAGCTACCATACCATTTTTATCACTATCAAAACCCTCCATAATCAAGCTTTGGTTGAGATTTTGCATTTTTCCTTCAACAGTTTTTTTTGCTTCAAAAATATTGCCATATTCCTTTCTATTCCACTCCTTGAGCCGGAGTTTGATATGTTTGAGTCTTTTTTGAAAGAAGGAACATTATTGTGCCCTAAATTTCAAAATATTTTTCCCTCCAGATGGCTATGTTATTGTTGAAGTCTGGGTGGGAGAGCCAGATGTTTTCAAATCTAAAAGGTCTATTCCTAGGATTTCCAATGCCTTGAATATCCAGTTGTATCGGCTAGTGATCCGAGCCTCGAAAGGGGAAAAAGCTAGCAACTATGCCGTTTTCCTTGATCATAAGATCTTCTGAAATTATGAATCTAGCCAATTTGGATGCCACTTGATACTCTCCTCCTCTTTTATTGTTCCAAGTAAAAGTACCATTAGTCATAACAATATCCACGAGCTTCATATTGTCGATGAAGGTTTGAAAAGCATAAGAGTCTTTGTTTAGAATTTTGGTTCCTCCTTTCTTCTTAGACAACAATTTAATCATATTGAAATCACCCCCTAAGATCCATGGGACTTTTGCACGTCGTTCCCTAAGCCTCTGTAGGGAATCTAGAAGCCTGAGTTTACCATCCATTCTTTGGGGACCATACACATTCGTAACCAGGTATATTTCCTTATCTCCTACTAGTTGAATGACCACTGAAAGATAATCTCTAGATGCTTCAACATCTATAATGTCAATGTTTTGGGGGTTCCAATGTGTGAGAATTCCTCCTACTGTATTCTCGGCTTTGACTTCCAGAAACTCAAATATATTGAGCCATTTGTTGTGAATCTCTTTTATTTTTTGAATGGACCATTTAGTTTCCTAAATGAAGATCACATCCAGCGCTGCTTATTTCATTCTGTTGCTTAGTAATCTCTATTTTCTTTTACTACCTAGACCTCTTATATTCCAAGAAGTGAACTTCATTATTAAATATTTGTAAAGGAGTAACTGGATAGGTCTTTCATCTTACCTGAGTCTATCATTAGCTTTCCACATTCCATCAACTGTTCGTTCTTCTTTTTCCAGCCCCTTTCTTTCCTGGGATTCTTGCTGCTAATCCTAGTGTGGTTTTCATAGCTTGCACTCCTTTGTTACCCTGTTTTTCATTTTTCCTCTTCTTTTTCGACCCTTTGTTCTAAGTTTTCCAAATGAACAACTGTTGAACTATGTGGAACTTCTCTTGAGGTAACGAATCCACTCCCTCTCTAGTTCCTTGTTTCAATAAACCTTCTAGATCTAGATTCTCTTTCTCAAGAACATCCTGTAGTTCATGATCCTCCATTTCCATATCACTCTGGGTCATTTCCTGGTCCATTTGCAGATCTGTGTCACTCATCATGTCTTCTTTCAATTTATTTTTGTTTTGTGTTTTCTCGATGTTTTCTTCTTTCTCTTCCCCCACTGGACTGCCTTCCTTGATCTGATCTTCTTGCATTATCACTTCTTCCTCTTCTAGGGCTTGAAACCTATTTTGACAAGCATTTTGCTTGTCTGCATGAGGTAGTTTTGGTCCCCGTTTGCTCCCTTTTCCTTTCTGGACCGCCTTATGAAATCTTTCAGTATCGTTCATGGTGTGATTTTTACTTTTGTTTTCTGTTTTACTGAGAGAGCAATCTCTGAATAGATGCCCATGCTCATGGAATTTACGACATTTTAAAGGGATGTGTTCATAATCCACCGTTTGCACCCATTCTTCATCAAACACTTCCAATATTACCTCATCTGGCAGAGCTGCAAAGAGATCCATCTCCACAACGAATGTCTCAGACGCTTTGACAAAATGTCCTACCTTATTTCCTATGGGTGATAAGGATTCCAGTTGCCAATAATCCAAAGGTAAAGAGTACAGTCTTACCCAAACCAGAACCGAGGTAAACGTTTCACATTTTGGGACAAAATTCATCACCCATGGTTGCATATACAGGCCTGCAACTGCAGAAAAGTAGGGGCCCCCTTCAAACACTCTGTCCTTGTCTTCAATTTTTGCAAAGACTATAGTAAAGAATCCTTTTGACCCTAGATCAAGTTCTATGCTTCCTTTTGGTTTCCAGTGGTATTTAATCCAAGTTTGTAAAGCTTTTTTAGTGGAACATAAGCCCATGAATTTACAAATGATTGCATACGTCTGCATTTGGTCCCTATGTGCCTCCAGAGCAGGATCATTCAACACCACTGTGGGCACAATTGAGGTTTCGGGCTTGCATGGTCCCCTTTGCGCTTTTCCTTTTATTTTCTATTCCTTGTCCTATTCCTCGTTGTCGTTAGTCTTACTGATTTCCCCGGTTTTAGAGCCATCCTGCTCCTCTTCCTTATTTCTTTGCCTTACATCATCAGAAGGACCTCTATCCTCTTCAACTGGTTTTTTGCTTCTACCAGCTACTTCCTACTTATAGGAGGGAGTGGAGCTCCCCCCTTTGCCTCCCTCCATGGAGAACCAGCTCTGAAAGTCTATAACCCTAGCTCACTAGTGCGCGTGCCCCCCAATCGTCCCTGTGGTAGCTAAGGTTTAATATTAATTAATATATAATTAGCAATATTATTAATAAAAATTATTTCATTAAGAATATTTATATTAATACAATACTATTTAATAACTACTTAATTATTATTATTTATCATTAATAATGCTATGAAATTCAATTTACAATAATACTAATAGTGTTAATAAAAATACTAATAATAATGATAATAATAGTGTTAATATTAGTCAATCATCATTATATGTCTTCAGTGTATATCAATCGTATTTACTAATGTCGTTGTGCATGTGATTGATATACGCCTTCGGCATACATGAACCCTATTTACTAATGCGGTTGGTATATTAATCTAACATGGGTTCATATTCCTAGGGTATAATACTAAAATACAAAAGAATTATAAACCCAAGGGAATAATGTTAAC
The DNA here is from genome assembly GCA_000404065.3 of Pinus taeda. NCBI lineage: Eukaryota > Viridiplantae > Streptophyta > Pinopsida > Pinales > Pinaceae > Pinus > Pinus taeda. The sequence goes on along the minus strand of APFE031618142.1, from coordinate 38,380 downwards.
CAAAGGGATAATAAACCCAAGGGATTAATACTAGAAAATGAATTAAACCAAAGAGAATAATATTAATCTCTAGGGATTAATATTATAAACCCAAGGTATATAAACCCTAAAGTAAACATGGTTGACCACGGTTTCAATAGTTGATTTTCACTTTGAGACATTCGTTGTCACAATGTGACATTGTACCGTAGTTGACTTATTCGAGGTTATTTCATATTTATATTAGGGTTTATACACCTTGGTATTATAATATTAATTACTTGGGTTTAATTTTATTCCTTTGGATTTATAATCCTTTGGGTTTAATAATAAAAACCCAAGGAATTGTAAACCCTAGGGAATAATATTAGATTGTAGGAATTAATATTTTTTTTCTAAATAAAGACTAATTCTATTAAGATAAGAAAAGTATAGTACAATCAAGCTTGCATATAACCAAAGTATAGCAGCAAGGGAGCCGGAGGTGATAGGCTATCAACCTCAATGCTTAGAGACAGTCAAGGAAAGGCCATAGAAAACACTGGATTACAAAAAGATAGAACTAAGTAGAGAAAGCTACCCCGAGGGGTTAGTTCCTGCCACACGACATTTTTTGCCTTTTTTCTTGCTCACTTTGACCCACCCCATGGAGTTTGGCTGAGTCATAACAAGTTGTAGACTATTATGCATCAGCGATGGAATATCCTTATCAGAGTCTGAGGAAAAAGATAAATGAGAACGTTTCTGAGAAATCTTAGGGTCAGAGGGAATCGGCGGAACGACCGAGGGAGCGTCCATCGGAATCTCATCATTTTGCATATCAGCTTCAGTTTCCTCATCCTTCTGCACATCTGCTTCAGATTCCTCCTCATCCGAACTAGAGAAATCTAAATCGTCTAAAGGACGGGGAGGCTCAAAAGGATTCCAGCTCTTGGATTTGGGCTTGCGATTCAGATTCTTCTTTTTATTGATGAACTGGGAACATGTACTCTGGAGGTTTCCCGTTTGATGACAATGGTAGTAGCGGAAGGTTGTGTTCTCGTAATCCAAGGGCTGTGTCCAATGGATCCGGTAATCCTTTGTTGATATCTATTTCTACACACAGTCTGTCGTATGTATAGAGACCATTTACCTTTCTTGAGGTATATGTAGCCACGTAGCATCCTAAAGTATTTCCAATGGCGAAGAAGATAGAGAAATGCCATAAATGAGCTGGAAGATTTGGGAGCCTAACCCAAATGGGAATCTTGGAGATGACAGTTGTAGAAGGGTCGAAGTTTGGAAACCAAGGGGTGAGAAAAATTCCAGCCAGACCCCAGAACCAAGGGCCTCCCGTTAAGGCCTTCTGGTAGTCTTCATTTGAGTCAAAAACCACCATGAAGAATCCTTTTGAACATAAGAAGATCTTGCATTTTTTAGTCTAAGAGGAATGGACCCATTGGTAAATATTTGTTGTGCGAGGCCAAAGCCCATTAAATCTGCATATGAGTGTTGATTCTGCAAGTATCTGGTAGTGATTTTCAATCTCAGGATGAGAGAAATTGATGGAGGGAATTTCCTCTTATTTGTCTATCAGAAACGGATTTGTAGTGCCATTTGGTTGGGCTACCTTCGAAGAGATCTGAGGTTGGGCAGCATCTTTTCGAGCTACATCTTTGTAAGAGAAAGCAGGGGTAGAGGAGGTTTGCCCAAAGGAACCCCCTCTTAAACGAAAAGAAGCCCCAATAGAAGCGTCCTTATGAATGCTGTAAAAGGAGAGAGGAAGGGGATTCATAAGTTGCTTACCCTTATATAGAAATATGAGGTAAGTGGAGGGGATACCCAACGGGCATTCAAGATTTTGCAAAAGGTCCTGCACGAGATCTGTTGCACGAACCCATTGCATCCTCATCTTGCCCAAGAGTTTGACTTGGATCTAAAACGCATGTGATTCTTCAGACAGATCTGGCTGGTTCAAGAGAGGAACCTCTGCAAGCATATCTAGCAAGAATGAGGAGTAGATTCGCTACTTGCTAACGGCAAAGATGAGATTTGGATCAATCCGGCCACGAAAATGGGATGAGGAGGAGACATATATCCATGGCCAAATCCTTGGCCTGTTGCTCTGGAATTTAAAATCAGCTCTGTTTGTCGCAGGAGAAAAGGGGCAGAGTGGATTCTTGGCATCGCTCTCTTTTTCTTGAGCTGCAAGAGGAATGTCTATGTGCCGAATCACTAGATCTGGAAAGTTTGCAGAGCAGGTCTTCGATGTATAACCAGATATGCGAGGCCATGGCCCATGATCGAAGGTGGCACGAGCTGCTTTTACAGCCAAATCCACATCTTCTTTTTGAGCCTCTGATACGTGGGTTACCCCTTCCTCTATTCGATGATCGATTGTCTCAAATTGTTTTCCTAAAACTGAATCTATAAATTCTCCATTGATGAACAACTTCGTATATTTCACTTGCGGTAGAACTGTGTTTGATTTGGAGGAAAGGGGCGCCATCTCTTTGCAGAGAAATATCTCAAAACCCTCACGAGAATGCCCTATCCACAATTTAATGATTGTAGGAATTAATATTAATTACAAACCCTATGAATAATATTATACCCTCGGAATATGAATCCTTATATTAATAAATCGAAGGGAATCTAAGATACCCAAGGTGCTAATTCTAAAACCCAAACGGATTATAAAACTAAGTAAATAATATTAACTGAAGGGATTAATACTAAAATCCCTAGAATTCATATTCCCTTGGGTATTTAGTATTAATCCGTTGGGTTTATTATTCCTTTGGGCATAATATAAACCTAAGGGACTAATATTATAAATGTAAGGGATTGATATTACAAACCCAAGGGAATAATAAACCCAAGGGGTTAATACTAAAAATCGAAGGGATTATAAACCCTACGGTTTGTAGTATTAATCCCTTTAGTCTATTTTTCCTTGGATTAATATTATTCCCTTGGGTTTATAATACCTTGCAATTTTTTAGTATTAACCCCTTGGGTTTATTATTCTCTTGGGATATAATATGAGTTCCTGGGTTTTATTAATCTAAGGGTTCATATTCCCAAGGTATACTATTATTCACAGGGTTTGTAATTAGTATTAGTCCCTAAGGCTTAATGTTATTCCCTAAGGTTTATAATTTTTTGGGTTGACCATTGTCAACCATGGTCCAATGTTCCATTGTGACAAAGATTTCATCAAAATGAAAATCAACCATTCTCTCCATGGTCAACCATGTTTATTTTAGGGTTTATAATATTTATTTTAGGGTTTATAACATTTAGTTTAGGGTTTATATATCTTGTGTTTATAATATTGATCTTTAGAGTTTAATATTATTTCCTTGGGTTTATAATTCATTTTGTGTTTAGTATTAAGCCCTTGGGTTTATTATACATCCGGTTAATATTGCCTTGGGTTTGTAATCCCTGAGCGTTTCAGTATTAAACCCTAGGAATATGAACCCTTATATTTATAAACCTAAGAAATTAATATTATAAACCCAAGGATTAATACTAGAAAAAACCAAGGTATTATAAACCCAAGGGACTAATATTATAAATTCAAGGTATATAAACCCTTGAATGACCATGAATTATATTGAATCTAAAGGATTAATATTATAAACAAATGAAAATGAATTATTAGATTAATATACGAAAGGGATTGATATTATAAACCCAAGGGATTAATACTAAAAAAACTAAGGATTATTCTCTTGGCTTTTTAGTATTAATCCCTTGGTTTTATATTCCTTCTTGTTAATATCATTTCCTTGGGTTTATAATCCCTTGGGGTTTTAATATTAACTCCTTACGTTTATTATTCCCTTGGATTTATAATATCAATACATAAGTTTTATTAATCCAAGAGCTCATAGTCATAGCGTAAAGATTTATATTACATAATTTAGAATTTAATAATATAAATAACATTTAATATTAAATAATAATTATAAAAGAATAATTATTAATAGAAATAATATTGTAATTAAAGATAGTACTAATATTTTTTGGAATAGATTTTTGTATTATTAATTTTATTCTTACATATTTAATAATGATAGATACAAATGAATTCTTCTTATATCAGTCTTATTAATAATGTGATTGCGCTAAATATCCAAGTTTATTATTCTTTTGTTGATGGATAATTTTTTAAACATCATGTTTTTGTTTATTAATTTTTTTTTAAAACAAAATGATACCAATTTTTTTTCACAAAATCATAAACTTTAATTTCCCCATTATTTTTTATTTGACAAATAACCTCAGATAAAAAAATTCAAAAGAATTCCTACCAAATACTAAGAAAAATGTGTTAAAGCATTCTTTTATTAAAATAAAAAAATAAAGAATAAAGTAATAATTAGGCTATGAGATAGTGTGGAGTAGGAGGTAGCATTTTCCCTGCTTTATCCGACATCACTTTATCAAACAGCTGCTTATGGGACCTCTTTAACCCACATCACTTTATCAGACAAAGTACCTTACTCGGAGTGTCCCTCATATTCCGCATGACTATTCCGGAGTATAATTCCTTATTCTTGATCAAAGGTTTTAGGTGGGCAGGGTAACTCTGTAAATTTGAAAAATGCCAAAGTGAGTAAGTAGATATATTTTACACATTTTGATCAAATATTATAAAGGTTTTTGTAAATCTGAATTACGGTTATTAAATTTTAAGATTTTTAATGTTTTTTGTTTTTTTAATAGTGCTAAATTTATTTTCACTATCACAAATATAATTTAAATTTTTTTTGAGTTTTTAATAATGTTAAATCTATTTCTACCATAAAAACATGATTCAAAAATTATTACTACAATTTTTTGTTTTTTTAAATTATCTAAATTCCAACTTACTTTAACAGAAAATTCCTCAACCTAAATTGAAATTGAATAGACTACTCCGTATCCAATATTCTGAAAGCAGTGCGCAGTGGTATGAGAGTATTCTCCCATAACGGATCTGTGTAAATAGTCTGTCTACAACAATAACTATAAAGATTAGATTGGGCAGAGCTATTTGAATCACTCATATCAAAATCAATGAATAACTATAAAGATTAGATTTGGCAGAGCTATTTGAATCACACATATCAAAATCAATTATCATGATTAAATCTACCAAAGCTATTTCAATACTCCGATCGAAATCAAAATTTAGCGTTGAATTTGGATAGAATCTTTGAATTTAATTTGATTTTAGATTTCCAGTGAACAGTAATGAAACCTATTGTTTAATTCAGTCCCTATGTATAAAATTTGATAATATTCTCTACATCCACAATCAATATCAATATGCCCACTAAAAATGCCTAAACCGGAGCATCGTGATGAGAGATTAGACTAATTAGAGATTAGTCTACGCCCGTTACGGAGATTGCCTTCCGTTGAAAAAAAGCCGCCATTAATTTGGACATTGTGGAATGGTCAGCAGAATTTATGTGGTACATGAAGATTGAAGGTTCTTAGGGTTGGCCAACGTCATTGTCATGTATTCTTTCGTTTATTTGAGTTTTCTGTGTAAAGCGTCCGAGTCTGTTGGTACCATTTCATTATTCTCTTTTTCTTCTAAAAATATCATCAATTGTTTATCTTTGTTTTCCATAGAACTTTTTACATTCATTGAAATTGATTAGTTAATAGTGTTATAGTTGTTAGTTTGTATTAAAGTTAATTTATGAGTTTTTATGTTAGAGATTAGAAATTTTTAGCAAAAAGGTCTCAGGAAGATATCACATCCTGTAAATGGTTTATCATCTGACAGATGGCATGACAGCCAAGCCAAAGCAGTGGATAAGGACGAGCTCCTGAATGTACAAGCATGAAGAAAAATCTTTACAGTAGATCAAAAGCTCCTACTTATGCGGTCAACACTCAATCAAACCCTAGCCTTTTGGCTGCAAACGCAGTAAAAGCCATGGTTTCTAAACCGGCTTCATTTTGTCTTTTTGGAAATTGTTTTGTCTTTTTGGGAAACCGGTTCATCTTAGAATGAACGCAAATCATTCCACTCTAAAAGCAAGAACAACTGCTTCAATGAATGTGCATTCGACACAAGATAGGAAGGCAGATAAAAACTCTGTATCATTTTGTTTTCGGACATGTTATGTTACCTCTGTGTATTGTTTTAAAGGACCAAATTCATATATGTGATTGCAACTCTTAGTGTTTGAATACAATTACGATTTCAGTCCAGCATTGTCTATGCATTAACATTGTCGATTGATTGAGCTCATTCCAGTGTACCATTGAAACGTGGACCGCCCTGCGTGAATTGGTATACTCTGCCTTTCATTTTCATTGCTTTTAAATTTACATAGAACACATTTCCATTGCTTTTGAATGCATGTCATTTAATATCATTTTCACAGCGCTTGAATTTACATAGAACGCATACTGTTAATGTTATTTCCATGCTAATGATTTTGTCAATTCGATTACGATTTCAAACAAATGGAATCCGTGGTGCTTGCTTAAAGATATCATCGTTAGATCATTAAATCAAGTCTTGTAAGAGATTTGGTCCAGCGTTATGCTTTAAGGCATTTCCATGAACTCTGTTTGCGTATGTATTTAAAGTTCAGTATGCTTTTGATTTCTCTATGAATGCCTCAGTGTTAACTAGAAAAAGTTTTGTGCACAACATCCTTGTAAGGGGATTCAAATCTCAGTCTAGCTATACTTTGTATCTCTGAGGCAGTTAGATAATCTAGGTAATCTGAGTGTTAAAGTGAGAGGAAACATACCTCAACCTTCTGTAAAGAAGTATTGTCGCCTACCACCACAAACACTTAGTTAGGAATCCTTTATGCCTATAGATTTTAGGCACACGCCTCGAAGTTTACTTACCCAGGTCGATAATAAATCTAGTCTAATCTAGCACCCTATATTGGCCACTACAGGGTCATCCTAGATTGGCCCATAGGACTAGCCCACTAAGTCCATACTGTGAAAGACCTGGGACGGCTTGGGGGTAGAAATTTTGAGCCTTGGCCCACTAAATCCCTACTGTGAAAGACCTGGGACGGCTTGGGGGTAGAAATTTTGAGCCATCATCTGTTAGGAATTTTAGCACAAAACTCGGAACTTGAGGATGAAACTCAGGATAGGACGCTATTGTTGTCCCCTTCTGTGATGAGGTGGTGCTGGTTGGACAGACACAAACTTGGACTTTTCCCACTCATAGGCAAAGGAAGGAAGTCAAGGTGCACCATGTTTCTGCACTGAGTTTGGAGAAGGCTATGAAGGAGTCAGATATGGAGACATATGCGGTGATGTTCAAGGGAGTCGAAGGTGATGGAGTGGGGATGCATGTTCCAGCTGAGATTTCTGATGTGCTTGCCGAGTATGCGGATTTGATGCCTGATGAGTTACCGAAGAAGCTTCCACCAAGGCGTGCAGTGGACCATAGCATTGAGCTTAAACCAGGGAAGGAGCCCCCGACAAAAACACCTTATAGTTTATCAGGGCCTGAGTTGGAGGAATTGAAACGGCAGCTAAAGGAGTTAGCTGATGCAGGTTTCATTAGACCTTCAAGGTCCCCTTATGGAGCTCCGGTATTATTCCAACGAAAGAAGGATTCCAATGAGCTACAGATGTGCTGTGACTATCGTGCATTGAACAAGCAGACGGTGAGAAACAGGTATCCTTTCCCATTGGCTGCTGATTGCTTTGACAAGCTTGCGAAAGCCTGAGTGTTTTCCAAGCTGGACTTGAGGCATGGGTACTATCAGGTGCGGATTGCTGAAGGAGACGAGAATAAGACCGCGATCATAACAAGGTATGGTAGCTTTGAGTTCCTTGTTATGCCATTCGGGTTGTGCAACGCTCCTGCTACATTTTGCACTTTGATGAATGATGTTCTATGACCATACTTGGATTCGTTCGTAGTAGTATACTTGGACGATATAGTGGTTTGCAGTGACAATATGGAGGATCATAAGAAGCACTTGGCGATGGTGTTCAAGGCACTGAGGGAGAATGAGTTGTTCTTGAAGAAGTCTAAGTGTGTGTTCTCTCAGACCAAGATTCCGTTCCTTGGGCATATTATTGGTCAGGGGTACATACGGATGGAGCTGAGCAGAGTGAAGGCTATCGAGGATTGGGTTGAACCAAAGAATGTCCATGAGATGAGGGTGTTCTTGGGCATGACCAACTACCAACGGAAGTTTGTAGAAGGTTACTCCAAGGTGACATCGGCACTGACAGACCTACTAAAAAAAGACAAGAGGTGATGTTGGACGGAGAAATGTCAAAAGGCATTTGATGACTTGAAGAGAAGGATGGTTACAGCACCGATACTGAAGTTGCCTGACTTCGGGAGACCATTTGAGGTACAGACTGATGCTTCAAATTTTTCCATAGGAGGGGTTCTTATGCAAGATGGGCATCCGGTGGCCTATGAGAGTCGAGAGTTGCAAGATAGAGAGCGGAGGTATCCGGTTCATGAGAAGGAGATGACTGCGATCATCTATTGTCTTCATGTGTGAAAGCATTACCTGATTGGGAAGTCGTTTGTTGTCAAGACTGACAACGTTGGAGCAAGTTATTTTGCATCACAACTGAAGCTTTCTACGAAGCAAGCTCGTTGGCAGGACTTCTTGGCAAAGTTCGACATGTCTATTGAGTATAGACCGGGTAGAGACAATGCGCTAGCAGATGCCCTTAGTAGGAAGGGACAACTTGCAGCATTGGAGGGTGAAGATCGGGCAACAAGGAGTAGAAGTCGAGTTCAGATGTCAGAAGAGATGCAAAACAAACTGAAGGAAAGTGTGGAAACCGATACTTTGGTGCAGAATATAGTGAAGCAGATAAAGGAAGGGAAGACACAAAAGTTCCTTCTACCGGATGGTTACTTGTTCTTTGGGAACCGACTCTATGTTCCAAAGACATCTGGTCTCAGGAGGCACCTTTTGAAGGAGTGCCATTATTCTCCACGGGCTGGCCACCTAGGGCAGCATCGTTCTTTGGCATTGTTGGAGAGAGGGTTCCTTTAGGAGAAGATGCGGGAGGATATGGAGGAGTATGTACATACGTGCATCATTTGTCAGCAAGACAAATCGGATACGCAGAGGCAAGGAGGACTGTTGCAGCCTTTACCGATTCCAGAGAGGCCATGGATGAGTGTCTCGATGGACTTCATCACTCAGTTACCACAGGTGCAGGGGTATAATGGGATTATGGTCGTGGTTGATCGTTTTTCCAAGTATGTTGTATTTGTTCCGACAAAGATACCTTATGGAGCCGAGCAGACTGTGGAGTTGTTCTTTAAGAACATAGTAAAGTATTGGGGGATGTCGTTGAGTATTGTGTCATATAGAGATCCGCGTTTTACAGGGAAATTTTGGACCACATTGTTCAAGTTAGTTGGGACAGAGTTGTTGAGGAGTTCGAGCTACCATCCACAGACAGATGGGCAGACCGAGTGTATCAACGCATTGATGGAGGACTACTTGAGACATTATGTGACAGATGATCAGAATAATTGGCCTGAACTCTTGGATATTGCTCAGTTTAGCTACAATATTCAAAAGAGTTCTGTGACAAGGTACAGTCCATTTGAGTTGGTGAATGGGCAGATGCCGGTTGCACCGCACACCGTTGAGACCATAGGTTTTTTTAGGAGTCCTCATGCGAAGAGGTTCATGAAGGCTTGGGAGGATACCTTGGATTTGGCACAGTTGTGCTTGCACGATGCTGCAAGGAGGATGAAGAAGTATGCTGATAGGGGAAGACGGGATGTACACTTCAGTGTGGGAGATATGGTGTTTCTCAAGATTACTGGGGAGCAGTTTCAGCCAGCCAAGGGGACGGCTGCCAAACTGACAAGGAAGTATGAGGGACCATTTTAGGTGAAGAAGTGAGTGGGGGAGGTTGCTTACGAGCTGGAGCTTCCACACCATATGCACATGAAGCATCAAGTTTTTCACCTTAGTCAGTTGAAGAGACGCAGACTTAATTCAGACCATCCAGAGAGAGTTGAACTACCAAGAGGACCAGCTGGGATAGTGGACAAACCAAGATTGGAGTTGGAGAAGATTTTGAGCTATCGGACTACAGGGATTGGTTTCCACCAGAAATGGGAGTACCTTGTCAGATGGAAGGGAGCACCGGAAGAGGAGAGTTGGGAATCGGAGGACTCACTTTGGAGATGGAAGAGGAAGATTGTAAGATTTGAACAGAGGGTACTTAGAGGAGGAGGATTGTCGAGGGCAACAATGATTTCCAGTGGGGGAGGATGTAATGCCTTGCAGCTCCGGGTGAGGGTGAGCACCACTCTCATCACGAAATGCGACTAAGTATGGATGGGCGAGCGTTCCGTTGTGTGAAGGGCGAACCTTGTGCGCGATTATGAGGAGGGCGCTCACACATATATATGGCGAGTCATGGAGAACTCGTTTGGACACCCGACCAATGTGCAACGACGGATGGAGGGCGAGCTATTGGGGCGGTCCCGCACCATGGGTGGGTCGACCATGTTAAAGCTTCGCATTACGTTCGGAAGGGGTGCGAGGTTGCAGCGTTTTGGAGGTCGGCCGAACGATAGCCACACCTCCGCATGTTGGTATAAACAAAAGTGTTGAACGCTCATTTTGGCATCAACCTTGTCTCATCGGAAGTCATACGAAGTGCGCAAAGGGATGAACGAAGCCGCAACAAAGGGCAGTGCATATGCACCCACCCACCGAGCGACTCTACATGGGTCTTGGCACTTGTTAACATTTCGGTGAAGGCGTGGTGGAGGGCACGTTCGGGCGCCCGCCCGCCGAGTTGGTTGTCACGTCTCAGTTGTACACAGGCGCGGGTAGTGCGTGGGTACACCCGCCCATTCGACATAAGACTTGCGCATTGTATTATTGTTGTATTTGGTGAAAGGCGTTGGCATGACCGCCATGCGCTCTTGCACGAGCGGGCGCCCGCCTTGGGTTGTAACGCCGGTGGAGCATCGCTCCCAGCCAATGTAAAATTCTTCTTATATAATAAAAAGATTACTCTTGCATATTCTGATGTTCTTGGTTATCGTTTATCATGTTATTATAATGGATTCTGCACATTATAATTATAATTGAAGTTTTTATGCATGAATGAAGGCATAGTTCATAAAGTAGCATAACTATGGAAACGGTTAGTTGCTTAGGTGGTGCCGCACCCGCTCAACTTAAGAAAAAAAGAGTTAAGGGTGTGGCAGTTCTGGACATGGACCCATAGTAAAATAAATAAAGAATGTTCCACGCAGTTTGTGTCTATAATCAGCAAATCATCAACACATTTTCAGAATAGTATTATTAGCGAAGCTCTTATGTGGTGAGGCATTTTGTGAATTTCTGAACTTCTTCAAATAACTTGAAAAGTCTATGTCAAGGTATTTTCGATTTAAAGGCGACCAAGAAATCTATAAGCGGATGTTGGTTTGCTCATCTGCTATCCAGCTGATAATTGAGGGAATAGGGTTTTCATGAGCTAGACTGGTACTAGTGGGGACGGAGAGGGAAGCATCTGCAAAAGTAAATTTGTAAAACTCGATGGTGACCTCCAGTTCCTTGAATTTCCTCCAAACTGTTGTTTTCATATGGCATCCCGTGGGCCTTGCCTACTCGAATCTATAGAGGAGATTGATGAGAAGCCACGCTGTAGCTAGTATATTGGGAAAGTGCTCAGAGAATTCAGTTGTGTTCTGGAAACTCTTTCGTTTCACTGTCAGCACGTGAATTTTTATATCATTATCAAAAGAAAATTCGGGCGAATCAAATTTGCTTATTTCATAATTCATAAATCCATGTGTGGACGTTGCAAATCGTGTGTTAGAATATTTTTTTTCCACACCCCTTATTAGTCCCTGCCTTCAGCAGGATTATAGTGATCGGTAGATCGTTAAATTACAATTAATTCATTTGTTTACTAAATTTTTTTTTAGCTTTATTATAGTTTAACCAAACTTTTACGGTCACAATTATTATCCATCTAAATTTTAACCAAAGTTTCCTGCTGGAAAAAAAAATACCTCTTATTGCAGGCCTCGCTTATCCCGATGCTATAATATTGTGGCAAGCGATATTTACCCAAAGTTTTATTGTCGGCATGTTTTGTTCTTTGTTGTTTTATCCAAAGTGGTTGTTATATAAGATTTATTTTTGGTGTAGGTGGTTTTATCCAAAGTCTTTTTTCAGGTTTTTGTTGGTTTAGTTAGTTGGCAGTCAAGGGCTTCGTGGCAAGTTGCATGAACACATCATGCATGCTTATTACAGCTTGCATTTCCTATTACAGCTTATTACAGCTTGCATTGCTGGGACTCTATGTATTTTAGAGACCTCTCTTTGTCCAGTTTACAAAGCTCTCTTCTTCCCGGGCTTCAGCTCCGCTATCTTGATCATATCCTATCTAGCTATGGAGAAGGAGCTCTGGAACTTTGAAAGACTTTCTTAGTAGGCATGATTTAATTTTTGCAGTAGATTGATCATATCCTATCTAGCTATGGAGAAGGAGTTCTAGAACTTTGAAAGACTTTTTGAAAGACTTTCTTAGTAGGCATGATTTAATTTTCGCAGTAGACCTCCATTGATGGCAACAAATTCCCACCTTGCATTTTAGGAATGATTTAATTTTGCAGGTAGACGGCAACAAAAAATTCCCACATTGTATTTTAGGACAAAAAATTCCCACATTGCATTTTAGGAATGATTTAATTTTCGCAAGTAGGCTCCAACTTGAGGCTTTGAGAGCCAGCAAAGGAGAGGTGCAACGATTGGCCTCGAGTTTCTCCATCAATTTCATGAAGTTTACTGTAAACTTATTAAATCTTGCTTCCTTATTTCCTACAAAGCTTTCTCGTTTTCAGGTCTAGTTTCCCTTCTTGCAAAGATCATGAGGCTGAACGCCATTAGAGGCATTGGCAGCGACCACCGGTAATGTTTCAACCCTGCTAACCTTCTTGTCATCGTTTCCCTCAATATTAACATTAGTGGTTCGCTGTTGAATAAATTTGCGTGCATGGCTGATATCTTTTTTTGGACAGACCAGTCCCCATTGCAAATTCATCCAGAGACTTTGGTTGATCTAGCTGGCTGCTTGCGTGGTAAAGGCAACCAACCAGCAGAGCCTTATGTTTTTTTCCTCTCATTCTCAAAACTGTACTGAAATTTTGAGAAATTTTCTGAGAATCTGTTAACTCGTCATATATTCGCTCCGCGTATTCGTTGACATGGGCAGAGATGTTGAGAGTGGAAGCAAAGTTCGCAAATCGGGTGCGGCCAGATTTTAATTTGTCATCCTTCATGGATTTCAATTGCATTTTCTGCCATCGCTGGAGAATCATGGATTCTGGGTTGTTCCCCTTGAATTTGATTAAGATAGGCGCGATTACCCCATTCGCTGATGGGTTCGCCTCCTCCACGCATTGAGCGCCTGCTTTGTCCTCGAAAATTCGAATATCACGTGTTGTATCGACGTTGTTTTCTTCCACCACTAATCCACATTCTATAAAAATCAGACCTTGGGAATGGTCTTCAAACATAATTGTCTCTCTCTTGCACTCGTAGCAGAGCTTGGTTTCGTCTGCCATTGTTTGGTTAGAACTAGGATTGTTTCAGGTTTTTTTACAAGGGCTGTGACTGGCACAACAATATCTGTTTTTGTGGTTTTCCACGTTCCTCCAAGTTTGATATCTTCTTGTGTGCTTCTCATGGTTTCTTTCAATATTGGCACGCTAAAATATTTTTGTGTGATTCTCCTACACCACCTTCCAGCAATATATGAGATTTTCATTGGTCATTCTTTCATTCATGAATCAACGTGTCTTTGTCATTGCAACGTTTGGCAGGTTAAATTTCGTTTAGCGGATATTTGCAGAGACTTCAATTTTGGGAAGAAGTATTAGTTTCATTTACAACAAGCTTTCTATAATTCTATATATATATATTAGCATAATTATATCACTATCATAATTATATTTATGTTTGCAGAGACTTCAATTTTGGGAAGAAGTCTTAGTTTCATTTACAACAAGCTTTCTATAATTCTATATATATATATTAGCATAATTATATCACTATCATAATTATATTATATTAGTAAATAGGGTTGATATAAAGTGATTGAGAAATTATATTATGCAATACGGTTAAGATAAAATGATTTAGCATAACTATATTATCATGATATAAGTTAATGGATATCATTTTGTATCTTAATTGTTTTTTTCAATGTGAAAAAAGTAAATATAGAAATGTAAAGAAATTAATATTTAAAATTTGATTAGTACCTAAAAACATTATAAAATAAACACTTGTGTTAAAAAAAACCATCTACAAATTTTACTAATTTTTAATAGATAAAATGTATATCAACATAATTACAACTAAATAATGCACCATAACTATTATTCTTTTACCAATTCCTATATTTTTCATCTTAATGAAAACTTGATATTATTTAATATTAAATTCAAGTTTCGTACGCATGTTAACTTTTCAAAATGAAAATGTATATATACTTGTTATGTTAAGTTGAGTGTAGTTCCAATATTGTATAGACAAATTACCTATCTATTTATGGGATGTGTGTTTGAAAAAAATAATTCTATGCTCTTTTTGACGAAAAATATCTATCTATTTATGGGATGTGTGTTTGGAAAAAATATTTCTAAGCTTTTTTCCCTTTAACCTAGTCTACATTCTTCATATCTTAATCAATCATCTAACAATAATATTTAAAAGTAGTTATAAAATTAAATTAAATTTAGTATTTTGAATATTTACAAATAGATTTAGTTTCATTTATAACAAAATATATATATTAGTAAATATGGTCGATATAAGGTATATTAGTAAATATGGTCGATATAAGGTGATTGAAAATAATTATATCAGTAAATGTACTTAAAATAGAGTGATTTATCATAATTAAATTATTTAATATGATTGATATAAGTTTATAGATATCATTTTTCATCTTAATTTCATAATTGTATTATGTATATGTGAAAAAACTAAATATAAATTTAGAAATGTTAAATATGATTGATATAAGTTTATAGATATCATTTTGTATCTTAATTTCATAATTGTATTATGTAAATGTGAAAAAACTAAATATAAATTTAGAAATGTTAAATATGATTGATATAAGTTTATAGATATCATTTTGCATCTTAATTTCATAATTGTATTATGTAAATGTGAAAAAAATAAATATGAATTTAGAAATGTTAAATAATTAATATTTAAAATTTGATTTATACATAAAACACCTAAATAATACACCAAAATTAACCATTCTTTTATCATTTCCTATATTTTGAAGAAAAGAATAGCATCTTCATGCAGCGCTAGTAACTAAATTATTTTTTTCACATTGTCCATCAATTATCTAATTTTTTATCTCTACTACTCCTAATATGATTTTTGACTATGCAATTTTGCAATTCCAATATTATTTTTGACTCTGCAGGAGCACCAGTGGTAACTATAATTTATTTTTTTTCACCTATAGACTCCGAAGAAAATGGCAAAATCAAGATATCTTACTACTTGTTAAGGGGATTCGTAGATCGAGTCAACTAGATAGTTGAACTAACAAGTATGTTGTTGAGTCAACCATTAATTCAGAATTGGAATGCAAACAACTCAACCATCATACATTTTAGGCATTCAAGAATAAGAAGGAGAGAGCCAAGAAGAAAGCTAAAAGCAGAGGCTAGGGTAAAATAGGTCAAGGTTGGGATAAAAGCAAGGGCAGTAAGAGTAAAGGAAATAGCATAAGCAGACATACCTTACCATACATGACAATTGATAAAGTGAGGGCATGTCTTCTTATATTAATAATGATAGTTTTTTTTATTTATTTTCTTATTTTGTTAGTGGGCTATGTTTATTATATTAATAATGATAGATTTTTTTATTTATTTTCTTATTTTGTTATTTGGCTACGTTTATCTCAAATGTACCTTTACCTTCGAAAGCCAGAGGTCGTGGATAATATTAGCTAATTGAGCTAATATTAGTAACCAATATTAAATTTTATATATTATATCTATTTATGTTAGTGGTTATTCGTTTTACTTTTTGTCAAGGGTTGAATCAGGCGTGTTGGTTCTTGCTGAAACTTATCCCAAATAAAACATTAATAGAAAGCTTCCACACGTAGTCTGATGAACGAGTTCCATTTGACCAACTTGGTTCATGCAGTTGATAACGTGTCTATGGTAAGAAACACGTGTCAAGATTTTTTATCCATTCCTGTAACTATCCCAAATAAAACATTAATAGAAAGCTTTCACACGTAGTCTGATGAACAGGCTCCATTCGACCAACTTGATTCATGCAGTTGATAACATGTCTATGGTAAGAAACATGTGTCAAGCTTTTTCATCCATTCCCGTAACGTGCCTATCAGTCTATGGTAAGAAACATGTGACAAACTTTTTCATCCATTCCCACATTATTTATTGAAGTGCTAAGTTCGTTCAGTGAAGTTCGTTGGAATTGATGGCAACAACGCATGGTTATTTTTGAAGGTGGAAAGCATGGCGTGAGATTCTGAAGCCATTGTTATACTCCCAAGAAAACATTAAGTTGCCTGCACCATAAGGTGATATGAACAAACGCAGGATGAAATGCACTATTTTCTTTTTATCTGCACTTCATTCTCCTTTCTAAGCGAGCATGAACCATCAATTCGGAAGATGTATACAAGAAATTGTTTGGTTTTTGATCATAGTTAGCAAGATTGAAGTTAAAAAAAGAAATGATCATAGTTAGCAAGATTGAAGGTAAAAAAAAAAAAAAAACCAAAAAAGAAAAATACATTTTATAAATATTACCCTACACCAGAGATGATGATGTTGACTGCAATATTCAAGATGAAGATGATTCAACTTCTCAGCACTAGGTGTGGCAGCGAGGTAGGCCTGGACATCAATTGCTGTCATATACTGCGTCTCTAAAGAAAGTTGAATTTCAATGATTTATGCTCTCTAATGAATGTCAAGACTTTTTTAATAGTTTAATATTAATGATTTTACGATAATTAAGATTGAGCTGTGTATAGTTAGTTGAGATAATAATAAATTTGTTGATGATTTTTTATTATGAAATTATTTATTATGATATTTGGCTTTTATGGTTTAACAATGTTACATTCACTAAAATCATGCACATTACCACATTACCAAGATTGAGGTATTATGTAAACTTCACTTCAAGTAACCAATAAGAATTAATATACATTTCATACTTTTATTATTCTAAATGCATACTCAAATTACTCACGTCATTAACTTTGTTGTGCTTCCTGCTGCTGGGTTCGCTGGTAATTCAAAGGTTTTCTGAATAACAGGAAGTGTGGTTCATGGTGATGAATAGCATAGTGCGCCCACCCGCGAGACTGTTGAATCCCAAGTTCTCGCCACATTCTGCAAAGAATTAATATACATTTCATACTTTTATTATTCTAAATGCATACTCAAATTACTAATGTCATTAACTTTGTTGTGCTTCCTGTTGGTGGTTTCGCTGGTAATTCAAAGGTTCTCTGAATAACAGGAAGTGCGGTTCAGGGTGATGTATAGCATAGTGCGCCCACCCGCGAGACTACTGAATCCTAAGTTCTCGCCACTCATTCTACAAAAATAACTATGTTAGTTCAAATCAATTCAACCCACATCATTTAAAAAAAAACAAAAACCATAAACAAAATCCAACTCCATGTTAAAAAATAGAAGAAAAGCGCCCCCAAATAAAATGGTTTGTATAATAAACTGAGAAGATAAAATAGGAATAGCATAGTGCGCCCACCCGTGAGACTGCTGAATCCTAAGTTCTCGCCACATTCTGCAAAGAATTAATATACATTTCATACTTTTATTATTCTAAATGCATACTCAAATTCCTCACATCATTAACTTTGTTGTGATTCCTGCTGGTGGTTTCGCTGGTAATTCAAAGGTTCTCTGAAGAACAGGAAGTGCGGTTCAGGGTGATGAATAGCATAGTGGGCCCACCCGTGAGACTGCTGAATCCTAAGTTCTCGCCACTCATTCTGCAAAAATAACTACGTTAGTTCAAATCAATTCAACCCACATCATTTAAAAAAAAAAACAAAAACCTAACAAAATCCAACTCCGTGTTAAAAAATAGAAGAAAAGCGCCCCCCAATAAAATGATTTGTATAATAAACTGAGAAGATAAAATAGGATATCCTAGAAAAGTAAATAGTAACTGGGTACCTAAACTAAATATAACACAAATAAGAGGTAAAATAAGCGCCCACTTAGTACAGAAAATAAGAGTCCAAATACTATGAGCGAAAATAAGAGCCCTCTCACTTCAGAAAAGCCCACAATAAATTGCAAAAGACAACCACTAATGTGCGCATAATATTTGGAGAGTTTCATTTGCGGGTACTTTCCACTAGGTATTTCTACATCTAACTGAGAAACTAAAATTGAGAAAATAAAATGAATTGTAGAGTTAAATTTGTCAAAGAATTTTAGCTCCAGTCCACTGATGCCAAGGAAAGGAAATACCAGTCATCGTCACCCTGAACTCCCTGTCTTGCACCGGAATTTTTGCAACGCATTTTTTTGGCATGTGGATAAAGATAGGCAGGGACTGCCGCTACGCAGTTGCTCCCCTTGTTTATCATAAGTTAAAATATTGTTTTCGACGCTGCTCATTTTATAGTTGATAGGACAGCCTATGCATGTGTGACTTTTCAAATTGGAATTATTGGACTTATTCCACACGAAAGTATGGAAGTATGAGGGGATGTATAAGTCTTTAAGTGTATGGGTGGAGTTGACATGTAGCTTGAAAATAAAAATAAATTAAATTAAATTATGTTCTAAATAGGAAAATCACAAATGAATAAACCTTAAAATAATTAGAAGTAAAAAAATTATGTGAGAGTGAGATCTTTAAACTTTGTACTTTTCAAAGATATTTGAACATAAGATTTAAATAAATAATTTGAAGATCTATGCTAAACTTCATATATATATCTATAGAAAGAAAAATTATTAAAATATTCAATTTGGGTTATCAATAAAACATTTTAATATCAATTCATATTGTCACATACTTAAGAATATATTAATAATAAAAAACCAAAAATATATTAATAATTTTTCAAAAAATGTTTTGATATACATGTTATCTAAAATATTTTAATGTCAACAATGCATATATTATATATCATTTTTAAAATATTTTTTTATGGTTAAAACTTTTGTTTAATCCTATATATACTCTATATAGCATTCAAAAATACAATTTATTGTTTAAATTACACATTGTATTTTGCACTCAAGAAGTTTGCACTTGAAGAAATTTAATACCTCTAGGCTCATGTTATATCTATATTTAAGATGGATATATGCTTGTTCATATAGGCACAATGTTTTGATTAAAAAGTTTTCATCTCTTTCTCTATAGATGGGAGCACAAACAATTTCAATTTTTTATTTTAAAAAATATTCTTTCCGATAATATTTTTTTGTTTTTGTGCAGTAAAATCCTTCCAACTTGTCTTACACCATAACCATTATTGGGTATTCTATTTTTTCTACTACTCCTTATTGATTCTTTATGTTTTTCCTAGTCCTTATAAGTCTTGAAGTTTTCCTGAGTATATTTTAGAATTGAATTTATTCATAATCATGCAATAATTTATTGGAATCACAAATTTAAGTTGTGATATTTCCATAATCTAAATGCCTTAATTTTTTTAAAATGATACTAAAAAAATTATCTTAAACAATAATGATTTTTATTCATTTTTTAATAAAAAATTATAGTGTAGAATTCCAACCAAAAATTTCACATAATATAATAATTAGACAATGCCTTTCAAAAATGGAAAAGTACCCGAAAGAATCTCATCTCTACCCTAGAGAATCTCATGGGGTTTTCTACAACTGTGATGGAATCTCATGGGGTTTTCTACAACTGTGATGGGATATTGATGGGTATTCACATTGTACAATATTTAATATCTAAAATTAATGGTTGCTTGGCCTTCTCAATTTATCCACATTTTTTTTAATAATATAACTCCAACCTTAAGAATCTCATGGAATTGTCTGCAATTGCAATGGGGTATTCACATTGTACAATGTCTAATATATAAATTAATGGTTCCATGGCCTTCTCAGTTTGTCCACTTTTTTTTAATAATAGAACTCCAAGATGGTAGGAATTTCATATGGTTGTATTCATCTTTACATTCGATTCTTGTTGTTTTCTTTTATGTTAGTTTTATATTTCATCGAAAAATTAGATTACGTATTTTACATCATTAACATGTAAATGTCTCAATCTGCCACAAAGTAAACTAGATTTATTAACTAGAGTTTAATGTCAAGTGTATAAAAAAAAAGTTTATATCTAAGAACTACAAGAAGAAACTACAATCAAGCTCGTCAATAACATTATACAGAAACATATGATAAAACGAGGAGTCAAAAGAATTCAAGGAGAAATGATCATGCCCACTTGTACTGTCTAGAGGAGAGGTTTTAAGCTTACATTGGAGGTGATTTTGTAGGTGTGTGAGTTGGGCATCTAAGCTAGCTTGGAAAAAGCCTTGATATAAATGTACCTAGTTGATCTTGTTGAAGGACGAAATAATGTCATTTAGGTCTCCATGCTTTCAAGACTCTACCAAAAAAAAGCATCCATATGCCAATGGATGGTGATCGAATTAAAGTATTGGTTCTATCTTCCCATGGTATGACCAAGTTCAGGGATCCAATGGTCAACCTCCTCCATAATCTAAGATTCGAAATATGGATAGCAATCGTTGGAGGTGTAAGGTCTCAAGTTGGCATATCGTGAAGAAAGCTTGGTGGTGGTGCATAGTGGAAAATAGTAGCTCATGGGCTGGGGCCTAGGCACATTAACAAACTTGTTGGCACATATGATGGGTTGAGATTTTGGAAGTTAACCAAAATCCCAATTCCCAAATAATTCAAACCTGAGACCTGTAGTTATGCCCACAAGCCTAATTGAAAGAGATTTAACTTTTAAAACGTGGATCTTCATTACGGTTGAGCATCCATCCATAAGAGTAAGGATATCTCTAAATATGAATCATCCCTTAATCATCGGTGCAAGAATATAATATAAGTCTAAAACTTCACGACTACATGGTAATACAATACATAGCAATAAATGGATTTTAAAATATAATATGGGCGCCTCTATATACGCCTTGGCGGCGTCTTCAGCAGTGTTAAATGTTAAATGTTCCAAGCCAAACCCGGGATCTCGAATCTCCGCAACCCATTTTACCATGGACGCTGCCTGATACCTCTGTACACGGTCTCAGTAATATCAATGAACTCCTGGTTGTCTTTCATAGCCCAGTTGATTTTATTGTTGTTTCCCGTCCCCAAATCTATCATTATATGCTTATTGCGAAGAAAAACATGACAGTAGACGGGGCATACAGTTCATACATGGTGTTGAAATTAGGCACCTCCGTGTTATGTCCACCAGGTATATCGCGAAATTCTTGATTGTCGACATTTTTGCCTCGCTCGATCTTCTGCCCGGCAGCACACGGAGCATCTAAGGAATCTGAAAAGGGCGTAACAGCCTCTCATAGGGATACTTGGTATAAAGATAAAAGCAAACTCCAGGTTTGACACGCCCTGCCCCGCCGCGTCGCTGTTTGGCATTTACTTGTGGTATCCACGCTTCAACCATGCTTGACATTCTCCTTTGCGGATCGGAGTGATTTTCTTTGTGCTTGCCACTTTCAATAACATAAACAATATCATTAATAGTTATATTCGTCTCCGCAATATTGGTGGCTACCACAATCTTGCGTATATTTTCTGGTGGACTCAGAAAAACCTTCCGCTATTCAGGAACCTTCGACTGCATTTATTCAACAAAGCCAATCTGCATTTCACGATGATAATCGACCTCTATATATAACAGTTAAACAATATTTAGATCAACAAGCTTTTTAACTTAATTATACAACACATAGGCGTACATAACACTAGAACACATTCATATATACAATACAGAACAGTTACATACTAAGGCTTTTCAGCTGTAGAAATGAGCTCACGCTCAGCTACATCTTGACACTCACAAAATTCCTCACAGAATAGATATCCCTACACCCCTATGGTATTACAATTATATAAGAATTTTAGGAAGGATCAATCTTATCCTCTCCTTATTTTCTCCACAAAAGCTTCATGCATGCACACTTTAAATCTGATTTATCCTTTTTAAATCTATTTTTCTGCTTTAAATCACGTTTTTCTTTTGTTCTGATCCTCTAGTCCAAATTGCTTGCTTTGTTGCTGGTTGCTCCCGCATCAACATACCACCTCTCCACTATGGCTATGACTCCATTGGGTGGCTCGATGGGCCAACATGATCAACACTCGTCAAGAAAGAAAGCCATAAATAGATTGAGGCTTAAGCAATTAAGTTTCAACAAGTCGAGACACAAAGGTAAGGTAATGAGAAGAAGTAGGAAGTGTAGGCCTACACAAAAACTGAAACAAATTTACCCTAAGTTCAGAAGACACCAGGAAAAATTTAGGGGCTCATATTATTTAATAGGCTAACTTTCAATATTTTTTTGAAAAAAAATATTCATTAATTTTCATTTTCTTTCAATATTTTTTTCAAAAGAATATTCATTAATTTTCATTTTCTCTAAAATTGATTTGGCTAAATATCGCAGTATAAAATTATGTTGTCCTCAATATTGCTAAAAAATTATAGAAGACTATACATAAAAATCATTAAAAATTTGAATGTTTTTAAAGAGAGATGACTAAATATTTTACAGCTTGTATACTATGTATTAAAAGAATGGCCAAGTTTTCAAAACATTAATATAAACATATATCCTTAAAATTTTGCCTAGAAGACAGTCTATAGAGGAGCGTTAGACGACTCCCTAATGCAAGACACGTTGGACTCCGAGTCAAATTATGTCTTAATTGGCTCAAATGTAGGGAAGGAGAACCAAAGTACAGCGTTGAAGGAAGAGTTGATACCTAGAAAGTTTTGTCCGAAAGGTCTGAGTTGATACCCGGAAGGCACTATCAGGGAGAGACTTAGTTGAGAAGTTTATAAGGTTGGACAACACAATAAAGACTCCAACAGGCTCCTGCCTCAACTCTGGTGAAGCTCACCAATTGAGGCAGCAACTCTCTCTGGAGACTCAATTATCGGCACATTTCCATGAATCAAAGACCCAATCAAGCTACTATAACTAACAAAGGCATTAGTTGGATTGTCTTGCATGTAAACCTTGGAATTATTCCCGCACCGCGTAAGACGAAAGATAACTTCACATAAGAAAGCAAATACTCCTCCCATATCACTGCAAAATTTTCACCGTGAACTAGCCTGGTATTCTGGGAAGCAACAAATATCATTACTGGAAAAAATCTAAAAAAAAAAAAAAAATCTAATCATTGAAATTAAAGCGATTAATCTATCGTGCACTATGCCTGACGTAGGTTAGCCAACTCCATTACCATATGTTCATCCCTCGTGATGGGGGGATTCCAATTATTCTCACTATGTGCAGAGAGCATGCCATTCGAGTTTGGACATTCATTTTTCATTGTAATATAGTGGAGAACTATTAGCCAGGAACATTATGTCGTCAAATTTCAGCAATAATATATTTTGGATAACAATTCGACTTTTTTGAACTAGTTTTCCTGCTATTACATTTGAAAATAATGTTTACATTCGAAAATTCATAGTTTAGGTTTGTTGGTTGTTGGAATTTGTTGAGAATTTTTTTCAACAATATTCTTTTTGTTGGGAATGTAGATTGTAATTTGGTTTTGATGTTAGTATACAAATTGTTTTGAGTGAATATGTCTATAATGTTTGCTCTACCAATTTCTTTGTTGTTCTTAGAGTGCATATCGGCCTCACTCCCTAAAGTGAGGGCCCAGAAAGATGGAAGAAATTTGAGATTTTGTTCTCATACATAAATAAAATAGTGTATGATTTCATTTCCGTGTGCGTGTGAAGTCAGAATGTTTGTGTGAGTTGCATTTCCTTGATAGGATGCAATCAATGGTAAATACATGGACGAGCTCATTGTTGGAAAAACAGAGAAGACAAAACACAAATTACACACATAAACACACGAGCTACTAGTCTTCTATTGATCACACAAAAGTTAATTCTTACAATTAACTCGGTGAAGGTTATTTAAACCTTTTCGACTAACGAGTCACCTAAAATATGTTGACATGCACACATACTTAACTTAGTTAACTCACACTCTAAATATGGACTGCATTTAACTCTTTATTCATCACTCAACTTGACTCAACGCTCAACATTCAATGCTCAGTTAAATGACTCTCTAATTTTAGCTAACTCGACATGCAGGAGTATTTACAATTTCTAGCACTCCCTTTTAGTTACAACCATATGACTCAACATAACTCAAATATGAATGAACATGACTCAACTATGCATGTTAGGCTTGCAATATAAATTGACTCAATTATCAATCAAACATGTTTGTTGGTCTATATCTCAGCTAGGCTTATAGTGACTCAAGGTTCACAATTTTGCATTTTATTTTTCTCTTCTTCCAAATTTTATATCCTCGAAATGCTTCATTCTCTATTGCGCTTTCTTGTTGTAGGCTCCATATTTCTTTACTTGTTGTTGCTACAATTTTTCTTTGACTTTTCTTCAATTTGTGCGGAAATGCAATCTGATATTGTCTACTAGACATTCCTTTTCAAATATTTGTTTAATCATGGACCGCTTCAACAACATTGCATCTTGAAACTGTCTTATTTTCTCTACTTCTTCTGCTTCATATATCTATCTTTCTTTATGCCATATTTTCAAATAGCAAAATCGTATCTCTGCTTGACTCCATTGTTGAAAATGGTTTCAATGCATTCATATCTTCCTTTCATACTGTTATTTTCACTTTCATTATTAGTTATTATTTCTTTTTTTCCCGTAATATGCACACTCAAGATCATCATTCACCATTTCATTAAATTATGTTATTCTTGTTGCTGCTTTAAGAATCGCTTCAATTTGTTCTACTGGTTTATGAATCCATTCTTTAATGAGCTTCAAATCTGCATCGACCTTATCAACAACATTCCTTTCAACTTTTGCTCCTGTGCTATTTTGAACACGTACATATTCAAAAACAATGTTAAAAACATCTTTAATATGACTCTCTGCAGTGAGAGCTTCTTTCTCTACATGTTCCTTGTCTACCTTCTTTTTAACTTCATTGAAATTATCTTCCACTATTATGTGGTCAGTGGATATTCTCATCAAAAACTCTTCAATAACTTTATCCTGTTCTTGATCATTAGCGACTACTTGATGACATGTTGCTTCATGAGCAGTTCCAACTACTTCATATCTTGCTTCTACAGTGGTAACTTCAACCTTCAATTCTTCATCAAACATTGTGCTTACCATGTACGCACAATCAATCCATGTTTCAAAAAGGAAACCATACATAACATCAACATAATGCTCATCCACACTATGGTGGGATATCCGAACATTCTTGTGATCATTGTAAATTTCACTGACAATTTCAACTTCACCAAATCCATCAGTTGTGGTTGGATTCACCAACTCACATATAACTTTGTCATCATCATCCACATGTGTCTCATCACAGTGGGATTCACAATCATCTACATCATCCATACTATAGTGGATTCCTTGAACATTTATTTACTCCTGTTATTTTTTACACACAAAGACTTAAACTTCTCTCTCTATAATCTTTTCTACATCTTCTCCATGCATATGCATGCTTGCATAAGGGGTTTCAATTTTATGGCCTTCACAACCATCATCCACTTTTGAGTGGGGTTTTCCAAGCTCTATTTTCCTCTTAGAGTCTTGTTCATATGCTCTCAGATTTGCGACTAACTTCTTTGCTTGTGGCATAACTTGATGTTGCATGTCACTCACACACCAAAATCTGCTTCCAGGAACTTCCATGCTTCCTTTGATGTTTTAGCTTCTGCTACCTTACACAAACACTTCTTATCCAATGTTTTTTTTATAAAATTCGTTGTTACAGCATCTCATACTTCATCATATGGGTTATTAGACTCGTACTCTCTTAACTCTTTAACTCAAAGAAAAGTTATCATCTTGATAACCCAATGACCAAAATATTTGCCTGTAAACATAGGAGGTGGTAGAAGATCAAAGCTACACCAATCACCCTCGATTTCTTTTTTGTTTTCTGCTAGACTTCTCAGTTCCTCGGCTTTGGCCTGAACCTTTCCAAACATGGCAATGATCTTTGCCTCTTCTTTTCGACTTCTTTTATTCATATGATTTAGTCGTGCTTTCCAACCCGTGACTACGGTCATTACTCTATTTTATAATTCATTTCGTGATTGTATGAGATTATATTCTATATCGCCCCGAACAAAAAATTATGATTTTCAATATGTATCCCCATAAGGCACAATCTTCACCTAGAATGTTGTCGTGCTCGACAACAAACCAAATAATTTTGTAGACCAACGAACTTTACATATCACTAAATTCTCTTATAAAAAACCCTTAAAAAAATACTTTGCACCATGTATCTTTTTTTTTACCTATAAAAAAAAAAAAACCTTTAAAAAATATCTTCCTTCCACACAAAACCCTCTTGCTACAAATAATCCTTTCTAATGATTCAAACCATTTTTTCCTAGAGTTTTCAAAACTGGAATAATGAGGCCTCTTTCTTTCTAAACAATCTCTTTTAAATTCTACTTTGACCTTTTAAAAGCACCATTTTTTTAATATTCCACTACTATAAAAGAAAAAATTAAAAAAATCGAACATCATGAACTCTATATGCAACGTGCCTCCAAGGAATTTTGTTTCAATACCTTTCAACAGTTAATAAAAATTGGCATTTTAAGTTTAAAAAAAAAATGATGTCACTCACGGCGCTGCTTTGACTTCCTAGAAAATGAATTACTTCTACATTCTTCAATAGAATGGCATTGTTGGTTCACGACGATTGTATTATTGCACTGACTCCTCTCCCTCACGGTAGATAAAAATCACACTTTGAATTAAATGAAGGAGTTGCAGCTCACAGGAGTGTACGACACCTGGGAGACTGCACTCAAACAAAGAGGAGACTCTCTCTCACGTTCATTCTACATTACATCAAATGAATATTATAATATTAAATACATCACTAAAAAATTGGTAGTTGTAAACAACCTCCTAAACTCTAGGAACTAATCCTAAACTAAGGAGATACGTTACAACCATATAACCATTTCTCCATTATTTTTAACTCCCCCCCTTAATGGAGAAAGGGTTATTTTGCACTCCTAACATCCCTCTAAATAACTCAAACTTTACTTGCCCTAGAGGCTTAGTCAAAATATCAGCTAAATTATCACAAGTGTTACAATACTACACACATATTTCTTTTGACTGTATCTTTTCTCGAACAAAATGAAATTGAGTGTCAATATGTTTAGTATTTTTATGGAAAACTAGATTGTATGCAAGCTTTATTGTGCTCTGGTTGTCAGTTTTGATGCTGGTTGCTTCTTTCTGACTTTCGCTTGCATCGCTAAGCAATCTCCTCAACCAGATGGCTTCGCATGTTGCTACACACAACGCTTGGTACTCAGCTTCACATGATGATAATGCTACAGTACTTTTCTTTTTGCTACTCCATGAGATAACCCTGGATCCAATACTAAATGCATATCCTGTGATGGATCTCCGATCATCTAGGTTGCCCGCCCAATCTGAATCTGAATTACCTGCTAAAGTAACATTAGAAATGTCAGTGTATAAAATACCATAATTACAAGTACCACTAAGGTATCTCAACACACATTTTGCTACAATCCAGTGACTTTCAAGTGGTCTGGACATAAATGGACTCAGCACACTAACGGAATATGCCAGATCAGGTCTAGTTGTCATGAGATATATCAAACTTCCCACTAGCTGTCTATACAAAGTGTCATCCACCTGTTTTGTGCCATTATCACTGCTTAACTTGAGATTCTGCTCCAATGGTGTTGTTGTTGTTTTACACTGTTCCATTCTGAATCTTTCCAACAAGGTTCTGGCATACTTTCCTTGAGTTAAAAAAGTTTGACCAGAATCTTTCCACACCTCCAAACCTAGGCAATAATGAAGATCTCCAAGGTCTTTTATTTCAAATACCTGTGACATTTGCTGCTTGATTTCTTTGATCAAATTATTTGCATTTCCTGTTATAATCATGTCATCCACATACAAAGAAATCAAAATGATTTGCCTCTATTTCTTTATCTTGGTATACAGGTTTGGGTCGTTTAGGCTCCTATGAAAACCATGTTGTATAAAAAATGAATCAATTTTCTCATACCATGACCTGGGTGCTTGTTTCAAACCATAAAGTGCCTTATGCAATTTACACACCAAATGCTCCTGCCCCTTTTTCACAAAGCCAGGAGGCTGTACTAAATAAATTACTTCCTTTAATTCTCCATTCAGAAATTCAGACTTAACATCTAGCTGGTGTAGCTTCCATTTATGATTTGTTGCTAAGGAGATTAGCATTCTAATCGTATTTAGTTTAGCTACGGGGGCAAAGGTGTCATCGAAATCTATGCCTTCTTGCTGTGAATAACCCTTTGCTACCAGTCTAGCTTTGTATTTTTCTACACCCCCATCTGCATTTATCTTAGGTTTATACAGCCACTTACAACCTATAGGGGTTTTGTCCTTTAGGTAATTCAACTAAATCCCAAGTATGATTTCTATATATTGATTCAATTTCCTCATGCATTGCAGCCCTCCATTCATCTGATTTACTTGCTACTTCATAATTTGAAGGTTCTACAATGTTTAAAATTTTGGACATTAAAGCATAGCCTTTCAATCTTTCAGGTAGTCTAGTCTTCCTACCTGATCTTCTAGCTAGAGGACTTACCTCAACTCTATCTGTTTCTGCTCCTGCTCCTGCTCCTATTCTTCTTCTTCTTCACTGTTCAGTTCTTATCAGGAATGGAATGTGGCTGTCATTGTTAGAGTCTTCCTTTAAATATTTTGTCTGTTCATGAAAAATGACATCTCTGCTTGCAAACACTTTATGAGTCATAGGATTATATAACTTGTATGCCTTATACTCTGTGCTATATCCTACAAATATACATTTCAAGGCTTTAGGGTCTAGATTTTTCCTATCTGCTTTTGGTATATGAGCAAAAGTTTTAGATCTGAATATTCTTAAATGACCGAATGCTGGTTTGAGTCCAAACAATGCTTCAAAGGGGGTTTTGAAGCCTAGACATTTGGTGGGACTCCTATTCTTCAAATAAACAGTAGTATTAATGGCTTCTGCCCAAAGACCATTAGAAATACCCTTACCTTGAAGCATACTTCTCGTGAACTCCACTAGGGTCCTGTTCTTGTGTTCCGCTACTCCATTCTGCTGTGGAGTGTGTGGCACTGTGAATTGCTGTATAATCCCATGCTTCTTGCAGAAGTTCATGAACTCACCTAACCTGTATTCTCCCCCTTGATCCGAACGAAGAATCTTTATCTTCTTTCCTATTTGGTTCTCTATCATAGATTTGAATTCTTTAAAGTATCGGAAAGCTTGACTCTTTTTTTTTTTTAAATATACCTAAGAGAACCTAGTGCAGTCATCTGTAAACAGTAGAAAGTAGTATGCACCTCCTAAAGACCTAGTCTGCATAGGTCCACAAATATCTATATGCACTAGTTCTAGGATGTCTCTTTCTTTTCTGTTAACATGCAAGGGGAATTCATCTCTATGCATCTTCCCTAATGCACATCCATCACATTCCAGTTTGATATTATGTAAAGCAGGAAGTCCATCGACCATACCTTTCTTCTGATGTAATATGAGGTCTTGCAAATTGAGATGTCCAAATCTCTGATGCCAGAGATTTTCGACTGTTGATCTGGCTGCAACCATCGCTTGTCGTGGCATGCTCCTTGCATCCAGTCTGTACAAATTCCCCACGCGTACTCCTATTGCAATTGTCTCCAATTGGCTATCCTGAATGACACATCCATTCTTGAAGAATTGCACCTGCATGTCTTGGTCTGTTATCATAGAGACAGAGATCAAATTCTTCTTAATTCTTGGAACATATAAAACATTTTTGAGATGTTTGATGTCGCCACCAGGTAGCTTCACAGGAATATCCCCACAACCTTTGATCTCTTACCCACTGCCATCTCCTAAGTAAATTTTTGATCCACATGCAGACTCTTCAAGAAACTCAAAACAATCTTTCTTACCAATCATATGCGAGGATGCGCGAGAATCGACATACCATATATTATCCTCATCTCCTTTTGATGCTGAAAGTGCACAGTCGACTATGAATAATCGAAAATCATTGTTGTGGTCATCCTCTTTTCCAGCAAAACACCCCTAATGTTTCCTCCGTTTGCCTTTTCTTTCATCCGCCTGCCTCTTATAGCATTCTTTAATCTGGTGGCCAGGCTTCCCACAGTAAAAACATCTCTTAACATAATTATCAGTCATACCTCTGAATGATTTCTTTTCGAAAGAGTTGGCCCCTTTCTGTTGTTGCTGTTGTAGTTCTTGATGGTGATGTTGGTGTTGGTGCTGCTTTCCTCTGTACTGTCGCCTCTTTGCCATCAGAGCTAAGTCATTGCTATGAGTTTTCAGATTCTGTCTTCGTTCCTCCTCCTGGAGTAGAATCGCTGTCAGGTCATCAAACGAGGGGGCTTTCTCTCTCGCTGACAACCATGAGATGAATGTCTGATATTCATCGGTCATTCTGTTCAGTGTAAGTGTAACTAGATCTGAATCTGATACCTTCTCTCCAATGGCTCCTAATTTGTCTCTCAGATCCTTGACTGTGGCCATGAATCCACCAACGGATTCATTCTCATCCATCTTTAATGCAAACAATTTTCCCTTGAGTGCCAGAACACGATTTGTGTTTTGTGTCTTGTACAGATTCTTGATTGTGTTCCATATATCTGTGGCCGACTTGCAATCTCTGATATGGGGGATAATGTTGTCTTTGATAGACATCTTCAGTATGACTTTCGCCTTTGTTTTTCTCTTATCCCAATCTTGTTCTTGGGTCGGTGTTCCAATTCTCTGCTCATTTTCCAAGACGATCAACCATGCATTTGCACTCTCCAGCAAAGTTTGCATTTTGAACTTCTAGTTAGACAAGTTCGTTCCATCAAGCTTTCCAGACTCGTGGAGGTATGATTCGAAATTGTTGTTCATTTTCGCCCAACTGAACACTCCAATCGGCCACCACCGAGCAAGTTCGATCTGCTACCACGAAACAGATTAGGAATTTCACTGTGCCACCACCAGGCAAGTCCGATCTGCTGCCACCGAACAGATCAGGGACTCACTGTGCCACCACCGGGCAAGTCCGATCTGCTGCCACCGAACAGATCAGGGACTTCACTGTGCCACCACCGGGCAAAACCAATCTGCTGCCACCGAACAGATCAGGGACTTCACTATGCCACCACTGGGCAAAACCGATCTACCACCACCGAACAGATCAACAAGCATGCTCCAACACGCCACCACCGGGCAAGGGCGATCTGCTTCCACCGAACAGATCAAGGAGCTGCACTGCGCCACCACCGGGCAAAACATCGATCTGCTTCCACCGAGTAGATCACAGAGCTCTGATTCGCCACCACCGGGCAGGTCCGATCACGGAACCCCAATTCGCCACCACCGGGCAAATCAAATCTACTGCCACCAAGTAGAAATCTCCACGTGCCACCACTGGGCAACTCCTGATTTACAAAAAAAAAAAATTGCAGATTTCCAGAGAGAAAGAGGTTGGCTCTATGGCGCTCTGAATAGCTAAAAATCTGCGCCAATTGCAAAAAAGAAAAATTCACGATGTCCACGGATATTGGCGCGCTTAACAGCCACGGATCCGCGCCAATTCAGTTGCTTTTTCTCTGGCGCGCTTATCAGCCTCAAACTCGCGCCAATGGGAGCGTCTGTTCACAAAAAAGTCGTGCCAATCTGCTTCTGCATTCCAGGCCACGCACTAAGTTCGAGTCAACCTTCTCTTCGGCTCAGAGATGATCAATCATCTGAGACCCTTCACTCCAGGTGTTACTGCAGTTCCACCTGATCACACAGACACATTTACATGTACTCCTACCACTACAGAAGTGTAACTAATGATACATCCCTAAAAAAATTTGAGGCTATCTCTATCCTAAGCTCTGATACCAAGATAAAAATCACACTTTGAATTAAATGAAGGAGTTGCAGCTCACAAGAGTGTACGGCACCTGGGCGACTGCACTCAAACAAAGAGGAGACTCTCTCTCACGTTCACTCTACATTACATCAAATGAATATTACAATATTAAATACATCACTGAAAAATAGGTCGTTGTAAACAACCTCCTAAACTCTAGGAACTAATCCTAAACTAAGGAGATACGTTACAACCATATAACCATTTCTCCATTATTTTTAACTACGGTTGACAAGAAGCTCTCCCAAATGGCAGCTCCTTAAACACTTAGCAATTTTTGCTTTAGACTGAGATTATCTATGTATGGTGGTTGGACCTTTCTGATTGAGATTATCTATGTATCGTGGTTGGACCTTTCTGACTGAGATTATCTATGTATGGTGGTTGGACCTTTCTTATAGCTCGATGCTGGCAGCGAATTTGTGCTCTCACGACGACTCTCTACAATGACTTATAGCTCATGCAGTGCGGCGAAGAAACTTTTGATTTTTTTGATTTATTTATTTTTATGACTTACATGGTGGGGCGGTGCGGCTCTACAAGATGTTGTTAGGTGCACGTTCTATATATTTTTAGTTTATCTAGTTTAGTGTCAACTTTGATACCAATTTGTTGGAAAGATAGAGAAGAAAAAACATATATTACACACATAAACACATGAGTTGATCACACAAAAATTAATTCTTACAATGAAGCTCCTGAAAGGTATTTAAACATTTTGTACTAGTGACTCACCTAAAATATATTGATATATACACACTTAACTCAGTTAACTCACACTCTAGATATGAAATTCATTTAACTTTTTATCCATCACTCAACTTGACTCAATACTCAACACTTAACACTGAGTTCACTGACTCTAATTTTAACTAACTCCACATCGGGAAATAATTACAATTTCTAACACTCATGCGTAACGAAGATATGTGTACAACAATGTGAATCTTTTGTTGTTTTATTATCTAAGGAATTGCCTACCTTTTGTTGTTTTATTATCTAAGGAATTGCCTACCTTCATTGTGTGAACACCTATGTGGAAGCATTATGCATCGCGACTTGTCCAACTTTTTCTGCTTGTTTATTATTAGAAGATCGCTACTGAAGTATTGTTGAACAAAGATGTTTGAATTTTAAAACTCCATAGTGATCTCGTGTCAGCGAATATCAAAACGAATTGATGAGGGTTTTTTTGGCGTTTTGAACATGTCTGTGGAGGATTTCACATAATGGGTTATCAAATCCCATACGGGACATGACTTATGGAAAATATTTGGAAGGAATCCCAAGTAATGGGATGCATAAATTCCATTTTAGATTCATAGGTTTGCCAAGGTCAATGAAGTTCAATGGAGAACCGTCTATACGTCCGTGAGTGTAGTAGCTGTCACCGCTCGTGTGCTATGGACTATGGGGGTAGACTCATTTTTTTGTCGTATTGCAATTTCCATGCATTCCTGTACCAAATGCTATTGATGAACACCACCTACTAAAATTTCACGCAGGATATTTATCACTGATGTCGTGGATTCAACTAGAACAAGAACATGTGGAAGTTAAACAACTTTAGAGGAGAATAGGTAGTATGTTCATTCAATCCACCACCTACTCACTTAGACAAATGTTGTCCTCTCCCACACAGATCTGTTGGAAACCACAGATCGTTGGGAATATTTATTGCGATATTGCGGAATCACCTACTTTCATTGCAGTCACATCGATAGTTATGCTTATTGGTTGATTGGGTTGCATCTCCCGTGATCAATTTTTCTAAGCCTTCCAGTTTTAGCCTGACGTGGCGACCCTTATCGTTTTGCTTCAATGTTCAACTATGGACCAGAATAATCTACTGTATAAAATGACTGTGCATGGATTCTTATGTTAGTGGAGGAGAAGTAGGTCGTCAATCTGATAGATTGCATGGAAGGTTCATTTCTATTTAGTGGAGTGTAATTATTATTGTTGTCATGGACTATGTTGCCTTCTTTGTTAAACAATTTATTGTTGTATTTTGTAAGTTTGTGCGTAAAAAAGAATTAATTAATTAATTAATAGTGTTCTGTAATTCAAAATAATGGTGTTGGGCGCTCAGAAATCTTCTAACACATTATTAATTTGACTGTGTGAATTTGTTATATGCTGATAAGTCTTATTGTCTTCCCTAGAGAATTTCTTGGAATTTTCTACAACTATGATGGGTATTCACATTGTACAATGTTTAATATCTAAAATTAATGGTTACTTGGCCTTCTCAATTTGTCCACCATTTTTTTTAATAATATAACTCTAACCCTAAGATTCTCATGGAATTGTCTACAACTACGATGGGGTATTCACATTGTACAATGTTTAATATCTAAAATTAATGGCTGCCTGACCTTCTCAGGTTATCCACTTTTTTTGTTTTTTTTAATAAGACAACTCCAACATTGCAGGAATTTCATATGGTTGTATTCATCTTTGCATTTGGTGTTCGTTATTTTTTTCTTTTTAGTTTTATATTTCATCAAAATATTAGATTACATATTTTACATCATTAACATGTAAACTTCTCAATCTTCCACAACGTAAACTAGAATTATTAACTAGTAATTTAATGTCAAGTGTATAAAAAATAAGAGTATATTTCAAAAAACTACAATAAGAAACTACAATCAAGCTCGTCAAGAACACTATACAGAAACATATCATAAGAGGAGTCATCAAAAGAATTCGAGGAGAAATGATCATGCCCACTTGTACTGGCTAGAGGAGAGGTTTTAAGCTTACATTGGATGTGACTTTCTAGGTGTGCAAGTTGGGCATCTAATCTAGCTTGGAAGGAGCCCTGATATCAATGCACCTAGTTGATCTCGTTCAAGGAGGAAATAATGTCATTTATGTCTTCATGCTTCTCTTTCAAGACTCTACCAAAAAACATTTCCATATGCTAATGGACAGTGGCATAATTAAATTATTGGTTTTGTTTTCCCATGGTATGCCCAGGTTCAGGAATCTAATGTCATCCTCCTCCATAATCTAAGATTTTAGACATGGCTAGTAATCCTTGGAGGTGTAGGTCTCAAGATGGTGAATATCCTCAAGAAAGCTAGTTGGTGGTGCAAAGTGGAAAATAGTAGTCTCGCATGGGCTCAGGCCTAGGCACATGAACAACCTTGTTGACCCAAACCACCTCCCCCCCCTATGGCTATGATTGCATTAGGTTGCCCGATGGACCACGAGGATCAACGCTCATCAAGAAAGAAAGCCATAAATAGATTCAAGCTTAAGCAATTAAGGCTCAACAAGTCGAGACACAAAGGTAATGAGAAGAAGCAAGAAGTGTAAAACAACCTAGGGCTACACAAAAAAGGAAACAAATTTACTCTAAGTTTAGAAGACAGCATGGAAAAAAATAGGGGCTCATATTATTCGGTAGGCTAACTTTTAATATTTTTTCCAAAAAGAATATTTATTAATTTTCATTTTCTCTAAACTTGATTCAGCTAAATATCACAGAATAAAATTATATTGTCCAAAATATTGCTAAAAAATTATAAAAGACTATGTATTAAATCATTAGAAATTTAAATATTTTTAAAGAGATGTCACCAAATATTTTACAGCTTGCATACTAGGTATTAGAAGAATGGCCAAGTTTTCAAAATTTAAAGATAAACATATATCATTAAAAATTTTCCTAGAACACATAGTCCAGAGAGGAGCATTAGTCGACTCCCAGATGCAAGACACATTGGACTCTGAGTCAAATTAAGAGTAAGTCACCATTCTTAATTGGCTCAAATGTAGGGAAAGAGATCCAGAGTACGCGGTTGAAGGAAGACTTGATACCTAGAAAGGTTTGTCCAAAGGCACTTTGAGGGAGAGATTAAGTTGAGAAGTTTATAAGGTTGGATAGCATAATAAAGAATCTAACAGGCTCCCGCCTCAACTCTAGTGAAGCTCACTAATTGAGGCAACACAAATTCTATGGAGACCCAATTTCTAGCACATTTCCATTAATAAAAGACCCAATCAAGAAACTATAACTAAAAAAGGCATTAGCTGGATTAGCTTGCATGTAACCCTTGGGAACTATTCCCTCACCCCCTAAGAGGAAAGAGAACTTCTCATAAGAAAGCAAATACTCCTCTCCTATCGCTGCAAAATTTTAACCATGAACTAGCCTGGTATTCTCAGAAAACACATAGAGTAATCTTACGAGCGACGAGGAGAAATCATGGTGTGAAAAAAATTCTCGGAAGCAAAAAATATCATTACAGGGAAAAAAATACAAAAAAAAAAAAAAATCATTGAAATTAAAGCGATTAATCTATCCTATGCACTATGCATGACGCGGGTTAACCAACTCCATTCCCACATGTTCATCCACCATGATGGGGGATTCTTGTTATTCTTACTAGGTGCATAGAGAATTCAATTTGGGTTTGGACATTGATTTTTCATTGTAAATATAGTGGTGAACTATGCGACAAGAAAATTATGTCATGAAATTTCTAACAACAA
Source organism: Pinus taeda (assembly GCA_000404065.3). Lineage (NCBI taxonomy): Eukaryota > Viridiplantae > Streptophyta > Pinopsida > Pinales > Pinaceae > Pinus > Pinus taeda. The sequence goes on along the minus strand of APFE031618142.1, from coordinate 1,611 downwards.
TATATTTTGGATAACAATTCGACTTTTTTGAGCTATCAAAACTTATTTTTTCCCCTATTATACTTGAAAATAATGCTTACATTAGAAAATAAATAGATTAGGTTTTTTGGTTGTTGGAATTTGTTGAGTGTTTTTCTCAACAATATTCTCCTTGTTTAGAATGTGGCTTGTAATTTTGCTTTGATGTTAGTATACAAATTGTTTTGAGTGAATATGTCCGTAATGTTTGCTCTAACAAATTCTTTATTTTTATTAGAGTGCATATCGATCTAACTCTCTCAAGTGAGGGCTCTGAAAGATGAAAGCAATTTGAGATTTTGTTCTCTATACATAAATAAGATAGTGTGTGATTTCATTTCCGTGTGTGTGTAAAGTCAAAATGTTTGTATGTGCTACATTTCCTTGATTCGACGCAGTTAATTGTAAATACATGGATGAGCTCATTCTTTGAAATACAGAGAAGACAAAACACAAATTACACACATAAACTCACGAGTTGTGGCTCTTCTATTCATCACACAAAACTTAATTCTTACAATCAACTCGGTGAAGGTTATTTAAACATTTTCGACTAACGACTCACCTAAAATATGTTGACATGCACAGTCATTTAACTCAGTTAACTCAACGCTCAGTTAAATGACTCTCTAATTTTAGCTAACTCCATATGCAGGAGTAATTATAATTTCTAGCACTCCCACTTAATTACGACCGTATGACTCAACATAACTCAAACATGACTGAACATGACTCAACTATGCCTATTAGGGTTGCAATAGAAATTGACTCAATTATCAATCAAACATGCCTGATGGTCTATGTCTCGGTTAGGCTTACAATGACTCAATACTTTCAAAAATTTTCATTTTATTTTTATCTTCTTCCAAATTTTATATCCTCGAAATGCTTCATTCTCTATTGCACTTTCTTATTGTAGGCTCCATATGCTCCATATTTCTTTACTTGCTGCTGCTACAATTTTTCTTTGACATTTCTTGAATTTTATATCCTCGAAATGGTCATACGTAAATGACTTTCTTAACGTAGTTGAATCCCAAAAATGATATCTAATATCATGCATTGCATAAACCCCCTATACTTAAAAATGTGATCTTGTCTACTAGACATTGTTTTTCAAATATTTGTTTAATCATGGACTGCTTCCAGAACATTGCATATTCAAACTGTCTTATTTTCTCTACTTGTTGTGCTTCATATACTTGTCTTTCTTTCTGCCATATTTCCTGATAGAAAAATCTTATCTATGCTTGACTCCATTGTTCAAAACTGGTTTCAATGCGTTCATCTTTTCCTTTAATATCATTCTTTTTACTTTCATTATCAGTTACTTCTGCTTTTTTCTTGTCATATGCACACTGAAGATCATCATTCACCATTTCATTAAAAAAAATTATTCTAGTTGCTACTTTAAGGCTCGCCTCAATATGTTCTATTGGTTTCTAAATCCATTCATCAATGAGCTTCAATTCTGAATCAACCTTATTAACAACCTTGCTTTCAACTTCTTCTCCCATGCTATTTTGACGGCCTACATATTCAAAGACAATGTTAAAAACACCTTTAATATGACTCTCTGTAGTGAGAGCTCCC
>APFE031618116.1:137900-168344 GCA_000404065.3 Pinus taeda | reverse complement strand
TCCACTTGGGGATGGCTTTTCCTGGTGAAAAGCCAAGAACAGTAGGTCACATGGACTTATTCTTAGATGGCTGTTGTAATTCAAAAGTTCTGTCTCCTGGAAACCCATGATCTGAATCTATGTAGCTTGTATGCAGTCCTTATGAGCTGATCTATGCAAATTTACAGTTGTCTTTGTTGGTTTCTCTGAGTGCTTATTAACATATTATACTTCCCAAGTTTTCCTTTCGATTTCTTGTGGGGAATTCAAAATATATACCAAATTTGGTGTAATTCCTTGACTTTTTCCTCAAAATCTGTTGCATCTTGTTCCTTACTTAATTGTTGTAAATGAAAACTGTTGTAAATACAAATATTTATGTACAATATATAGTTGTGTTATGTTGATCAAAGGGAATTAAAATAGTGCTTGAGCACTCGCCCATTGACTGGGCCTTCCTCAGTGTCTGTGCCATCCAAAATTTTCAAAAAATAGGTGTTGTTACCTTGTACAGCCTGAATAACAAAGGGTCCCTTCCAAAGGAAATCAAATTTCCCATGTTTCCCTTTATCTTCCCTCCTAGAGTCCCATTTCAGCACTTTGTTTCCTATGAAAAAATCTTCAGCTTTTGTTCTTTTATCAAAGATCTTCTTGAGTTTATCTTGTAGCACCTGAGTTCTGTGATATACTTCTTCTCTTGTTTGCTACAAGTGAATAATTTGATTGATCCTTCTTTGAATATCATTAGGCTCTACTTGTATTTCTTGCAGCAACTTGATCACAGGGATTCCTAAAGAGGAGGGGAAACAACCTCTAGACCATACACCAATTCATATGGACTTGTTCCAATGGATCTTTTTGTGGTCAATCTATCTGCCCATAGTGCATTTACAAGTTTTTTGTGCCAATTCTTTTTATTCTCTTCCAGGACCTTTTTGATGATGCTGATGGGGCTTTTATTGGAGGATTCAGCAAGACCATTGCCTTGAGGGTAATAGGCTGTGGAGTGACCCAAGGTAATGTGATATTTATGGCAAAAAATAATCATTATTTTGCATTTAAAGGCAGTTGCATTGTCTGTAATGATCTTTTCTGGACAACCAAATCTAGATAGGATATTGGTTTCTAGGAATTGGATGATTGAGTCATTGGCTTGTCTACAAGGGATGGCTTCTATCCATTTGGTAAAGTAATCTGTGGCTGTCAAAATCCATCTATGTTGGCCAGAAGATGAAGGGTGGATCTCCCCAATGAAGTCTAAACCCCATCGTTGGAATGGCCTTTCAGTTGAAATGGGTTTGAGGGGCAAGGGCAACAGTTCTTTTCTTGCCTTCAAAGATTTGGCATTTATGGCAAGACATTACAATTTTTTCACATCAGTAAACAGGGAGGGCCAATAAAATCCAGCCCTTAGGGTTTTATCAGCTGTTGATTTCCAATATAAGTGTCCACCACAATCTCCTGCATGAAATTCCTTGAGGACTTTGTCAGTTTCATCTAAATTTAGGCAATTAAGCAAAATACCTTCATGCTTTTTCCAAAACAACACATTATCTGTGATACAAAACTTTGAAGCTTTCATTTTCAAGAATCTCTTTTTGGTTCTGGATAACCCTGGAGGAGCTTGCAGGTTTAATAATACAAAACATATATCAGTGTACCAAGGTGACTGTAAAAAGGCTTGATTCATCTGTGGAGTTGCCATCTCCTGTTCGTTATCCAATTCATTGATGTCTAGGGCTTGAAAGTTGGTTTCAGTCATTAATTTGGCTAGCCCTTATCCTTTTATGAGTTTTGTTGGCTTGATTTCAATGTCATACTCTAGAATGTTGGCTATCCATTTGCCCCTTTTACCTTCAATTCCTTCTTGAGTAAGAATATCTTTGACCACTGCATTTGGAACATAGGGAATTATGTGAGAGTACATGATATAGATTCTGAAATCCTTTATGGCCTTCACAAGGGCATATGCCTGCTTCTCCATGATTTGGTATTTGAGTGGAGCATCTTTGAGTGCTTTGCTGAAAAAAGCAATGGGTTTCTCACATCCTAAGTCATCTTTTTGTAATAGGACAGTAGCAATAGTATGCTCAGATGCAAAGGAAAAGATTATAAAATCTTTATCAAACCTGGGACTTGTAAGAACAAGTGTTCTTGTCAAAGCTATTTTGATTTCCTCGAAGGCTTGCTTGGCTTCTATTGTCCATTTGACTTTAGAGTCTTTCTTCAGCATATTATTCAACAGTCTAATCAGTTCGACCAAATTAGGAAGGAATCTTCTTAGGAAATTGATTTTTCCTAGAAAGGCTTGTAATTCTTTGATGTTTCTTGGATGAGGAACTTGAAGGATCGCCTGTATTCTGTTTGGATCTATTCTTATTCCATCTTTAGAAATTATATGGCCTAGGAGTTTCCCTTCTAGTTCAAATAAAGATTTCTTTGGGTTTAATGATATGCCATATTTTCTGCAAATTAGGAATACTTATCTGAGATGTTCTAAATGTTCTTGGTCTAATTTTGAAAAAGCAGTAAGATCATCAAGGTATACTACTAAAAAGTCATGAATCTCTTTAGAAAAGGCTATATCCATTGCCCTCTGAAATGCGGCTTCGGTATTTTTGAGTCCAAAAGGCATTTTGACATATTTAAAGGTTCCCCAAGGTGTTGTATAGGCAATTTTGTCCTGATCATCTGGGTGGACAAGAATATGATTAAATCCTGAGAAGCCATCTAATAATGAAATCCTTGAAGCCCCCACTACCCTTTGTAGGAGATGGTCCATTTTAGGTAAAGGGTAGTGATCTTTGAGAGAGACTTTATTCAAATTTCTTAGGTCAACACAAAGCCTTATTTCTCCAGTTTTATTTCTATTGGGTACTAGATTTGAAATCCATTCGGAGAATCTAATGGGTGCAATTATTCCATCTTGATACATTCTTATGACCTCTTTTTTAATAAGTGGAAGGAGGACTGGATTAATCCTCCTCAGCTTTTGTTTAAAAGGTTTCTGGTTTTTGTTTAGGGGTATTTTATGTTGATAACCGATATGTCATAGGATTTGAGGTCCTCATAGCTCCATGCAAAGACATCTTGGAACTCTTTAAACAACTCAATGTATTTCAGTTTTTTATCAGGAGGTAAAGTTTTGGACAGTTTTACCATTTTAGGATTTTCTGTAGTTCCAATATTGCAGTCCTCAATTTCTGCATTCAATGGTTGCATTCTTGGTTTTCTTGGAATGTCATTTGAATCAAAAATATATTCTAAGGGAGTTAGGCCTATGGGCAGGACATTGTCCTTCAGCTCAATTACTTTGGTTTCTTCCTCAATCATTTCATCAAAATTCATTTGTTTGAGTTCTTGTAGCTTTCTGTGATTAAAAGTTGTTGGATTCAAAAGCACATTTGCTGCTTTAGCTGATATATTTGGCTCAATTTTGTCAATTTGCTGTTGATCATCAACAGTGCTTGTGTCTATTTTTATGCTTGAAAATTCTTCTTTTAAAGTGAGGAAGTTGTTGATTTGGGTGTCATTTCAAACACCTGCCAATTTTTTACATTATCTGGGACAGTAGGTTTGTGTTTGATCTCAGCAGTGAAGTGATGATTGGGATCAAAAGGCAGTTTACAAGTGCTGGCAAAGGTTGCCAAACTATGTGCATGTAGGTTGTGTGTTCTTGGAATTTTAGTGAGTTGTGATTCTAGGAAGGTGTTAATTATTTCCATAGCTGCACCTCTATAAGCCCTTAACCTAGGATCATTTGTGACAAAGTTTCCCTTTATCTGTTGTATTATCAAATCTGAGTCTCCTAGAATTGAAATTTTGGTGACCCCTAGACTTCTAATTAATTTGAGCCCCAGCAGAAGGGCTTCATATTCAGCCATATTGTTTGTCCATTTGAATTTTAGCCTATATGCATGACCCTGAGCATGGTCATTTTGTATGTTGTGTATCCAAATCCCTGCCCCTGCTCCTAATTTGTTCACTGATCCATCAAACTCCAAGTTCCATAAAATTTCTTGATTAACACTTGTCTCAGGAGTTTTGGGGACTTGTTTAGTGGGCAGTGAGATTGAACTTTGTAGCTGGTTTGATATGTCAGTTTCACTTGTTACTTCAATCTCATCAACAATTTTTTGGTGCTCGTCACTAGATTGTTCATTCATGTTCATTGTTGGTATTGTTTCTAGGAGCTTGGCCTCAGCTTTGGAGCACATGTCAGCTTTGTATAAGATAAATGAATCCATGTCAGAGTGAATGGAATAGATGGGGAAGTTCTGGGGTTTGTCTTGACTACTAACCACATATTTCATCAATGTTTCCTGGTATAATTTCTTTGGCTGGCCAAAGACTGAAATCGTGGCATAGGACATGTCTAGTTGCAAAGGTCCTTGGAGTTTTGCACCCTAAGATCTAGAAAAAAGCATACCATACTTAGGTGGGATATTAGCTACCACCACATCCATCAAGATTGTTTTGGCTGGATATTAGACTAAGGATACACAAAGATCTTTGATTAGGCCTAGACACCTGACCTGACTGGAATCAAATGAAAACAGATCCTTATATGGCCTTGTGAGATCTAGGTCTAGCTTTTCCATCACTGACTTGGGCATTAGATTATGGGAAGCACCTCAGTCAAACATGGCATTATGTAACACTTTTTCATGAATTTTTAAGCTCACATAAAATGGAGGAACTCCACCATCCACTGTCTTGCCATTGACTTTAGGACCAAAAAACAGTTCTAGTTGATCATCTAGAACATTGATTGCATCCCTATTCTCTGATATTTGGAGTGACCTATGGATTTGTTCCATATATACTTCATGTTTGGCCAATTCAGAGAGAGGAATAGCTATTTTCAGCTTGCCAATTTCTGTTTCTAAGTCAAAAGGTTTCTCTATCTGAATCTTTATATTTTGAGCAACAAGATTTTCATTTTGAGCTGAATTTTGAGTAATCTTCTCTTGCTTATGAGTGTTTTTATAAGGTACATGTGATTTGAAATTATTTTCAAGAGGGTGATTCAAATTTTCTTTTGAAGAATGGGAGGTGTATGACTGGTTGCTTGAAGGCTGTAGGTCTGATACATCTTCCACAGTGACTTCCTTTGGGTCTGTTTTATCAAAGGGTTCTGTCTAGACAACCTTTTCTGTTGTTTTCTTCAGCTGCTTGGTATCGTTTAGCTTAGTAGGTTGAGGCACACCTATGGTTCTGCTTCTCAACTTGTACTATTTATCGACCTCATAGACTATTGCATCATACCCTTGCTTGAAATCAAATGACTCTTCGGACTTGGTTTGGAATTGATTGATGTTATGGGCTTCTTGGTCATCTTGTGTTAGGAAAATTTGTTGTTTGCTATCTAAGCCCATTAAGTTGATGTGAGGGTCCTCTGTGGGTTCACTAGAGGTTGGGGCCTATGCATAATTCTCTTGAAATGGTGGTCTAATGTTCTGATCAGGGCCAATCCTTCTAGGAGTAGGGTTTTGATGTTTTATAAAGTTTGGATTCCTGGCTGTGTTACTTGTTTGACCCTCCCAAGTTGATTTTATTTCAATGGTATCTACCCTATCTCCCAATCTATCCATCCCTTTGATGATGGCATCCAATTTCTGCTGAAATGTTGAAGGTTCTTCTTTGAATGTTGTTCTTCTTTCAGTTCTAGCCCGGTTTCATTTGGCAATCAAGTTTGCTTCTACACTAACAACTACATTCTGCATGTCTGCTAGGCTTAATGGGGCTCTTTCCCTTAGCTGATATGCCATATATGAATCAAATCCATCAGGGAATTTGATCAAGGCTAAATCAGGAGGAGGTCTAAGGTTATGAGGAATGGCACTGTAGAGATTATTGAACCTTGCACAATACTCTTGAATGGTTTCTTGTCGGCCCCTTTTTAAATTGTCATATTCAGTTAAAATGTGTTAAGGGTCTTTCTTCTTTTCCCATCTGTTCAGAAAGGATTGGTAAAGGGCATCTGGATTATCTACAGAATTTGGGGCAAGTGCCCTAAACCAGGTCCTTACATCACCAGTTAAACTTTGGACAAAGATCTTCATTCTCACATCATTATCGTCAATTTCATAATTTTCAAAATAGTCCTGCATCTTCTTGGTGTGTTTCTAGGATATATGGGAGCTAGTAGCTTCAAAATAGGTGATATTAATTTGATAATCTTGTGGCATAGCCCCTGGATTGGCAGGCAACTGTAAAGGTACATAATGGTTGGCCATATTTACAGGGATAAATGGGGCAACAGGAAGAAATGAGACAGCTGGAACAACATGGACAGAGGAAGAAATATATGCAGTAGATGGAGGAGTGGAGAAGGTGCTTTGAGAAGTGGATGAAGAAGTAGGGGAAGCAAGAGTAATCTGAGGATGGAATGAAGCTTTAGCAGGAGTTGGGATATAATTCTGCTGAATGGTTTAAAGGTTCGAGTCATCATATTTTTCTTGTTCTTCTTGTTTCCTAAGGGTCTTAGGGATGAAATTAGTATTTTCAAAAATAGTTGGAGGATTTGGATTAGGATTTGATCTTGTATAACGAGTTTTCTTCTTTGGAGCCAACTTCTAAATCTGTTTTTGGTATTTTTGCTTGAATATGTTTATAGTAGGGAAACTAACCTTTCCTTGATTCAGAGTCCCCAGTGGAGTCGCCAATGATGTTATCACTCAGGTTGTTCCCTGGCTCCAAGAGGGAATATGGCCGAGGTAACCACTAATCAATCTTTTAGCTGTAGGTCCTAGCCTACCTACAGCCAGAGAGGGCTCTCTCTTTGTAATTTAGCTTTGTTTTGGAGTATCTTAAGCTAGTTATGAAGCACAAGTTTTTGTTTGATGTTTGGAAGGCGACATTCAATAGAATAAGGTAGTAACTCGAGGGAAGTTCAGACCATTGGGTTGATGGAGTCTAATGGAAATGAACCTCCGGGATGGTTTCTTTGGCAATAAGACAACTACAGAGCAAGATAATTAAACACAAAACAACTTTGAAGCTGAAATAAGATGAATTGAAGTCAAGAAATGAAAGGCAATCAAGAATCTTTCATTATATTAGCAGAGGGAAATTGTATAAACATTATCGGGGAGTAGTTAAGAATTCCTTGATGATATTTAGAGTGAAAGAACCAGGGAGACAAGAGAAATCAAGAATTCTTGCCTATGCTAGTCCTGTGGAAAACATAAAAAATTATAGGAATTGAACACAGAGTACAACAAAGTAAATTCTAGGTTATCCTTCCTTCCTGTAATTTAAAACATGATATTTAGATGATAAGTAAGACACAAATACAGTAAAATAAGATTATAGAAGACTTATTGATCCATGCGTTAACACAAGAATCCTACAATATATCCTTTTGCCATCGATTCCACAACAGTAAGTTCACCAACAAAGCGTTCCAACAAATTTTATTTCTGAAGAGTTCTCAAGAACATACAGCGCGGGTCCGGAATGATATTCACCAGCCAACAATAATACATTTCTTTAGCAAGTATTTATAGAAGTTTACAAAATATCCCATAGGGAAATATCTAGACATAAATTTATCCATCTACTCTGACAAAAGCAATAACTAATGTGGGAAAAAACTGCGCAGCAATATCTGAGGAAATAAATGCACTTTACTGGCTACTGTAGGTGTCCTATTTGTTGTTGAATCTTTGACTTTGATAGTCGGTTGATGACCGGCTTGCTGATGTGCTGTCCTATTTTGCTGTGCTTTGCCACCAGTGTTTGAGCCCATTTATCTTGGCGCGAATATTCTCCTTGGCTGATTTGATTTTCCAATAGAAGAGCCATATAATGCAATTCACTTGTTATGTAGACAATTTACAAGAAGAGAATCAAAACTACTTTAAGATCTCAAGCAGGGTTTGCCACCACTGATCTGTTGGTAATTGATGTTTTCTTAATTTAAATAATGTCTCATCAGCTTCAGTGTATGTGTAATAATTTGGCCAGACTGGAAAGGGATGTGCTATCTCATGCTCAATGTCAAACAAGTCTTCCAGTTTATCATACGAACTTTGTCCAGAGGGAGGCACTGTCTCTTCTGAGCCACTTGATGATGCTGTAATCTGATTTTGCACATAAGTATTTAGCCTGTATGCATACTGTTCCTGTTTTAACAACTTCCCAGTGCTAGTGACCAGGCTGGGTAAAGCTTTGCTCTGTAATATTGAAAGTTTCTGTCTGAAGGCACGTACCTCTGTTTGCATTTCTTGACATTTTCTTTCTATAGTTTGAACAAAATTTCTCATGGTCATCACCTTCTTGACTCTCACAATAATCTCTGTCCTGTTCTGAATGTTTAGAGATGCTAGCTACTCACCAGTACGAGTATTCAAAAAATGAATCAATTGATTGGCTTGCTCAGGCTTATCTGCCAATAATGCTCTGGCCTTTTGAGTTTTATATTGAGCTACCGCCATCAATTCTATCTGGTAAAAAATAGTTTGTATTGCTGTCCATTGATCAGCAATAGCTTTGCCAATCTTATCCCACAATTTTTTTTTTTATTTCACTCAGGGTTCTATGGAGAGTGAGGTCCTTCTCCAAGGCCTTTATTTTGTTCTCTAGGGCCTTTACTTCCCGGGTCTTCTCGGCAACTTTCATCTTTTATTTATCATAACTAGCCTAAATCTGGGCTAGCTTTCCTTGTTTTCCTTCATTTCTTCCATTTGTAATTCCAAAGCCTTAATTTCTTTCATCATAGTTTCCATGCTCAAACTTGCCTCTTGCAATGCACTTGCTGTAGCTACTGTTGAAGTTGAGGCACCTGCTGCTGAAGTTCGATCGAGGGGAGGTGCTACTGTAGTGACTGTTTTAGGAGGATCTGTGATTATTGGAGCTGTCGGGGATGGTTGAGGGGCCAAATTTGGCTGTTTCCCTTGTTGAGCCTCTTCCAATGATTTTTCTGTGTCTAACAGCCTTTGGTTCATCCTCATAAGTAGGTTAACCACATCCTCTACTTCCTGTTGTTGTGCCACCTCTGTAGTTTGAGGATGTATGGTAGCTGGCAGATTTAACTGTCTTCTCAGAGCTGCTATGTCTTCGTCCTTTTTCTTGATTAAGGCCTGTGCGCCTTTGGGATCTTTGGGATCATGTCCCAACTCTATAATAATCTCTTCCAAGGATTTTATCCTATTATCCTTGGCCAATGAGGAGGCTTTCTCCAACTCTAGTTGGGCAGAAGTATTATACAAAGAATTATGTAATCTATGGGCCATTAGAGCCTTATCTGCTAGGGTCGAGTATACCATTTCTCCAGCCTATTTATGTAACTCAATATGGTCTATTGGATGTATGTCTTTGGCCAAGACTTCCAGATTGGTTCTAATATAGTCTGCAGCTGACTGTGGCTGCTGTATAGTGGGTCTGAAGTGACTAAGAGTCATCTTCCCTGCTTGCATTTCATAGGCTGCCATCAGCCTTTGTTGATTTGTAGGTTCCATTCTCACTAATGGATTGTAAAGCTGAAACCTTATTGGCTCGTTTGTACCTTTGATCTCAGTGAATGCTCGTTTGATATCCGAGCCCTACCTAGTCTGGTGTTTGGAGGTTGAAACCTCCCCACCTGGTTGTCTCTCTTGCTCCTGCTGAAAGGAGCTGGTCGATGTCTCCAAAATAGGAGGGATCTGTTGTTCAGAAGTCCCCTCACCTCTGATATTGCCTGTGGCTTCTTCAGTAATTTCCTCCTCGGAATAAGGGTTTAGCCTCTGTCTTTTCTCACCTTGCTGGTCGGTGGATGCCCCTGTAGGTGTTTCTTCCGTTCTGTCCCTCTTTTTAGCTCTTTCCTCATTATGAGGGGTTTGTAATACAGGGATCTCAGGTGCCTTTTGTTGCATTGAAGGGCCTTGTTCTTGACCCTTTTCCTGATTTGTGGATGGTTTCTCTTCCATTGTACTTTGTTGTTCTGAATGCTCAATTTCTTTGCCCTTCCCTGCGGGCGAAATGGCTTCTTCTGCTTGTTGTTGTGGAGGTGTAGCAGCTGATGTGCTTGCTCTAATATGCTGAGGCTATATGAAGGTGACCTGTGCAAAATATTCCAGGTCAATTATTTTCTCATGTGCTTTCATATCTTTTTCTAATCTTTCTTCTTTAGTAAGCTCTTCATCATCTAATGTGCCCTCTACCCATTCTTGTTGATTAGAATACTGTTCAATGAGGGGTATTGGCTGGTGCACATATCTTGAAAGCTTGTGTTTGATTCTTCTAAGGCTTATGAAGTGTTCAGGGTCATATGGTGCCCAAAAGAAGCTTTCTTTCAACATGAGCTCTTCCCTTAGCATATTGTCTGCATCCTTCCAGGCTTCTTCCCTTTTATTGAAAACAAAGGGACACAATTGATGTCTGATTTTAAGTTGTGCTTTCTTATTTTTCCCATGAAAATGAGTCAAATCTACACTACAAAATTGCCTGAAATATTCCAAGGAAAATAGTCTCATGGGGACATATCTGGGTAGCTTATAGGGAGGCAAATCACACTCATAAATTCTGATCACTGTGTGGTTTTGGTAGAAGTACCAATCACCAATGTTGTAGCCCTTTGAAAGATGTAGGATTCTTTGCATTTCAGCAGTGAGTCTACCAGGAGGAGTCATCATCAATAGGCAAGTGGCTGGGTAGATGAACATGTCAACAAACTCATAGTATGTGTAGGAAGAGTAGTGGAATTCATGGAAAACTGAGGTCCAGAAGATAACAGATCTTCTTTCTCCTTTTGAGTCCAGTCTCTTGAGAGGAACTTTGAAACTATCAGGGTGATAGTACAACAGCAGATGGTAAATGTAGGAAGTATACTTGAACACTCTTTCTCTCTCCATCATCATGAATTGCTCATGTATTTTGTTAGCTATGAAGGTGGCATAGTCATACATGACAGCAGGGGGCTATCCTGGAGTGAACATGGTTAATAACAGAAATACAGTTTCATCCACAAATTCTCCTGTCTTGCATCCTAGAATGTAGGAAATCATATCTACCAGGAGTCTACCTGTTTCATTGAATGAGACTTGATGATAGGGTGGAGGATGATCGGCCTGGCACTGTGGTTCCATAAATAACTGACCTACCCTTGATATTTCTGAACTAGAGAGCTTTGCACCCTTATCAAGCAAGTGCTTCATTATAAGAGGAACCAGAGGCCGAGGTTGCTCAAAGTTCAGCATTTCATTTATGGATTGAGGAGTGATATAGAACAACACAGACCCATCTGGAGTGAGGATTGCTCTCTGAGTGGGGTCATAGTTTGCATGGCACAGATGAATGAAGTCAGGAAGCACATTGAGTGATGGGAGGTAGTAGATGGGCATACTAGATAGCCAGATTCCCAGGATATCAGTGTTACTCCTGTGATTGTTTCTGAAGTGACACACAGTTTTAAGGTGAGACTTGAGGCCCATCATATCCTTGATCTGGAAGTCTCTGTCTGCCAAAGGTAGCCATTCTAAATCCATGTGTGGTGCATTCAATGGTGATATGTTGAGAGCCACTAGAGCCTCCACGTTTATACTGTTTGTGTTTTGATTACAATACAGGTGTAAGAAACAACAGAAAATAGAACTTCAAGCTCTGAGGCTTTTATCAGAAGTATAGAAACCGATTTTTGTATCAAACTGACCTCACTGTATAATCTTGTAGTTTAGACTAGTTGTTGCAGAATTTGGAAGGTCTTTTCAAATGAATTAGCTGGTTTGCAGGCTCTGTGAGCAGAGCACAGTGGAAATTGGCTTGGATTCGACCGAAGGAGTGAAATTTTGCAGAGTGGGTGGGAATTGAGGAATTCCCTTTAGAAAATAGGAGAAAAATAGAAAAACAGGGTGTTTGACAATTTTAGCTCAATATTTGGGCAGTTTTGGAGTCTCTGTCGGTGAAAATGGGCGCAAAACGTATTCTAATGGCCAAATTGCAGAGGAGATGGGCTTAAATTTACAGGCTTGCTTTGAAGCAATGGCTCGGACAGTGCATACAAGATGTTGAGTGATAGGAAAAAACAATTTTGGATGTGAAATATAGGTGCTTTTGGTAATTTTAGCAGAGATTTACTGAAAAACAGGGTTTCAGGCAAAAAAATGGGTAAATACCTATCTTTAATGACGCCCAGGATAGTTAGCAGGGGTGCTTTGAGCTGCAGAGTCGAGCTATGGAGTGAATTCGCAGGTTGGAGGACTGTGCAGCGGCTGGAGGCGAGTTGGACATAAACAATCGCATGCACATTGTCTGCGGGTGTGCAAAATATAAAATAACCAAAATAGTCGTTTTCATGACTTTTTAACAAATTTTGGACATTTTAGCGCTTTTGGTGCTTTTCTAGGATGACGTCATCATGACGTCTTTTTTGTTGTGTAGCGGGTACCGAAGATGATGTGGCACATGACGTGTATGATGACACGGCACTTGACACGGTGGCGAGGTGGTGACATCAGCAGATGTTGTGGCGCAAGTGCAGGGCAGTGGCAGGTGACATGGATGCAACGTCACGCGGTGACGCAAGCGGAAGGACAGAGAAGTAAGCGGTTTCCATTGGATCACCTTTGGTATGGGGTTGGTAACTGTCAGAGGTGGCTCGATGCAATAAGAGGGTGACAAGTGTCCCTGTGTACGAAGGTGGAACCGTTGACCATCAGGTACTAACGTATCGTCGTCGAGGTGCGTTCGATATGCATCAGGACCATCGGATCTATGGGGGGTGATCCGACGGTGGACGGGAGGGCGATGTGACTAGGCTTTAGCAGAAAAGCGCGTACGATAAACCTTCATTTTTCAAAGGTTTCGAGTGGGTTTTGAAATTTGGTTATGGGTTTAATGTATGTTCAGTGCCAAATTATGGTTTTTCGTTTAATCAAACATTTAAACGAAACCCATGTAAAATGTATGCATGCGGTTACCATGGTATGGTTTATGTGTGAGGGGGGTAAGATAGTTATTAATCTAACCAAGTGTTATATTAATCCCGAATATTTTGGATGCAGAAGGGCTAATACCAAGGCCCCAGATGGACCTAGTATTCCCCTAACTTTGTATTGTATGGCTATAGTGCCAAGGGGTGTGGATATTTATATTTTTTGGGTTTTTTATATATTTTTTGTATGATAGGGATAGGGAAACACTTTAATGGAGCTAAATAATAGAGTTAGAGGTTAATATGAGTTTATGGATTGAAACTGAATGGATGAATGCTAAGTTTACAGAATGAAAAGTTAGGCATAGGGAAGTGAAAGGAGGGTGGAATGTTCATTTTTACACAAGAAATGTGGCTTCTTTCCACTAAGTAAACTCAGAGATCAAATTGGTATTTCACATAAAATGGAGTGAAACTGGACTTTTTTGGGCAAATCCCAAGGTCCTTGAGAGGATGTTAGTAAGTGATCTTTGGGGGAATGAAGGGGAATTAGTCATGCTTCCAAAGTCATGCAACCAAATAACTGCCATGGTACCAGTGTCATTGATGAGATGAGTCCATCTTGACAAGACAGAAAGTAATTATAACCTTGCTTCTGCAACCTCAAACTGCCTACCTAGCCTAATACACCTAGCATTTTTTCTTCCTTTGGATTGGGTGCACTTGAATTGGAAAACCCTGATTATCTTCTTTTCTTTTGACTGCCCTCCTATCTAAATGTACCCTTATCTCTTCCAAGGGCCCAGATTAAGCAGTTGGGCTCCTTCATTTCTCTACCTATCTACTCATCTGCCAAGCTTGAACTGTTTGGACAGATATTCATTCTCTATTCTACAACAGCAAATTTAAATATTGAATGGTCTAGATTGAACTGTTGGGCCATCCATCAAGTGTGATAAGCAGCAGTGGCTTCACCTTGTGAACTTAAAAAATAAGATAGCAATGGAATTTTGATTGGCCACTTTCTTGGTCTTTTGGTTTGGGGTTCATTTTTGTTATTTTTTCTGACCAATTCATTTTCTTGCCTTTTGATTATTCTTTGAAGGCATACCCTCTTTTCATTTTTTAAATTTTCTTTGTCTGTATACAAAATATGGAACCTCTGTAGCATGCAAGGATGAACATATTTGGCACTTCCATAGTCAATCATGAAAAATGAAACCTATTGGTATAGGAACCTAACAGTGGCTCCACTTGGGGATGGCTTTTCCTAGTGAAAAGCCAAGAACAACAGGTCAGATGGCCTTATTCTTAGATGGCTACTCTAATTCAAAATTTCTTCTCTTAAAAACCAATGATATGAACCTTTGTAGCCTGTTTGCAGTGCTTATGCACTGATCTGTGTGGAATTACATCTCTGTCTTTGCTAGTTTCTTTGAGTGCTTATTAACATCTTTATACTTCCCAAGTTTTTTTCCTTTTGATTTCCTGTGGTAAATTCAAAATATACACCCAACTTGGTGTAATTCCTTGACTTTTTCCTCAAAATTCGCTGCATCTTGTTCCTTACTTAATTGCTGTAAATGAAAACTGTTGGAAATAGAAATATTTATGTACAATATACAATTGTGTTATGTTGATCAAAGGGGATCAAAATAGTGCTTGAGCATTCGCCCATTGACTGGGCCTTCCTCAGTGTCTGTGCCATTTAAATTCTTCAAAAAATAGGTGTTGTTACCTTGTATAGCCTGAATAACAAATGGCCCCTTCCAAAGAAAATCAAATTTCCCATGCTTCCCTTTATCTTCCCTCCTGGAGTCCCATCTCAGCACTTTGTTTCCTATGAAAAAATCTTCAGCTTTTGTTCTTTTATCAAAGATCTTCTTGAGTTTATCTTGTGGCACCTAAGTTCTGTGATATGCTTCTTCTCTTGTCTGCTGCAAGCGAATAGTTTGATTGATCCTTATTTGAATATCATTTGGCTTTTCTTGTATTTCTTGCAGCAACTTGATCACAGGGATTCCTAAAGAGGAAGGGAAAACAACCTCTATACCATACACCAATTCATATGGACTTGTTCCAATGGAGCTTTTGGTGGTCAATCTGTCTGCCCATAGTGCATTCACAAGTTTTTGTGCCAATTCTTTTTATTCTCTTCCAGGACCATTTTGATGATATTGATGAGGCTTTTATTGGAGGATTCAACAAGACCATTACCTTGAGGGTAATAGGCTGTGGAGTGACCCAAGGTAATGTGATATTTATGGCAAAAACTGATCATTCTTTTGAATTTAAAGGCAACTGCATTGTCTGTAATGATCTTTTATGGACAACCAAATCTAGATAGGATATTGGTCTCTAGGAATTGGATGATGGTTGAGTCATTGGCTTGCCTACAAGGGATGGCCTCTTTCCACTTGGTAAAGTAATCTATGGCTATCAAAATCCACCTATGCTGGCCAGAAGATGAAGGGTGAATTTCCCCAATGAAGCCTAAACCCCATTGTTGGAATGGCCTTCCAGTTGAAATGTGTTTGAGGGGCAAGGGAAACAGGTTTTTATTGCCTTCAAAGATTTGGCATTTATGGCAAGACATTACAAATTTTTTCACATCAGCAAATAGGGAAGGCCAATAAAATCCAGCCCTTAGGATTTTATCAGCTGTTGACTTCCAATACAAGTGTCCACCACAATCTCCTGCATGAAATTCCTTGAGGACTTTGTCAGTTTCATCCAAAGTTAGGCAATTAAGCAAAATACCTTCATGATTTTTCCAAAACAACACATTATCTATGATACAAAACTTTGAAGCTTTCATATTCAAGAATCTCTTTTTGGTTCTAGATAACCTTGGAGGACCTTGTATGTTTAATAATACAAAACACATATCCGCTTACCAAGGTGATTGTAAAAAGGCTTGATTGATCTGTGGAGTCGCCATCTCCTGTTCGTTATCCAGTTCATTGATGTCTAGGGCTTGAAAGTTGGTTTCAGTCATTAATTTGGCTAGCCCTTGTCCTTTTATGAGTTTTTTTGGCTTGATTTCAATGTCATACTCTAGAATGTTGGCTATCCATTTGCCCCTTTTACCTTGAATTCCTTATTGAGTAAGAATATCTTTGACCACTGCATTTGGAACATAGGCAATTATGAGAGACTACATGATATAAATTCTGAAATCCTTTATGGCCTTCACAAGGGCATATGCCTGCTTCTCCATGATTTGGTATTTGAGTGGAGCATCTCTGAGTGCTTTGGTGAAAAAAGCAATGGGTTTCTCACATCCTAAGTCATCCTTTTGTAATAGGACAACAACAATAGTATGCTCAGATGCAAAGGAAAAGATTATAAAATCTTTATCAAACCTGGGACTTGTAAGAACAGATGTTCTTGTCAAAGCTATTTTGATTTCCTCAAAGGCTTTCTTGGCTTCTATTTTCCATTTGACTTTAGAGTCTTTCTTCAGCATATTATTCAACAGTCTAATCAATTCGGCCAAATTAGGAATGAATCTTCTTAGGAAATTGATTTTTCCTAGAAAGGATTGTAATTCTTTGATGTTTCTTGGATGAGGAACTTGAAGGATAGCCTGTATTCTGTCTGGATCTATTCTTATTCCATCTTTAGAAATTATATGGCCTAGGAGTTTCCCTTGTTCTAGGCCAAATAAAGATTTATTTGGGTTTAATGATATGCCATGTTTTCTGCAAATTAGGAATACTTGTCTGAGATGTTCTAAATGTTCTTGGTCTGATTTTGAAAAAGCAGTAAGATCATCAAGGTATACTACTAAAAATTCATGAATCGCTTTAGCAAATGCTATGTCCATTTCCCTCCGAAATGTGGCTCCTGCATTTTTGAGTCCAAAAGGCATTTTGACATATTTAAAGGTTCCCCAAGGTGTTGTAAAGGCAGTTTTGTCCTGATCATCTAGGTGGGCAAGAATCTGATTACATCCTAAGAAGCCATCTAATAATGAAATCCTTGAAGTCCCCACTACCCTTAGTAGGATATGGTCCATTTTTGGTAAAGGGTAGTGATCTTTGAGAGAGACTTTATTCAAATTTCTTAGGTCAACACAAAGTCTTATTTCTCCAGTTTTCTTTCTAGTGGGTACTAGATTTGAAATCCATTCGGAGAATCTAATGGGTGCAATTATTCCAGCTTGATACATTCTTATCACCTCCTTTTTAATAAGTGGAAGGAGGACTGAATTAATCCTCCTCAACTTTTGTTTAAAAGGTTTCTGGTTTTCTTTCAGGGGTATTGTATGTTGGATAACCGATGTGTCATAGGATTTGAGGTCCTCATAGCTCCATGCAAAGACATCTTGGAACTCTTTAAAAAAATCAATGTATTTCAGTTTTTTATCAGGAGGCAAAGTTTTGGATAGTTTTACCATTCTGGGATTTTCTGTAGTTCCAATATTGCAGTTCTCAATTCCTGCATTCAGTGGTTGCATTTTTGGTTTTCTTGGAATGTCATTTGAATGAAATATATCTTCTAAGGGAGTTAGGGCTATGGGAAGGACATTGTCCTTCAGCTCAATTACTTCGGTTTCTTCCTCAATCATTTCATCAAAATTCATTTCTTTGAGTTCTTGTAGCTTTCTATGGTTAAAATTTGTTGGATTCAAAAGCACATTTGCTGCTTCAGCTGATATATTTGGCTCAACTTTGTCAATTTGTTGTTGATCATCAACAGTGCTTGTGTCTATGTTTATGCTTGAAAATTATTCCTTTAAAGTGAGGAAGTTGTTGATTTGGGTGTCATTTTCAAACACCTGCCAATTTTTTACATTATCTGGGACAACAGGTCTGTGTTTGATCTCAGCAGTGAAGTGATGACTGGGCTCAAAAGGCAGTTTACAAGTGTTGGAAAAGGTTGGTAAACTATGTGCATGTAGGTTGTGTGTTCTTGGAATTTTAGTGAGTTGTGATTCCAGGAAGGTGTTTAGTATTTCCATAGCTGCACCTCTATAAGCCCTTAGCCTAGGATCATTTGTGACAAAGTTTCCCTTTATCTATTGTATTATCAAATCTGAGTCTCCTAGAATTGAAATTTTGGTGACCCCTAGACTTCTAATTAATTTGAGCCTCAGCAGAAGGGCTTCATATTCGGCCATATTGTTTGTGCATTTGAAGTTTAGCCTATATGCATGACCCTGAGCATGGTCATTTTGTATGTTGTGTATCCAAATCCCTGCCCCTGCTTCTAATTTGTTCACTAATCCATCAAACTCCAAGTACCATAAAATTTCTTGATTAACACTTGTCTCAGGAGTTTTGGGGACTTGTTTAGTGGGCAGTGAGCTTGAACTCTGTAGCTGGTTTGATATGTCAGTTTCACTTGTTACTTCAATCTTGTCAACAATTTTTTGGTGCTGGTCACTAGATTGTTCATTCATGTTCATTGTTGGTATTGTTTCTAGGAGCTTGGCCTCAGCTTTGGAGCACATGTCAGCATTGTATAAGATAAATGAATCCATGTTAGAGTGAATAGAATAGATGGGGAAGTTTTGGGGTTTGTCTTGACTGCTAACCACATATTTCATCAATGTTTCCCGGTATAATCTCTTTGGCTGGCCAAAGTCTGAAATCGTGGCATAGGACATGTCTAGTTGCAAAGATCCTTGGAGTTTTGCACCCCAAGATCTGGACAAAAGCATACCATACTTAGGTCGGATATCAGCTACCACCACATCCATCAAGATTGTTTTGGCTGGATATTGGACTAAGGATACACAAAGATCTTTGATTAGGCCTAGACAGCTGACTTGACTGGAATCAAATGAAAACAAATCTTTATATGGCCTTGTGATATCTAGGTCTAGCTTTTTCATCACTGACTTGGGCGTTAGATTATGGGAAGCACTTGAGTCAAACGTGGAATTATGTAACACTTTGTCATGAATGCTTAAGCTCACATAAAATGGAGGAACTCCACCATCCACTGTCTTGCCATTGACTTCAGGTCCAAAAAACAGTTCTGGTTGATCATCTAGAACATTGACTGCATCCCTATTCTCTGATATTTGGAGTGACCTATGGATTTGTTCCCTATATACTTCATGTTTGGCTAATTCAGAGAGAAGAATAGCTATTTTCAACTTTCCAATTTCTGTTTCTAAGTTAAAAGGTTTCTCTATCTGAATCTTTATATTTTAAGCAGCAAGCTTTTCATTTTGAGCTGAATTTTGAGTAATCTTCTCTTGATTATGAGTGTTGTTATAAGGTACATCTGATTTGAAATTATTTTCAAGAGGGTGATTCAAATTTTCTTTTGAAGAATGGGAGGTGTATCACTGGTTGCTTGAAGGTTGTAGGTCTGATACATCTTCCACAGTGACTTCCTTTGGGTTTGTTTTATCAGAGGGTTTTGTCCGGACAGCCTTTCTGTTGTTTTCTTCAGCTGCTTGGTATCCTTTAGCTTAGTAGGTTGAGGCACATCTATGGTTCTGCTTCTCAACTTGTACTATTTATCGACCTCATAGACTGCTGCATCATACCCTTCCATGAAATCAAATGACTCTCCGGACTTGGTTTGGAATTGATTGATGTTATGGGCTTCTTGGTCATCTTGTGTTAGGAAAATATTTTGTACGCTATCTAAGCCCATTAAGCTGATGTGAGGGTCCTCTGTGGGTTCACTAGAGGTTGAGGCCTGTGCATAATTCTCTTGAAATGGGGGTCTAATGTTCTGATCAGGGCCAGTCCTTCCAGGAGTAGGGTTTTGGTTTTTTCTAAAGTTTGGATTCCTGGCTGTGTTACTTGTTTGACCCTCCCAAGATGATTTTATTTCAATGGTATCTACCCTATCTCCCAATCTATCCATCCCTTTGATGATGGCATCCAGTTTCTGCTCAAATGTTGAAGGTTCTTCTTTGAGTGTTGTTCTTCTTTCAGTTCTAGCCTGGTTTCGTTTGGCAATCAAGTTTACTTCTACACTAACAGCTACATTCTGCATGTCTGCTAGCCTTAATGGGGCTCTTTCCCTTAGCTGATATGCCATATCTAAATCAAATCCATCAGGGAATTTGATCAAGGCTAAATCAGAAGGAGGTCTAAGGTTCTAAGGAATGGCACTGTAGAGATTATTGAACCCTGCACAATAGTCTTGAACGGTTTCTTGTGGGCCCTTTTTTAAATTGTCATATTCAGTTAAAATGTGTAAAGGGTCTTTCTTCGTTTCCCATCTTTTTAGAAAGGATTGGTAAATGGCATTTGGATTAGCTATAGAATTTGGGGCAAGTGCTCTAAACCAGGTCCTTACATCACCAGTTAAACTTTGGACAAAGATCTTCATTCTCACATCATTATCGTCAATTTCATAATTTTCAAAATAGTCCTGCATCTTCTTGGTGTGTTGCTAGGCCGTATGGGAGCCAGTACCATCAAAATATGTGATCTTACTTTGATAATATTGTGGAATAGCCCGTGGATTGGCAGGCAACTGTAAAGGTGCATAACGGTTGGCCATATTTATAGGGATAAATGGGGCAATAGGAAGAAATGAGACAGCTGGAACAACAGGGACAGAGGAAGAAATATGTGCAGTAGATGGAGGAGTGGAGAAGGTGCTTTGAGAAGTGGATGAAGAACTAGGGGAAGAAAGAGTAATGTGAGGACGGAATGAAGCTTTAGCAGGAGTTGGGATATAATTCTGCTGAATGGTTTGAGGGTCTGAGTCAACAGATTTTTCTTGTTCTTCTTGTTTCCTAAGGGTCTTAGGGATCAAACTAGGATTTTCAAAAATAGCTGGAGGATTTGGATCAGGATTTGATCTTGTATAACGAGTTTTCTTCTTTGGAGCCAACTTCTAAATCTGTTTTTGGTATTTTTTCTTGAATATGTTTAAAGTAGGGAAACTAACCTTTTCTTGATTCAGAGTCCCCAGTGGAGTCGCCAATGATGTTATCACTCAGGTTGTTCCATGGCTCGAGGAGGGAATACGGCCGAGGTAACCACTAACCAATATTTTAGCTGTAGGTCCTAGCCTACCTACAACCAGAGAGGGATCTCTCTTTTTAATTTAGCTTTGTTTTGGAGTATCTTAGGCTAGTTATGAAGCACAAGTTTTTGTTTGATGTTTGGAAGGTGACATTCAATAGAATAAGGTAGTAATTCGAGGGAAGTTCAGACCATTGGGTTGATGGAGTCTAATGGAAATGAACCTCTGGAATGGTTTCTTTGGAAATAAGACAACTACAGAGCAAGATAATTAAACATAGAACAACTTTGAAGCTGAAATAAGATGAACTGAAGTCAAGAAATGAAAGGCAATCAAGAATATTTCATTATATTAGCAGAGGGAAATTGTATAAACATTATCAGGGAGTAGTTAAGAATTCCTTGACGATATTTAGAGTGAAAGAACCAGGGAGACAAGAGCAATCAGGAATTCTTGCCTATGATAGTCCTCTGGAAAACATAAAAAATTACAGGAATTGAACACAGAGTACAACAAAGTAAATTCTGGGTTATCCTTCTTTCCTGTAATTTAGAACATGATATTTAGATGATAAGTAAGACACAAATAAAGTAAAATAAGAGTACAGAAGACTTATTGATCCATGTGTTAACATGAGAATCATGCAATATATCCTTTTGCCATCGATTCCGCCATAGTAAGTTGACCAACAAAGCATTCCGACAATTTTTATTTCTGAAGAGTTCTCAAGAACATACAGCGCAGGTCCAAAATGATATTCACCATCCAACAATAATACATCTCTTTAGCAAGTATTTATAGAAGTTTACAAAATATCCCATAGGGAAATATCTGGACATAAATTTATCCATCTACTCTGATATAAGCAATAACTAATGTGGGAAAAAACTGCGCATCAATAACTGAGGAAATAAATGCGCTTTACTGGTTGCTGTAGGTGTCCTATTTGTTGTTGAATCTTTGACTTTGATAGTCGGTTGATGACCACTTTGCTGATGTGCTATCCTGTTGTGTTGTGGTTTGCCACCTGTGTTTGAGCCTGTTTATCTTGGCGCGAATCTTCTCCTTGGCTGATTTGATTTTCCGATAGCAGAGCCATATAATGTAATTTTCTTGTTATGGAGAAAATTTACAAGAAGAGAATCAAAACTACTTTAAGATCTCAAGTAGGGTTTGGCACCACTGATCTATTGGTAATTGATGTTTTCTTAATTTAAATAATGTCGCATCAGCTTCAGTGTATGTGTAATAATTTGGCCAGACTGGAAAGAGATGTGCTATCTCATGCTCAATGTAAAACAAGTCTTCCAGTTTATCATACAAGCTTTGTCTAGAGGGAGGCATTGTCTCTTCTGAGCCACTTGATGATGCTGTAATCTGATTTTGCACATAAGTATTTAGCCTGTATGCATATTGTTCCTGTTTTAACAACTTCCAAATGCTAGTGACTAGGCTGGGTAAACCTTTTCTCTGTAATATTCAAATTTTCTGTCTGAAGGCATGTACCTCTGTCTGCATTTATTAACATTTTCTTTCTATAGTTTGAACAAAATTTCTCATGGTCAACACCTTCTTGACTCTCACAATAGTCTCTGTCCTGTTCTGAATCTTTAGAGCTGCTAGCTGCTCACCAGTACGAGTATTCAAAAATGAATCAATTGATTGGCTTGCTCAGGCTTATTTGCCAATAATGCTTTGGCCTTTTGAGTTTCATATGGAGCTAACGCCATCAATTTTATCTGGTCAAAAATAGTTTGTAATGCTGTCCATTTATCAGCAATAGCTTTGCCAATCTTATCCCACAAAATTGTTTTTATTTCAGTCAGGGTTCTATGGAGAGTGAGGTCCTTTTCCAAGGCCTTTATTTTGTTCTCTAGGGCCTTTACTTCCCTGGTCCTCTCGGCAACTGTCATCTTTGATTTATCATAACTACCCTCAATCTTGTATAGCTTTTCCTTGGTTTCCTTCATTTCTGCCATTTGTAATTCCAAAGCCTTAATTTCTTTCATCATAGTTTCCATGCTCAAACTGGCCTCTTGCAATGCACTTGTTGTATTTGCTGTTGAAGTTGAAGCACCTGCTGCTGAAGTTGGATCTGGGGGAGGTGCTACTGTAGTTACTGTTGTAGGAGGAGTTGTGATTATTGGAGCTGTTTGGGATGGTTGAGGGGCCAACTCTGGCTGTTTCCCTTGTTGAGCCTCTTCCAATGCTTTTTCTGTGTCTAACAATGTTTGGTTCATCCTCATAAGCAGGCTGAACACATCCTCTACTTCTTGTTGTTGTGCCACCTCTGTAGTTTGAGGATGTATGGTAGCTGGCAGCTTTAATTGTCTTCTCAGAGCTGCCATGTCTTCCTCCTTTCTCCTGATTAAGGCTTGTGCGCCTTTGGGATCTTTGGGATCATGTCCCAACTATATAATAATCTTTTCCAAGGATTTTATCCTATTATCCTTGGCTAATGAGGAGGCTTTCTCCAGCTCTAGTTGGGCAGAAGTATTGTACAAAGAATTCTGTAATTTATGGGCCATTAGAGCCTTATCTGCTAGGGTGGAGTATACCATTTCTCCAGCCTGTTTATGTAACTCAATCTAGTCTATTGGATGTATGTCTTTGGCTAGGTGGTGGGCCCCAGTATTGCAACAATAATGTTGGAACTCTTATAACTCCCTTCTTTAATTTTATCAACCTGGCAGCTCGTAAAAAAATTGGAAGTGGCGGTGCTGTATGCACAAGTACTAGCTTTTGCCGCAGCTGTCACTTGGTTAGCTGGCACAAGTCCACAAGGAGCTTAAGCCAACTTCTATGAGCTCTTAGAAGAAGCTTCTTAACTGATATATAAGAGCTAACTCAAAGGAAGCTAATCTACTTGCGGAAAGAAACTGAAAGCCAAAAAGAAACGCAAACCCTAGCAAACCCTAATGCTTTCACTGTTCTTTATTGTGCAGTGGTCGATCAAGGAGGAGAAATGCTTGGAAAAGGTTGGGAAGGTTTAGAGAGGGTATAAGGAGTCCATGTCACCGTTCCAGAGAGTTTCACAAAGTTTGGCTATCAAGAAACCTCATTTGTGAGCTTCTACAGGAAGTCTGCAGGGGTTCTACAGGATGTTCAGAGATTTCTGCAGGATGTTCAGAAATTTCTACAGGATGTTTAAAAAGTGGATTTTAGAGGATGGGTGAGTGAGGTAAGATGCACGAATGGATAGAGAGGTAGAATAGGGGCCTGGGGTGACCCAGGGACTGGTGGATGGAGTGGTGAGAAGGTGTAGAAGGCTGACTTGGCTTGGAGAAGGCTAAGGCAATGATTGAGCAAGAAGGTAGGGTTACATGGAAAAAAAGGACAGATGGGAGATGAGGAACCCAACTAGGAGATGGAATAGGTGGCTCAGATGATGCTTTAGGTGGATGAAGGAGTGGTAGAGATTCCCTGCACGATGTACATTCAACCGAATCAACAAAGTCTTGCAAATAATCAAAGTCCTAGCTAATCTAGTCTAACTATCAATAACATGAATGAAAAACAGCTTTATTTGGAAAGAAAACCATGTACATCAACTATCCAAAGAAACATTTTAGAGATCTAAACCCATAACTAATTTCTGCAAATGAAAACAGTACACTAAGAATTGCATGGTCAAGCAAAACAACGTTTTAGTTGGGACAACACGGTTACTTCAATTCCAACCCCTGATCCAATGAGGGAGAGGTGAAACCAAAGGTGTTTATTGGCCCTTTTCCTGGAGATCTTCCCTGTTATTGACTTATCAAACAAATCTGAACATGAAAAGATAATTTAACCATGAAAAGAAACCTAAATAACAAAACAAGATTTAAATCTAAATAGCAGATTTTATTCTAAGAATGTAGCAAAGACACATGACAGTAAACAAAGGAGGTATTGGGCACTTGAGATGGGCCCAACCCCAAGTGCTACAGCCTCCTAAGAGAGATTTAGAGTTGGTGCAAATATGGATTCATCTTTATTGAGCAAGAAAAGAAGGATTACATCAAAAACTGTCCACAAGGGAAAGCTTGAAAATGTGTTGAAATGCAAAGCTAATCTACTGACTAAAATCGAAATACAAACTAGCTAACTTATGCCTACAAAGTGACTAACTACTGGCTAACCCAAATGAGGCCCTAAGCCTTCTTATTTATACAAATTGAGGACCCTAACAACCTCCTAAACTTTAGGGACTCGGCTGCCTAAAACTTGCAGTTAACAGCAGTCCTACATGACTTGCTCGGTTGCCCTTGTGGTAATTGATTTGGTGGCCCTTGAACTCCGAGCTGATGGTGGCGAATTCGAGGTAAGGACCCATAAATGAAGGGGACACCTTCCTACAAATCCTCTCCACGAATTTGGCTGCCAAGTGCTCATTTAAACCTTTGATTTTGTCTCCAAACTGACCAAAAGGGCTACACAAAGCACACATTAGACTTGTTGGCATAATGACTAATCCAATTCACTCTATTAGCATAAATATAATAAAAAACATGCAATAAACTAATGAGAATGGTGGATTAAGTCAAATTAGGAGGTTGAATGAGCCCATATAATTATCCATTTTTGGGGCTCATCACCAGGACATCCAGATTGGTTCTAGTATAGTCTGCAGTTGACTGTGGTTGCCGTATAGTGGGTCTGAAGTGACTAAGAGTCATCTTCCCTGCTTGCATGTCATAGGCTGCCATCAGCCTTTGTTTATTTGTAGGTGCCATTCTCATTAATTAATTATAAAGCTGAAACCTTATTGGCTCGTTTCTAGCTTTGATCTCAGTGAATGCTCGTTTGATATCCGAGCCCTGCCTAGTCTACTATTTGGAGGATGAAACCTCCCCACCTGGTTGTCTCTCTTGCTCCTGCTGAAAGGAGCTGGCCGATGTCTCCAAAATAGGAGGGATCTGCTGTTTAGAAGTCCCCTCACCTCTGATATTGCCTGTGGTTTCTTCAGTAATTTCCTCCTCAGAATAAGTGTTTAGCCTCTGTCTTTTCTCACCTTCCTGGTCGGTGGATGCCCCTGTATGTGTTTCTTCTGTTCTGTCCCTCTTTTTAGCTCTTTCCTCATTATGAGGGTTTTGCAATACATGGATCTTGGGTGCCTTTTGTTGCATTTAAGGGCCTTGTTCTTGACCCTTTTCCTGATTTGTTTATGGTTGCTCTTCCATTGTACTTTGTTGTTCTGAATGCTCGATTTCTTTTCCCTTCCTTGTGGGTGAAATGGCTTCTTCTGCTTGCTATTGTGGAGGTGTAGCAGCTGATGTGCTTGCTCCAATATGTTGAGGCTGTGTGAAGGTGACCTATTCAAAATATTCCAGGTCAATTCTTTTCTCATGTTCTTTCATATCTTTTTCTAAGCTTTCTTCTTCAGTAAGCTCTTCATCATCTAATGTGCCCTCTACCCATTCTTCTTGATTAGCATATTGTTCAATGTGGGGGATTGGCTGGTGCACATATCCTGAAAGCCTGTATTTGATTCTTCTAAGGCTTATGAAGTGTTCAGGGTGATATGGTGCTCAAAATAAGCATTCTTTCAACATGAGCTCTTCCCTTAGCATATTGTCTGCATCCTTCCAGGCTTCTTCCCTTTTATTGAAAACAAAGGGACCCAATTGATGTCTGATTTTAAGTTGTGCTTTCTTGTTTTTCCCATGAAAATGAGTCAAATCGGCACTACTGAATTGGTTGAAATATTCCAAATCAAACAGTCTCATGGGGACATATCTGGGTGGCTTATAGGGAGGCAACTCACACGCATAAATTCTGATCACTGTGTGGTTTTGGTAGAAGTACCAATCACCAATGTTGTAGCCCTTTGAAAGATGTAGGATTCATTGCATTTCAGCAGTGAGTATGCCAGGAGGAGTCATCATCAATAGGCAAGTGGCTGGGTAGATGAACATGTCAACAAACTCACAATATGTGTACGAAGAGTAGTGGACTTCATGGAAAACTGAGGTCCAGAAGATAAC
Organism: Pinus taeda; assembly: GCA_000404065.3. Classification (NCBI taxonomy): domain Eukaryota; kingdom Viridiplantae; phylum Streptophyta; class Pinopsida; order Pinales; family Pinaceae; genus Pinus; species Pinus taeda. The sequence goes on along the minus strand of APFE031618116.1, from coordinate 141,593 downwards.
ATATCTTCTTTCTTCTTTTGAGTCCAGTCTCTTAAGAGGAACTTTGAAACTATCAGGGTGATAGTACAACAGCAGATGGTAAATGTAGGAAGTATACTTGAACACTCTTTCTCTCTCCATCATCATGAATTTCTCATGTATTTTGTTAGCTACGAAGGTGGCATAGTCATACATGAAAGCAGGGGGATGTCCCGGAGTGAACATGGTTAATAACAGAAACACAGTTTCATCCACAAATTCTCCTGTCTTGCATCCTAGAATGTAGGAAATCATATCTACCAAGAGTCTGTGTGTTTCATTGAATGAGACTTGATGATAGGGAAGAGGATAATCGGCCTGGCACTGTCGTTCCATAAATAACTGACCTACGCTTGATATTTCTGAACTAGAGAGCTTTGCACCCTTATCAAGTAAGTGTTTCATTGTAAGAGGAACCAGAGGCTGAGGTGGCTCAAAGTTCAGCATTTCATTTATGGATTGAGGACTGATATAGAACAACATAGACCCATCTGGAGTCAGGATTGCTCTCTGAGTGGGGTCATAGTTTGCATGAAACAGATGAATGAAGTCAGGAAGCACATTGACTGATGGGAGGTAGTAGATGGGCATACTAGATTGCCAGATTCCCAAGATATCAGTGTTATTCCTATGATTGTTTCTAAAGTGACACACAGTTTTAAGGTGAGACCTGAGGCCCATCATGTCCCTTATCTGGAAGTCTCTGTTTGCCAAAGGTAGCCATTCTAAATCCATGTGTGGTGCATTCAATGGTGCTATGTTGAGATCCACTGGAGCCTCCATGTTTATACTGTTTGTGTTTTGATTACAATACAGGTGTAAGCAGCAACAGAAAATAGAACTTCAAGCTCTGAGGCTTTTATCAGAAGTATAGAAACTGATTTTTGTATCAAACTGACCTCACTGTATAATGTTATAGTTTAGACCAGTTGTTGCAGAATCTGGAAGGTCCTTTCAAATGAATTAGCTGGTTTGCAGGCTCTGTGACCAGAGCACAGTGGAAATTGGCTTGGATTCGACCGAAGGAGTGAAATTTTGCAGAGGGGGGTGGGAATTGAGGAATTCCCTTTAGAAAATAGGAGAAAAACAAAAAAAAACAGGGTGTTTGACAATTTAAGCTCAATATTTGCACAGTTTTGGAGTCTCTGTCGACGAAAATGGGCACAAAACATATTCTAATGGCCAAATTGCAGAGGACATGGGCTTAAATTTGCAGGCTTGCTTTGAAGCAACGACTCGGACAGTGCATACAAGATGTTGAGTGATAGGAAAAAGCAATTTTGGATGTGAATTACAGGTGCTTTCGGCAATTTTAACGGAGATTTACTGAAGAAATAGGGTTTCAAGCGAAAAAATGGGTAAATACCTGTTTTTAATGGCGCCCAGGATAGTTAGCAGGGGTGCTTTGAGCTGCGGAGTTGAGCTATGGAGCGAATTCGCAGGTTGGAGGACTGTGCAACTGCTGGAGGCGAGTTGGACATAAACAATCGCATGCACGTTATCTGCGGGTGCGCAAAATAGAAAATAACCAAAATAGTCATTTTCATGACTTTTTAACAAATTTTGGACATTTTAGCGCTTTTGGCGCTTTTTATGGATGACATCATCATGACGTCTTTTTTGTCGTGTAGCGGGTATAGAAGATGATGTGACACATGACGTGTATGATGATGTGGTGCTTGACACAGTGGCGGGGTGGTGACGTCAGAGGATGATGTGGCGCAGGTGTAGGGCAGTGGCGGGTGACGTGGATGCAACGTCACGCGGTGACGCAGGCAGAAGGACAGAGCGGTAAGCGGTTTCCATCGGACCGCCTTTGGTATAGGGGCGGTAACTGTCAGAGGTGGCCCGATGCAATAAGAGGGCGACAGGTGTCCCTGTGTACGACGGTGAAACCATCGACCATCGGGTACTAACGTACCGTTGCCGGGGCGCATCCGATATGCATCAGGACCATCGGATCTGTGGGGGGCGATCCGACGGTGGACGGGAGGGCGATGTGATTGGGCTTTAGCAGAAAAGCGCGTATGATAAACCTTCATTTTTCAAAGGTTTCGGATGGGTTTTGAACTTTGGTTATGGGTTTTATGTATGTTCAACACCAAATTATGGTTTTTCGTTTAATCAAACATTTAAACGAAACCCATATAAAATGTACGCGCGCGGTTACTATGGTATGGTTTATGTGTGGGGGGGTAAGATAGTTATTAATCTAACCAAGTGTTAGATTAATCCCGAATATTTTGGATGCATAAGGGCTAATACCAAGGCCCTAGATGGACCTAGTATTCCCCTAACTTTGTATTGTATGGCTATAGTGCCAAGGGGTGGGGATATTTATATTTTTTGGGTTTTTTATATAGTTTTTGTATTATAGGGATAGGGAAACACTTTAAGGGAGCTAAATAATAGAGTTAGAGGTTAATATGAGTTTATGGATTGAAACTGAATGGATGAATGCTAAGTTTACAGAATGAAAACTTAGGCATAGGGAAGTGAAAGGAGGGTGGAATGTTCAATTTTACACAAGAAATGTGGCTTCTTTCCACTAAGTAAACTCAGAGATCAACTTGGCATTTCACATAAAATGGAGTGAAACTGGACTTTTTTTAGGCAAATCCCAAGGTCCTTGAGAGGATGTTAGTAAGTGTAGAAATTTTGAATAATTTAACACATATTCAACAGAGAATATCCTGATCATGTACTATTGCGGAAAACATACACAATACATAAGCTCCTCTACGTTGATCATCAATATAGCAGCATCAATAACAATAAAACATCAAGAGCATTCACACATTAACACAGTATGTATCCCGGGGAAAGCATCTCGCTAAAAACCCCAACTATCTGTATATAAATGATTGAGTCATGTAACATTACACAGCATAATACTTCTCACAAGTTTCTCCACCTCTGTTACACACAATACAACTCAGATCTGAATCAATCACTGTCTCAAATCTCCTTCGTTGCTTGCCTGCCTCCGCTGCTCAATACCTGCTCAAGAACTGATGATAATTCCAAGGCAACCACGTATTTACTTGGCTAAATCACGTGAACACAAGCTACAATGTGGGCAAATACGTGAGCAAACTCATTGGCATACTCAGTCCCTTGAATGTGCAAGATCTGATGCACAACTATAGTCACAACTGATAGCAATCTGATTCTCTAACACCTGTCCCTGCTGAACTGAATATGCATTGACATGCAACTGAGTTAACTGATGTATTCATTAGTTGTATTATGAGTTAATAACTTGTGAATTAATTAATAACTAATCCACCCAACTCATCTCTAGTCTATTTGCCAGTTAGACTAAATACAACCAGTTTAACAAAGCTAAACTGAACACAACTCCATCAACTGCACCTCCAGTCCACTAAACTCAACTCACTTGAGTTCTACCTGAAGTCCTGCATGCAAATATTAGTCATCCCATAGGTAACCACGTATTTCCTTCTGGGATCTGCATGTACCACATCCGTAGCTCATCCTGAAGTGCTCCAAGAGAATAAGACAAAGTTTATAGTCTAAATATTATTATGAGCTAATAATATTTGACTTTTCTATTTTTAGACTGAGCAGTCACTCCGCTGTGATATAAAAATAGAAGTCCATCTATTTTTCCCAATTTGACCAATCATCCATAAACAACAACCTGCAATCCAT